>WNWU01013053.1:177161-254605 GCA_012654045.1 Ptyas mucosa
AGATCAATTATAGGGTCTCTTCTATATATAGCCAACTGGACTAGGCCCGACATCAGCCTAGCGGTAAATCTACTATCTAGACACGTCAGTGACCCAAAGGTATACCACTGGGAAGGGGTGAAACGCATAATCAGGTACCTGAAATACAGCGTAGAGGCATACTTAAGTTTAGAGCCAGTACACTCCAGAGAACCCATATTGACCTGTTACGCGGATGCTGACTGGGCAGGTGACACAAAGAGCAGAAAAAGCACCTCTAGCTATATATTCCTCATCAACGACTGCCCAGTACATTGGTACACCGGGAAGCAAAACTTGGTGGCCACTTCCACAAAAGAAGCAGAATACATCTGCCTATCGAAAGCTGCAAACAACTTGACGTGGTTTGATGACCTTCTTTCCAACATATGGACTGAACCCGTTTATCCAATAGTCATCCACGAGGACAATAAGGCAGCCATAGACATTTCCAACGCAGATGCCGTGGGCCAAAGGTCCAGGCACATAGACATTAAGCATAAACACGTCAGACAGTTATCAAGCATTGGCTTTATCAGAACCATACGCTGCGAGACCGCTGAACAAGTCGCAGACATTTTGACAAAACCTTTACATTGTATTGTATGTATTTTAATTCTGGCTGTTCACCGCCCTGAGTCCCTTCTGGGAGAAGGGCGGGATACAAATTAAATTATTATTATTATTATTATTATTATTATTATTATTATTATTATTATTATTATTACAAGCAGCATACATATCTGACATCAAAGCTAGGGATAATTGTACAAAGTAACGAATCGTCTTCAAACGTTAGGCATTTAGAGGGGGATTTGTTACATGTAAATGCCTAATTGTACATGCCCATGGCAGGGCAAGGGTTAACCTATCCCCACTCCTCTCACCTGACCCTTCCCTTGACCCCTCCTTACCTTGACCCCGCCTCCTGGGTATATAAGCCCATGTCCAGGGGCTGACCAGTTCATTCCAGATGTCCACCTGAAAAGAGAAACATAAAGATTTAAATAAACACCTTTGATTCAAACACGCTTCGCTTCTGTGGTTATTGGGTAAGATCCTAGGAAATAATCATGGCTAAAAATGCATTTCTTTCCAGAGAGACTGTCCCTGCTAGTGTTGACTGATAACTTCCCCTCCTCCTGGAAACAGACAATAGACCACAAGCTGGGCTCTTATGGGCTCTCACCGGTATGCTTTATGTCCCTAGGCTTTGACCAAGCAAAGCAAGTAGTAATCAATAGAATGAAGGACATGGAGTTCCAAAAGGAACTAAATAGGTTGCCTCTCCACAGTAGGGACAGAATCAAACAGGGTGTGTGGGAATTGGCAAGATATCTAAATGACCTGATCTTCCCAAAACAAAGAATAGCTTTCTTCAGAGCCAAATTTAACATTCTCCCCTCAGCACTCCTCCAGGGCAGGTATAAGAGAACACCAATAGCAGAATGGGTATGTATATGTGGTAAAGGAGAAGTCAAAGATATCTCACATGTTTTATTGTACTATGAGTTATACAGAGTTTATAGGTCAGTGTATATTCTCCCCTTATTAGAGAGATTGCCAGGGAGGGCAGACAATTTTTATGTGAGCTTTCTCCTCCAGGACTCAAACCTGGCTATCACACGTGCAGTGGCAAAATTCTGTGTTGCTGCTATATCCACAAGAAAAAAATTGGTTACAGAATTATAGCTGTCAACTTGTGCCAATTTTTGGGAGATATCTCTAACAATTTTTGGAAAATTATATTTACTCACATACATATCGGCTCTCCACTCACATAAACTAGGGAGTGACCCTAACTGTTTCAGAACATGTATTTTCATAACAGGGATATTATTATCCAATATTAATGTCAGTACTATTTTTAATATATTGTAAACAGTGATGTCTATTGCTGGTCTATGACTGTAATAAAGTTCTATTCTATTCTGTATTTTAACTTTGTTTTGAATAAAATAAAAACATAAAAACTAAACCATTTATTTTGAATGCAAAATGAACACTTCCAATGTACAAAATATTTGAATTTCACATTTATTTTGAAAGTTATTTTTTTAACCAAGCAGATCAATGCTTTGGGCATTTTTCTTCTTGTTAGCCAAAAATGTACAAAAATCCATTTTCTTCTCATGCCCATGTTCTTTTGAAATACTCAGAACTTTTATTTTTCAGGTTGTAATGTTTGGTTTCCAGATGTCTTCATAATTTTGCAGGATTCAGATTGCTCAATACTTTTTTAGCTTTTACTACATTTAACATTTCCCTTTCATGGATCACTGTCTTGTTGTGGTGAAGGGGCTTGTACAGCACAATGAAGCTATGAGCTATGCCGTGCAGGGACACCCAAGATGGACAGGTCATAGCAGAGAGTTCTGACGAAAAGCTGCTCCACTGGAGAAGAAAATGGCAATCCACTCCAGTATCTTTGCCACAAAAACCCCATGGACACTACCAAAAGGAAAAAAGATATGACGCTGGAAGATGAGCCCCTCAGGTCGGAAGTCATCCAATATGCTACTGAGGAAGAGCAGAGGGCTAGTGTTGTGGCTCCGACCCCCGACCCCGTCTTATTGGAGGAAGAAGGCTCCGAAAGGGAAGGAGAGGAGTTGGCCGGGCCTCCCTCTCCAGGACCCTCCTCTCTGGCAATGCCTCAGGTGTCTCCTGAAGGAGAAGAGATTGGCCAGGAGCCAGGTATCCCCGAGCAGTCGCAGTCAGACAGTGACGGAGATAAGTCTTGGCTGGATCCACACCAGCGTCAGAGAGACAACAGAAAAGGAGGCGTGCCAGAGATTAGGCTGAGTCACTGGACCACACCCCACAGGGTATAAAAGGAAGTGTGGTGGCCAGTCAAGCCTTGTGACGAACAAAACTGAAAGCTTCCACACCATTCTGCATTGCCGGACTTTTACTATATGCTTTGCTGGAATTACTTTGTGAACTGGACTTGATTACCCTGTAACTGTTGAAAGTTTACTTTGATGTACGAAGGTGGAAAGAGCCTCCCTTCGTGAGTAAAAGACTCTTGGCAGACAGCCATTAGGTTGCTGCCAATTTCCGTTATCAAAAGGGAGTTTCTTGTTGGCTGGTTTGGTTTTTAACTCTTGGACGTCTGTTGGTGTGCGTGTGTGGGACGGGGACAGAACATCTAGTACTAGTAGCACCAGAAAGAGTGAAGCGACTGGGCCAAAGCCAAAAGGACGCTCAGCTGTGGATGCATCTGGTGGTGAAAGGAAAGTCTGATGCTGTAAAGATTTTTTTCTCTATAGGAACCTGGAATGTAAGATCCATGAATCAAAGCAAGCTGAACGTGGTCAAACAAGAGATGACAAGACTGAATTAAGAAGTGTAAGAAACAACCCATTACAATATAGAGGGAAAGAAATTTCGGTTCTGAAAGAGATCCCTAGGAGGGTTAGAGATATACAGAAACAATATCAATTCCTGACCATTAAACTAATTAAAAGAGAAGTTAATTTCAGATGGCTGACCCCAGATGGAGTTTTAGTCAATTGGGATGGCAAAAGATACAGACTAGATTTGCTAGAAAAGGCAATAGAATTTTACGATAATTATATTGCTGCAACTGAGGGAAAAGAAACAAGAGGAGAATTGGAATATAAAGGAAAGGAGGAATCAAAAGCAGAAGAGAGAAATATACAACAATGTCACGAGTGTTTTCAGGATTGCTGCGGCTACTTGATTAGCCACAAACAGTATGGTCTCAATCAAGCCATCTCCTGTTTGCAATTACCTGCAAGCCTTCCCCGCCCTAGTTAATTGCAGGTTAACTCCCCATATAAGCAAGGACCTTTCCACTTGCTACTTGGGCCTAAAATGCTTTTAGGCCTATATGCAGAGCTGATTGCAGAGCTCAGCACAACGCTGCAGAAAGAAGGAGGATGCAGATAAGGACTCCAGACACTGCTGCTGAGATACTCCCATGGATGCTTGTGTTTTGCTGTTTGAAGCACACAAGCCATGCTGGACATTCTTCTTCACACAGACTTTCAAGCTACGTTGCTGCTTGAACTGTTTTTTTCCTCAGGTGACTTTTAGCTGTGAAGTCTTTGCTACTGCCCTTTGCCTCGATGATGTATCAACACCGAAGCTGTCTATCGTCATGTTAACCTTTATCTCTTGTGAACTGTTTCGGTATTGTGGAGAGGAATCTAGGGAGATAGCCTGGCTTCACATAACCAAGATAAGACTTTGCTTTTAATGTGTTTTTTAAAGGCACAGTGTCTTTTTAAGTATTTTAAACTAAATTATATTTTACACAAGACTCCTTTGTCGGATTTATTTCAGTCTCAGTGTGTTTGCTCATGAGCTGGTTCGCGGTCCGGGGTACCCCTCAACCTCGCTTCGTCACAAACAAGAAGAAGGTGAAACAGAAAAGACAGAACAAGAAGGAGCAAGGGCAAAAGAGAGACAGATAAGAACAACCAGGAGAATAAAACCTGTATATACAGTTGCGAGAAAAAGTATGTGAACCCCTTGGGATTACGTGACGTTTTGCATGAATTGGTCATAAAATGTGCTCTGAACTTAATCTAAATCACAACAATAGAAGAACACAGTCTGCTTAAAATAATACTACACAAACATTAGATGTTGCCATGGTTTAATTGAACATAACATGTAAACATTCACAGTGCAGGGGGGGGGAAAGTATGTGAGCCCCTAGCCTAATGACTTCTCCAAGAGCTAATTGGAGCCAGGAGTGAGCCAACCTTGACTCCAATCAGTGTGATGATATTGGATGTGTTGCTGACAGCTGTCCTGCCCTTTAAAAACACACACCTGTTTTGGGATTACTGGTTTCAAGAAGTACTGTCTGATGGGAACCATGCCTCACAGAAAAGAGCTCTCAGAGGACCTACGATCCAGAATTGTTGACTTGCATGAAGCTGGAAAGGGTTACAAAAGTATCTCCAAAAGCCTTGATGTTCATGTGTCCACGGTAAGACAGACTGTCTACAAATGGAGAAAGTTTAGCACTGTTGCTACTCTCCCTGGGCGTGGTCGTCCTGTAAAAATGACTGCAAGAGCACAGCGCAGAATGCTTCATGAGGTAAAGAAGAATCCTAGAGTGTCAGCTAAAGACCTACAGAAATCTCTGGCACATGCTAACATTTTTGTTGACACATCTACAATAAGGAAAACATTAAACAAGAATGGAGTACATGGGAGGACACCATGGAGGAAGCCATTGCTGTCCAAAAAAAATATTGCAGCACGTTTGAAGTTTGCAAAAGAGCACCTGGATGTTCCACAGCACTACTGGCAAAATATACTGTGGACAGCTGAAACCAAAATTGAGTTGTTTGGGAAGAACACACAACACTATGTGTGGAGAAAAAAAGGCACAGCACACCAACATCAAAACCTCATCCCCACTGTAAAACATGGCGGAGGGAGCATCATGGTTTGGGGCTGCTTTGCTGCCTCAGGGCCTGGACGGATTGTTGTCATTGATGGGAAAATGAATTCCAGAGTTTATCAAGACATTTCGCAGGAAAACGTACGACCATCTGTCCGCCAATTGAAGCTCCGCAGAGGATGGGTGATGCAACAGGACAATGACCCAAAGCATACAAGTAATTCAACCCAAAAATGGCTTCAACAGCACAGAATACGCCTTCTGGAGTGGCCCAGTCAGAGTCCTGACCTCAACCCGATTGAAATGTTGTGGCATGACCTTAAGAGAGCGATTCACACCAGACATCCCAAGAATATTGCTACACTGAAACAGTTTTATGAAGAGGAGTGGTCCCAAATTACTCCAGATCGTTGTGCAGGTCTGATCTGCAACTACAGGAAACGTTTGGTTGAGGTTATTGCTGCCAAAGGAGGGTCAATCAGTTATTAAGTCCAAAGGTTCACATACTTTTTCCTCCCTGCACTGTGAATGTTTACATGTTATGTTCAATTAAACCATGGCAACATCTAATGTTTGTGTAGTATTATTTTAAGCAGACTGTGTTCTTCTATTTTTGTGACTTAGATGAAGTTCAGAGCACATTTTATGACCAATTCATGCAAAACTCCACGTAATCCCAAGGGGTTCACATACTTTTTCTTGCAACTGTAAGTAAAGGAAATGGAGAGGGAAAATGAAATGAAATGAAAACAAGAGATGACAAGACAGCATCGACATCTTAGAAATCAGAGAACTAAAATGGACAGGAATGGGTGAATTTAATTCAGATGAACATCAGGTATACTACTGTGGGCAAGAATCCCTCAGAAGAAATGGAGTAGCCTTCATAGTCAATAAAAGAGTAGAAAAAGCAGTACTGGGATACAATCCCCAAAATGACAGAATGATCTCAGTTCGAATCCAAGGCAAACCATTCAACATCACAGTAGTCCAAGTCTATGCCCCAACCACTGTTGCTGAAGAGGATGAAGTTGACCGGTTCTATGAAGCCCTACAACACCTTATAGAATTAACACCAAAAAATGATGTTGTCGAGACTCACCTCAGCTCGACACATCGGGGAATAGGAAACAGCATCGGGGAATCAGAGACCTCAGATATCACCTACGGGAGACCCGAATGTTCTCCGACAAACCCCGGTGGGGTGCAAAGATGGGTGGGCAGGGGGTGCACACAGCGGTGTTAGGGGTGCGCGTTAAAATCGGAATAGGCAGTTGGGCATGCTGCGGCCGGGCGAGGCATATCCGCGCCGGGATTCCATTATTCTGCCATTGGAAGCAGCAAGCGACGGCGTCACCGGACTTGTAGCGGCTGGCCTACGAACCCCGGAAATAACGCCGATTGGCTGATGAGTCGCCACGGGTTATTTAAAGGGTGCTGGGAGGCAGCGGCTCCCAGCGCCGACTTTATGTAAATACTAGTGCACTTGGTATTGACTGCAACCGAACTGGAGCATGAATAAACCAACATTCAGCATCTGAGCATTGTGATTGAGGCGTTGTTCTTGAAAGTACGGTGAGCAAGCTGAGACAAAGTCGGCGCTGCATTTTTTTCCCCCTTCTTGCGTGCCTGCTGTCAGCCAGTGGGATGGCAGAGGGTTCGACAACTGAAGTTCCAGTGATGGAGGAGGCGGGCGAGGACACGGTATTGGAGGTAGTCCTGGAATCACAGGCTGCTAGCGAGCCTCCTGTGGTACAGCCAAAGGAGAGGAAGATACAGCAGGGGGAGTGTGCGTCTGAAGAATTGGAAGTGTCTGTCCCCAGTGGGGCGAAGTCCTCGTCTGGAGAGTGGTGGCATAGTTCAGCCCTTACTGGTCCTGTGACAGCTAAACCCCCAACCCCCCATCCAGGTGATATGGTTTTCCAGGGTTGGAGGGAAAGAAGATGGATGGAAGATGAGGAAGGGGAGTGGAACTACTCTACTGGCCCTGGAGACACTACTCTAGACATATTGAGGGAGAGGTTCGGGGAAGCAAGCTTCCAGGACGCTCCTTTGTGGCAGCCCTGGGCAACAGGAGTGGATACCTCGGCCCCCTGGCAAGGCGGAGGTATGGACACTCGCTTCCATTTGGCTAGTCCAAAGTTGTGTGTTGATAAAGGGGCTAGTCGGTCTCAGGTAACAGACCATCAAGTGACCGCACCTACCTCCACGTTGTTAGGGGAAGCACTACGCGGAGTGGACCAGGAGATGCAGAAACGGCAAGGGCCACATGACATGAGTCATGCTGGTCCACGGAAACAGAGTAGTCAGCATAGGGTGGAGGGAAGGGATACACAGGAGGCCCGACCACCACCTGGATCGACCCCTGTGTGGGCACCGGGGATGTGGCCTCAACAGCAATTTTGGGGCCCTCCACCAATCCAAGCCACCTTCGATGGAAGCGCTGATAGGGTGTCGCTGTTTTTGAGCCAGATAATCAGCCATATGGACTTATATGGCCATCTCTATCCATCGCAGTGGTCCATGGTGGTTGCTATTACCACTGTTTTAACAGGAGAGGCTGCAGACTGGGTCGTTGATCTCCATAGCGATCATGCAAAGGAGTTGGTGAACGTTGGGCTGTTTTTGGAAGCTTTGAGGGGCCGTTTTGAGGATGACACCAGAACCCAGTTAGTGGAAGGGGAGCTGGTGTCATTGAAACAAAGAGGACGGCCTGCAAAGGACTATGTAAAAGAGTTCCGTGCACTTGCCGGGAAGCTCAGGACCTGGCCAGAACGGCTCTTGGTGCACCATTTCCTCTTGGGGTTGGACAAAGAAGTAAGGCAAGCTTGTGCTTACAGGGGCTTGCCTCCTCAGTTGACAGAGTGGTTTAGAGCGGCTGTGGATTTGGATGTTGGGTTACAAGAGTTCCGGCCTCGTGGGCTGGACATCAATCAGCAACGCCAGGCTGTAGACAAGCAGGCTACGGCCAGGGAAAAGGGACCGGACGGCCCTTTCCCTACCTGCTCTCTGGAGGCAAGTAGGAGAGAAGCATTCCGGTGTTTTCGATGCAACCAATTGGGGCATCAAGCAGTAGAGTCTCCTATGCCTCCTGTTCAACCAACTGGCCCCCGGCCCTCAATGATGGGGGAAAAGATGCAGGAGCGGGTTCATTCAACCTTAGACCAGTCTAGAATGGCCACCCAGACACCAAGCAGTGGTCCCCGCTCTACACCGCAGGAGACAAAGAGTCCCGTCGGGCCAGAGAGTGTACCAGCTACATTGCACGATAGCGAGGACAGTGACCCAAATGACCCCATGGTAAGTGCACCAACACGTCCATTTGTCATACAAGTGATTTTGAAGAATCTATGCACATCTGTTACAATCCACCGCAGAGCTTTGGTGGATTCTGGGTGCACTCGTTGTTTGATGTGTCGGGAAATAGTTGATAGCTTGGGCCTCCGGACTGTAAAGTTGAGGACTCCGATCAGATTCGAGCAAATGGATGGTTCTTTGTTGGGGGAGCTCCAGCGATGCAGGTCACTGAGCCTGTGGGGTTAGAGATAGGGGAACACAAGGAGAGTATCCGGTTTATTGTTGTGGAACGGATGATAGATCCTATTATATTGGGTTTAGCGTGGCTGGACAAATGGAAACCCACTATATGGTGGGAGGACGGGTTTCGGAAGATACGGCTTGTTATCGGGCCAGAACCGGAACCAGAAGAGCAGACTGGACAGATCAGGAAGGAGTTAGACGATGGGAAGGGGTTCCCAGAGATATATAAGGATCTCGGCGACGGCTTTAACGAGGAGGAATGTGAGATGTTAACCCCCCCCCCCCATAGAGCAACTGACTGTGCTATAGAATTAGTCCCTGGGGCCAAGCTACCAAAACCACGCATGTATGCCCTGACACAAAAAGAACTAGATGAACTCCGGAGGTACATCGATAAAAACTTGGCTAGGGGCTTCATTCAGCCCAGTAGGTCACGTATGGCTGCACCAGTGTTGTTTTGGGAGAAGAAGGATGGGGGGGTTACGTCTATGTGTGGACTTTCGTGGCCTGAACGCTGTTTGTATTGAACATCTATAGCCTTTACCGTTAATCAAAGACCTCCTAGCGATGTTGTCCACTGGGCGAGTCTTTACCAAACTCAATCTGCGCGAGGCTTATTACAGAGTACGTGTCAGGTTTCGATGTTATCTCAAATAAATTACATTTCCAAACACAAAGTCTTTGATGAAATCTTTCATTTATTGAGCATAACGATCTGGCCCTGGACTAGTTTGCAGCCGAAACTGACCCTCTGCCCCCAAACCCTTCCCTTTCCATTCCTCAATTTTCAACGTCTCATTGGACATCTTCCAAGTCACTCTTGTCTTCTTGGCTACTTCAATTCACAGGAATTTCCCCCCCTCCCACCTCATCACCTAGGGGATGTTATCTGCCGGGGGAATAAGTGGGTGAAAAGTCAAACTGCTACTTCTACACTTCATGTCAGCGCTGGAGCGAATGTAACTTGGAGCACTGACATCATGCATAAAACCAGGTGACGAGTGGAAAACCACCTTCAACTGCCCATTAGGTAGTTATAAATATAGAGTGATGCCCTTCGGGCTGCAGGGCGCTCCGCCCGTGTTCATGCAGGTCATAAACGAAGTCCTGCATGAACATTTGTATCGAGGAGTTCTTGTATATCTGAATGACATCTTGATATACACCAAGACAATGGAGGAGCATATTCGCTTGGTACGAAAGGTGTTAACAAAATTACTTAACGCTAAACTTTATGTGAAATTATCGAAATGCGAATTTCATCATACGAAGTTGGATTAACTGGGGTATCGCATTTCGGGGGATGGGGTGGAAATGGACCCAAAGAAGGTTAAAACGGTACTGGTGTGGCAAGCACCTAAGACGAGGAAACAGTTGCAGAGTTTCCTTGGCTTTGCAAATTTCTATAGACAATTTATTCCGGCTTTTGCTCAGGTGGCCCTACCCTTGACTGACTTACTGCGTACCAAACACACTGGACTTAAAGCAAGGCCAGGGCAAGCACTGACATGGACACCCGAGTGTCAACAAGCATTCGAGAACCTGAAGACCCTATTTTCCTGTGAACCAATATTGAAACATCCTGACCCTACCCTAACGTTCATCGTGCAGGCGGATGCTAGTGATGTGGCTGTTGGAGCTGTTTTGCTGCAGAACATGAAAGAGGGCGTACTACATCCTTGTGCTTATACTTCCCGTAAATTGACACCTAGAGAGAGGGGTTGGGCAATTCGCGGTAAGATGGGTGCCACTTACGTGGCGACACCTCCTTGAGGGGATTGGTAGCAAATTCGAAGTGTGGACTGACTATAAGAATTTGGAGGCCCTTAGAGATTCAGTGGCTCCGCGCACGCTGAATGGACGCTCCTTTAGGAGCTCCAGTCCTAGGATTCTGTTTAGTCACTAGAACAGCGAAAACAGGCTGCCTAGCGACTTGAAACCCACCCCCTGGGGGAAAGAGGGAGGGAAGAGCAGAAGGGTCTGGGTAGAGCTCCCCTAGATCCCCAGGTTTTTCTTTTTAAGCCTGGGGGTTGCAGGGTGAGAGCTTCCTGAAAGCCCTTCATTCTCCGGACCCGGGATGATTCTGCTATATGCAGAACGAGGCGTCGCGTCCACACCAGCAAGCAATATTAAAAATTATAAGAACTTCGACTTTGGATGCTGGCAGAGCAATTCAGGAGAACAAAAGATTGTAAATATTGATCTTTAACTTTGTTTTAAACAACAAAGGGGAAATGGCGCCTGAGGGCATGAAAACGAAACTTACTATTGAAAGTGCTTGTTAACGCGGGTAACATTGTTAAAGCTACTGGATTACACATAAAGAAAAAGATTTAAAGTGGAAGCTGAATGGAAAAGACTAAGGTATCGATTTTAATCAATTTTTATTTTTAAACTTTGTGGAAAATAACTGGATTTATTGGCCTGACAGTGGAATTAATATAAAGGGAAGATTGAAATATGGCTGACAATAGGGTTGGAGGATTTTCATCATATGAGTCAGCAAATTCACAAGTTGTGACTGTAAGGGTTTTTCAAGAACTTTTAAACTCTTTTACTTCTGTCATAATAGAATCAATTGAAAGAACCTTTCAAAAATATAATTTGAATAATAACAAAGATTTGCTGGCTGGAAAAGCTGAAGAAATCAATTTGACTAATGTGACTCTGGAGGACAAAAAAGAGGTTGTCAGTATTAAGATGGAGGTTATTACACAGGATATAGAGGTTTTGCCAGAGGCCTCCACGCAACTAACAGGAAAACAGCAATCAGACTCTTCACTGCAAAATGGCAAATATTGTGACAATCTTTGGTTTTATAGACAGAATCAACATTTAAGGGACGAAATGATTGATTATAAGAGCAGGAAGAGTCGGGACTGCGGTTTCAAAATAGACGATATAACTGTAAGAGGAGAAAGAGTCTTAAAGATACATCAACCTCAATTTAAAATTCAAAAATTTTCAAAAATAAAAGCAGGGGGGAATGCAACGCTGAAAAAGAAAAAAATACTGAAGAGAAAGAATTGGAAAAAATATAGAAAGAAATGAAGAATGGGAGATTAATATATTTTTGGAGGAGGATTTTAGTAATAAATTTGAAAAGTTTATTGTTTTATTGAAGTTAAAAGGTTTAATTAAAATTGGATAGCTTTCTTAAATTTAAACTTATTGAAGTATTAAAATGGTTAATTTAAACTTTAATGGATAGTTTTGTAAAAGTTTTGAAATTTTTAAAATGTTCAATTTAGGATTAAGGGATTTTTATAAATTATATGTGATAAAAGGTTTAAGTCAGATATGACTTAAGAATAATGCTGAAGAAGTACTACTGAAGAGGAAGGATTGGGGGGGGGAAATATAGACTTTTGAGGAGGATCTCAGTGATAAATTTGATAAGGATTGTTTTATTGAAGTAAAAAGGTTTAATTAAAATTGGATAGCTTTTTCCAAATTTATTGAAGCATTAATATTAAACCTTAATGGACAGTTTTGTAAAAGTTTTGAAATTTATATTTTGAAGGATGTTTTATTGATGCATTAAGAGATTTTAAAATGTACAATTTAATATTATGGGTTTTTTAAAAGTTATATGAAATTGAATGTTTAAGTTAGACATGATTTAACAAATGGAAAAGTGACAAGAGAATTTATAAAGGGTAGGTTGATGGATAATTGTTAAAAGAGGAGTTAAAGAGTGAGAGGGAGTTTTGAATTCTGTAGTAAAATAGCTTATTTTTGTTTATGTTTGTTAAATGTTATACCCTGTTTTTGCTCTGGGAATCGGTGTGTGTGTGTGTGTAGGGAAGGGGGGTTGAAGGATGGGAGGGGATAAAATTGAAGTACAGATAAATGTATTAATAGTAAAGTAAAGAAAACGGGAGGAAATGTCACAATAAAGGAGATGATAAAATTAAGATATGACAAATATTGTTAGAACAAGAAGGAAAAAAATGTACTTAAATGATACATTGTATGATTGACTATGAATTGTATGTTTGTTTGATTATAAAATAAAAACTTTTTCTCAAAAAAAAAGAATTTGGAGGCCCTTCAAACCCCCAGGAAATTATTGCCAAAACAAATACGTTGGGCGCAATATTTCCAAAAATTCAACTTCGACTTGAAATATGTGCCGGGGGGAGGAATTTTCTAGCTGATGCCTTATCACGAATGCCTCAATTTAACAGCAACAGAGAGGAGGTAGTACAAGCCATGATACCCAGTCGTCAGGGGGCGGGGGATTCACGCACCATGGAACCCAAGCAGTCATGGCATGATAAGTTACGCCTGGTGGTAAGCAAGGACTCTTGGGTTGCAGAGCATAAATCGTTGCTGACTGACTGAGATGGGTTTGCGTGGATGGGAACTAGGCTGTACGTACCTAATACATTGCTGCCTTCGGTATTACAAAGATGCCATGACGCAAAACTGACTGGTCATTTTGGCTTTCTCAAAACGTTACACCTGACGAGGCATCATTACAGTCCATTGCGGAGCCCAATAGACCATGGGATGAAATCGCTATGGATTTTATTGTGTATCTTCCGGAAAGTAACAGGAACACCGTCATATGGATGGTAATCGATCTCTTCTCCAAACAGGCCCATTTTATCCCCTGTAGTGGGTTACCCTCTGCTAGGAAATTGTCTAAGATGTTCATACAACATATATACCAGCTGCATGGGGCCCCTCGTCGTATTATATCAAATAGGGGTGTTCAATTTACGGTGAAGTTTGGGCGCAATTTTGTTACGTTGATCGGATCATCACAGGGTTTAAGCTCCACTTTCCACCCCAGTACCAATGGTTCAGCAGAATGAGCTAACGCCATGATGGAGCGGTACTTATGTTGTTATGTATCCTATCAACAAGCCGATTGGTCAGACCTCTTACCTTTCGCAGAAGTAGTGTATAATAACACCCTAAACCGTGGCACAGGAGTCACACCATTTCCGGTCGTAACTGGCAGGGAATTCACTGCAATCCCCGAACTAGACGAACAGAGCCATGAGCAGGTGTCAGATAGTGAGGTTATGGCCACAGGTAAAAGCTGTATTGACCAAGGTGGCAGAGGAGTACAAAAAGCAAGCTGAAAAGAAAAGGGCAGACCATAAACCATTTCAGGTGGGGGTCCAGGTATATTTATCCACTAAATACATCAAATTAAAAACCCCTATGTCAACTTGCAAAGCTTTCAAGTTGCCATGATCAGGAGGGAGGGAGGACTGATAGAGCTGATTGATTTCCCTAACTGAAGATACATTCCATACATGCTTCCTTACCGCAATCAGAAGGAGGGTGTTGGATTTCACAGCCAGCCAAAGTGGTTAATTGGAGAATGTGATTTATGACATGGCCAGGGAGGAGGGGAGAGACAGGGTCATAGGGGAACGTAAATCTATGTGGGATTAGTTCTAACTGCATCCAAATAATGCCGAAATGGTGCTCCTAATAAATGACTGTATTTCTTTTGAAGTTTGGCTCATGGCTCATGAATTAATTAGGGCATCTTTCAGAAACTTCACAGACAGAACTACTTTTAAAATCTATCAAGATTACCAGGTTTCCTGAATCCTGGACTCTCCAATCGCTCCCCGATGTCTGGGGTGCTGGGAGGGAAAATCAGCCAACCATGGCCGAAGACGGGCTATCTGAAGAGAGCCTAATTGCAGCCAGAGTGCAGCCTCCCTCAGACATCAAAGCTGAGATGCCTGCTCCAGCGACGAAAGCAAGAAAAGATGAGTATTGGTGGGAGTTAATCCCTAAAGCAGCTGAGGTCGAGTTCCCCCACCCCAATGCCCGGGAAAAGGGGAAGCCCCTGAGAGAGCTGGGAAGAGTGGAATGGAGGTTGGACTGGAAACAAGCCAGGCTCCCAAAGCCCCTGGGGAGTTCAAGAGACCAGGCCACCCTTCCCGATGAGGGGCCGTCATGCAGGCCAAAGGAGAGGGGAGGAGCAGTGGATCCCTTTGAAGTGAGGAGAAGCAGACAGGAGCACAGCCCCCCTTCTCCACCCATCAGAAGGAGGCTGCAACCAGTGTCTTTTCCACGCAGCAGGCAGGCTGCCCAGGGCAGACAAACCCCTCTCTCCCTCCAAACTAGAGCCGAGGAAGAGGGCCACCTACATCAAATGCATGCATACAGAGGCCAACAGGGGGAGAGAGGAGCAGTGCTGAATGAACTGCCCCAGTTCAGAGGAAAGTTTGATGGGGACTCAGACCAGCTAGCTCTATTCCTTGACTCAGCTGAGATCCACCTAGAATGTTATGGACACCTCTACCCATGCCCCAGAGCCATGGTGAATACCATCGCAGAGGGGCTAGAGGGGGAAGCAAGGGAATGGCTAGCAGCCCTCCACAAGAGGAGAGCCCCCCAACTGCAAGATGTAGATGACTTCCTACGACTGCTAGAGGCCAGATTCAAGGAGGCAGAGGAAGACCTGTATGCAGAGGATGAGCTCAGCTATCTAAAGCAGAGGGGCCGCCCCATTAAAGAGCACATCCACGAATTTAGGAGAGTCATTGGGAGGCTACCCCCTTTGCCAGAGTAGTTGCTAGGGCACTTTTTCAGAATAAGCCTGGACAATCAAATTGCCCAGGTAACCGCTTACTTGGACATCCCAAACCAGCTCTCTGAGTGGTTCCGAGTAGCAATAAAAGTCGACAGTGGATTGCACACCAACAACATGAGAGAGCAACCAGACACGAAAGAGAGGGGGCAACCCGACCTGAAACCGCCCAGCCAATGGGGAACCACAGCACCACGGCAGACCCTGAAACCAGCCCTCCCTCGAAGCCTGCTGAAGTGCTACAGATGTGGGGGGAAGGGCCACATGTTATCTGTGTGCACGACCCCAGCCCTGAGGCCTAGGCCAGAGCCACCACCCAGGGCACAGCTGGAACAAGGCCCCAAACGAGCCACCAACACATCCCGGAGGGCCCTCCAGGCTGAAGAGGTCCCTTCCCACCCAGCTGAAGGGAGGGGAACACCAGGCAATGATGACCAGTTGCCAGAATCCTATGATAGCGAGGACGAGGGCGAAAATGACCCAATGGTGAGGGGACCAGTCCACCCTTTCATTTTCCCAATACACCTCACAGCCCCAAAAACGGGGACCCAGGGGGCCTTTCAAGCCCTGATAGACTCAGGCTGCACTAGATGCTTGATCAACCTAACCACAGTCCTGAAACTGGGGATCAGAGCAAAAAGACTGACCCACCCAATCTGGTTCGAACAGGTTGATGGGTCCCTAATGGGGGGAGCCTATGCCACTCACCTGACCGAACCAGTGAGGCTAGAGCTAGCAGATCACTGGGAAGTAATTTGATTCATAATAGCCCCCAAAATGACAGATCCAGTCATACTGGGACTCTCCTGGCTAGACATGTGGGGACCGACCATCTGGTGGCAAGGGGGGTACCTGCAGACTGAGAATAGCAAGGGGGCCCCAACCCCTCCCACACCAGCGAGCAGAAATACCGCCCATGCAGGGAACCCTCCAAAGGAGCACACCAGAACAACTGGCAGCTACATCCGACAAAACCCCAGAGACCAAACAGATCCCGAGGGAATATCAGGACTTTGCAGAAGTATTCAGCGAGGCAGAGTGCAACGTCCTGCCTCCCCACCGTGAGGCGGATTGCACCATCAAAATCATCCCTGGGGCAAAACTACCCAAGCCCAAACTGTATGCCATGACACCTCGGGAAATGCAAGAAATGTGCAACTACATAGACAAAAACCTAGAAAGGGGATTCATCGAGCCAGCCAAACCACGGGTCGTGACACCAGTCCTCTTCAAAGAAAAAAAAGATGGGACTAAGAGATTTTTTTAAAAAAATTTGATTTATATGCCGCCCTTCTCCGGAGACTCAGGGCGGCTTACAGTGCGTTAAGCAATAGCCTTCATACTTTTGTATATTTATACAAAGTCAGCTTATTGCCCCCACAATCTGGGTCCTCATTTTACCTACCTTAGAAATTATGTAAGGCTGAGTCAACCTTGAGCCTGGTGAGATTTGAACTTGCAGTAATTGCAGACAGCTGAATGTTAATGAATGTTAATAACTGCTGTGTTGACTTTCGAGGTATCAATGCCGTGTGTGTACACAACCTATATCCCCTCCCCCTCATGAAGGACTTGCTATCTCACCTGGCCAAAGGAAAAGTCTTCACCAAACTAGACCTCCGAGAAGCATACTACCAGGTACGCATCAGGGAGGGAGACGAGTGGAAAACAGCGTTCAACTGCCCCCTAGGGAGCTTCCAATTCAAGGTGATGCCTTTCGGACTGCAGGGAGCCCCAGCGGTGTTCATGCAATTAATAAATGAGGAGCTGCATGAGCACCTCTACAAGGGTGTTCTCGTCTACCCAGATGATATCCTCATTTACACTGAGACCATGGACGACCACATACCCCTTGTCCGCCAGGTACTGGAAAAACTTCTGGCAGCCAACCTGTATATCAAGCTGTCAAAATGCAAGTTCCATGGCTCCGGCGGCTCCACGAGCCTGGATGGCGCCTTAATTAGCGCGCCCGCTCCGCGGTACTGTAAAAACACCCGTGCAGCAATCCAACGCTGCCAGGAGGTTTGAAAACTTCTCCCTGGGCAAAAGGGGGAAGCGAAGAGCCGGCTGGTGGGGGTAGAGCTCGCCAAAGCCCCCCAGAAGGATTTCTGTTGGGGTGAAAGGCTGAGTTCCCCAGAAGCCAGCCAAGAGCTCCAGACCGGGAACGTCTCTGCTTTGGCAGATTTACAAGCCGCGACCGCATCTGCTGGATTCTTTTTTTTAAACTGAATTTAAAAACAAGAAGCAGATGGGATCAGCCAGGAGGACTTTAATTGCAAGTATTTTGCGTAACTTCTTTATTTTTGAGGATTGCCTCCTTTGGAAGCTACAAAGTAAAAAGGGGGGGGAAATGGCGATTGAGGCTTGAGTGGCTGGGAAAGTGAAAGTGAACTGATTACTGCCATAGCCTCAAAGAAACTTTTCTTTTGTTAATGATTTGCCAGAAGGAGGATTTTCTTTTTCTTTTTCCTTAAAGAATTGTTTGTTGGCTTTTAAGAAATTTGGACTATTTGGCTGTTTTTTAATTAAAAGAAACTTTAAGAATACAGGAAGAAGGGAAAAAAGTAAATAAAAGAAGGAGGAGGGGAAAGATAAACTCTCTTCAAAATGGCTACAAAACCTCCCCCAGTAAAAACAGTTCCAGCAAAAGGCACATCTAGTGCTGGCAGCTCTCCTGCTCATGCTCCTAAAGTACAAGAGACTCAGACTTTAACAATTGAAATGATACAACAGGTTATTCAAGGAGCATTGAGTGCTACAGAAAATAAACTTACAGCCAGAATTCAAAATGTTGCAGAAGATCTCAATGCTGTGATTGATACTAAAATCCAAACAGTTACAGAGGAATTGGCAGCATGTAATGTGGACATTAGAGAAGATATACTTTATGCATTTCAAGGGCTTGCTGCCCAAGCTGAAAATTTGGACTCTAAAATAGAAGAAGTTAAAGAAACTACTGAAGTTTTGAGCAACAAGTTGGATATGGCTCAGCAAAAAATTGAGAGAACTGAGATGGATTTGTTACTTATGCAATATAGAGAAATGGAGTTTGCAGTGAGAATTAGAGGGGTGAAAGAAGATAAAAAAGAAAATTTGAAGGAGAAGCTGGGAGAAGCAATAGCACAGGTGCTGGGAATGCCAAAAGGCGAAGTGATGTGGCAAATGGATAAAATTTTTAGAGTTAATTCCTGGGTGGCAAGACAGAGAAAGTTACCAAGAGATATAGTAATATATTTCACTACAAGATATGTGCGCAATGAAGTGCTGCAAGCAACTTACAAAAAAAAGCTAGAAGTGGATGGACAAGAGGTGATGACAATGAAAGAAATTCCCCCAAAGATGTTAAGAGCAAGAAGAGACTATTCTTTTTTGGTGGAGGAGTTAAAGAATCGTCAGCTACAATACAGATGGGATGTTCCAGCCGGCTTGGTGGTGAATTTTTCTGGAGAAAGATATAGGTTGAATACGATTGATAAAGCAAGGGATTTCTACATAAACGTTTTAAAGGCTGGAAGGCCAAAATCTCCTGAAACTAAAGTTAAAGAAACAGCTGAGAAGTTACCACAAGAAGAATTGTTATCCACCGCACAGGGGGGAATCTCAATTTCAATAAGCCAAGAAGACATCCTTAAAGTTTTGGTGGATGTAGAACCCAGAGAACAAAGAATGACTAGAGAGGCTACAGCAAAACGTAAGGAGGAGTTAAAAATTCAACAACTGCAACTACCAAGTTCTGAAATCGCCAAAACAGAAGCGGTGGGAGGAGCCAGACCGAAAAGTCGGTTAGAGTTGGAAAACCAACAAATGCTCTTGAGGCTTCAGAAGTTCAAGCATGGGAACTAGATTCCTGACTTGGAATGTTAATGGTTTGAATTCTCCGCAGAAAAGAAGGAAGATATTTACCTATCTTAAACAATTTAAGAATGACATTATATGTTTGCAGGAAACTCATATTAGAATACAGGACCAAAAATACTTAATAAATTCAAAATTGGGTGCGCATTATGTTGCAGCATCATCAGAGAAAAAAAATGGTATAGTTATCTACCTGAAGAAAGACTTAATTTCTAAATTAATTGAATCAGATGAGCAGGGTAGATATCTGGCAATTGAAGTCTTGATTGAAGGTCAGAAAACTTTAATACTGGGGGTTTACGCACCCAACCAACAACAGGAGATTTTTTTTCAGTTTTTTACATGCTAAAATGACCAATTGGAAATATAAAACATGTATTCTGCTTGGGGACTGGAATGGAGTAATCGATGTCAGAAAAGACAAATTAGGATCGAATCAAAGTGTTGCCTCAAGAGCTAAACTGCCAAGATCTTTTTTTGATTTGATGGAGGAATGGGAGTTGAAAGATATTTGGCGAGATAGAAATCCAACAGATAAAGATTTTACCTTCTTCTCAGATAGACATCAATCCTTCTCAAGGATAGATTTTATATTAATATCTAATGATCTTTTCCCTAGGGTGAAGACAACAAAGATTTTTCCAAGAACGTTGACAGACCATAGCCCTGTATGGGTAGAAATAGATTATTGTAAGGGACCAAAAAGGTCCTGGAGAGTAAATGAAAACCTATTTAGATATGGGGAAAATATCAAGGAATGTAAGAAGTATTTGAAAGAATATTTTATTATGAATATGCAAAAGGGTACCTCAATGGAAATGGTATGGGATGCTAGTAAGGCTTATATGCGGGGTGTCTTGATTTATATGAATAATAAATTTAGAAAAAAGCAAGGGGAAAAAAGAAGGGTGTTGGAAGAGCAAATTAAGGAAAATGAACAACTTTTGATAAAAAACCCAAGGGATAATAAAGTTAAAGAGGTTATTATCTTGCTGAAAGAACAATTTAAAATGTTGATTGCAGATCAAACAGCAACTAATTTACAGTATGCTAAATATAACACATTTTGTAATGCCAATAAGCCTGGAAGATGGATGGCTTATATGCTTAGAAAGAAACAAAGTCAAAGAACAATTGAAAAAATTAAATATAAAGGAAAGGAGGTCTTTCAGCAAGAATTAATTAAGAAGTCATTTACAGAATATTATTCAGAATTATATAAGGCAGATAAGATTCAGGATATGGATATAGATGGATTTCTTAAGAAACAAAATATTAAGCCAGTTTCACAAGAACAAAGGGATATGTTAACTCAATTAATTACTTTGGAGGAAATTATGTCTGCAATTAAAGATTTAAAGATGGGCAAGGCCCCAGGAACTGATGGCCTGACGGCAGTTTATTATAAAAATTTACATGAAGAGATGGCTGAACCAATGAAAGAATTATTTAATACTATACAACAGGGAGGAAAGGTTCCTCCCTCCTGGAAAGCAGCCTTTATATCTTTAATACCAAAGGAAGGTCAGGACCATACAGATCCAAAAAATTATAGGCCTATCTCATTGTTAAATACAGATTATAAGATATTTACTAAGGTGTTGGCAAATAGATTAATGAAAGTGTTGCAACAAATAATACATTATGATCAAATGGGTTTTATAGCAGGCAGACAAATGAAAAACAATGTAAGACATATTGTTAATGTATTGGAATATTTAGAAAGGAACAACCAGGTCCCTGCAGGTATAATTTTTTTAGATGCCGAAAAAGCATTTGATCGTCTTAATTGGAAGTTTTTACTAAATTTAATTGAAAGAATGCAGTTTGGTGATACTTTTATACAATCAATAAAGGCTATATATCAGAAACAAACAGCACAAATAATAGTTAATGGAGGCTTAACTGATAATTTTTTAATAGAAAAAGGTACACGGCAAGGATGCCCCTTGTCTCCATTATTATTTATTTTATCATTGGAAATTTTGTTGAATAATATAAGAGATTCAGAAGAAATAAAAGGAATACAGATTAGGCAATATGAATATAAACTGCGTGCTTTTGCGGATGACCTGGTCGTTACCTTAACTCAACCATTACAATCTGTTAGAATATTAATGGATATAATTAAAGAGTATGGATTAATATCTGGCTTTAAAATAAATGCAGCCAAAACAAAGATAATAGCTAAAAATATGACTGTTAAACAAAAACAAGAGATGGAGAAGCAAACAGGATTTGAAGTAGTTAAAAAGGTCAAGTATTTAGGAATAAATATCCTGACAACTAATTCGAAACTATATCACTATAATTATGAATTATTGTGGCAAAAGATGCAATTAGAGATTCAGAATTGGCGTAAGTTACAATTGTCACTGTTAGGAAGGATAGCTGCCATAAAAATGAATCTTTTACCAAGGTTTTTGTTCCTTTTTCAAACAATACCAATACTTAAAACTGATAAAATACTGAAAGAATGGCAAAAAGGTATAACAACGTTTGTTTGGGCAGGGAAAAAACCTCGAGTTAAACAGAAAATAATGCAGGATTCTCGAGAAAGAGGTGGACTTAAAGTGCCCAATTTAGGGCTCTATTATGAGGCAGATGTTTTATCACTAGTTAGTGACTGGATTAACTTAACAGAAGACAGGATATTAAATGTTGAAGGGTATGGCCTGGTTTATGGCTGGCATGCATATTTACTGTATGATAAAAAGGTAGATAATATTTTTAAAAGTCATATATTGAGAAGTTCCTTGTTACGAGTATGGAAAAAGTATAGTTATAAATTAAATGATAGAATTCCGATTTGGGCAATACCCAGACATGCGATGGAAAATATAAATATAGAGCAAAAGCAAGATGGGATTTCATATGAGCAACTTTTGGAGAAGGAAGGACAGGGGTTTCAGTTAAAAACTATTCAACAATTAAAAGATCAAGGAATAATTAAAACTTGGTTTCAATATGGCCAGCTACAGGCCAGATGGAAGGAAGACCAAAAAAAGGGTATTTTACAATATGAAGAGAACTTGATTAAGCAAATAAGAGACCAGGGCCAAATGCACATAAAAAGGTTGTACAATGCATTATTGGAAATAGATTCGGAGACAGAATTAGTTAAGGATTGTATGATAAAATGGGCACAAAATGTAGGGGAAATAATAACGTTAGATACATGGGAAAATATATGGGTGAGAAATGTAAAATTCACACAGGCTCAAAATTTAAGAGAAAACTTTTATAAAATGTTTTATAGATGGCATTTAGACCCAAAGAAATTAGCTTGTATGTATCCAAATATTCAGCTCAGATGTTGGAGATGTGGATGTCAGGATGCCACGTATTTTCATATATGGTGGACGTGTAAAAGTATTAAGGCGTTCTGGATAAGAATTTGGTGGATAATTCAAAATATATTAAAGAAAAAGATTAAATTTACGCCACAGTTTTTTTTGTTAGGTATTATAACAGATTGTACTGGACTAGAAATAAAATTGATTTTAAATTTAATAACAGCGGCAAGATTACTGGTGGCACAGTATTGGAAGAAACAAGAAATACCTACGATTCAAGAATGGACAATAAAGGTTGTGCATTTGGCAGAAATGGCAAAAATCTCCGCATATCTTAAAGACTATTCGAATGAAAGATATATAAAGGAATGGAGAAAATGGATAGACTATATTCAAAATAAATATCGGAATAAGAATTTTCAGTTAGCTTATGAATGACATATGCAGTAGAGATAGTCATATTAAGTAGGATTTGGTGTTTTTTTTTTAGTTTTTTTTAAATTTTTTATTAGAAGTTAAAGATCAAGGCTATTAATGATATATTATATGGTTAGTTAATTATAGTATTATGTTTGTACATTTTGTACCCTGAGCTAATCCCGGGAAGCCAAGGGGGGGAGGGAGGGGGTTGGTAGGGGGAGGGATGGGGGTTGGTAGGGGGTGGGGGAATGAGTGGGAAGGGGGGGAGAAAATGTTTGTACTTTTTATAAAACTTTTAAATAAAAAACAAAACAAAAAACAAAATGCAAGTTCCACCACGCATGGCTAAACTACCTGGGTTATCGAGTTTCAAATGAGGGAATAGAGATGGATCCAGCCAAAGTACAAGCAGTCGTAGGCTGGCAACCCCCTCGCACCTGTAGACAGCTACAAAGCTTCCTAGGGTTTGCGAACTTCTACAGGCAATTCATCCCCTCCTTTGTGAAGATTGCCAAACCCATGACGGACCTCCTAAAGACAGGGAGCCCAGGAACCCCACCCGGAACAACCTCTGCAGTAGGACCTAAACTGCCAAGAGGCATTTGAAACACTAAAAGAAATGTTTGCGAAGGAACGGGTGTTGAAGCATCCTGACCCCGAACAGCCCTTCATCATCCAAGCAGATGCCAGCGACGTGGCAGTTGGAGCAGTGCTACTCCAAAGAAATAGTCAAGGAAATCTACAACCCTGCGCCTACACCTCCCGCAAGCTCACAGACACAGAGAGACGATGGGCAGCATGGGAAAAGGAGGCATTTGCAGTGAGATGGGCACTGCTAACCTGGTGACACCTGCTGGAAGGGGGCCAGAAACCATTCAAAGTCTGGACTGACCACAAAAACCTGGAGGCCCTCAGGACCCCACGAAAACTATCTCCCAAACAAGTCCGTTGGGCTCAATACTTCAACCGCTTTGACTTCATGCTAAAGCACATTCCAGGGGGAAGGAACTTTCTAGCCGATGCCCTCTCCCGCATGCCCCAGTACAAATGTGAGCGGGAGCAGGTAGTGGAAGCCATCATTCCCCTTACCCAAATAGCGGGCCAAGTAACCACCAGATGACAACGCCATGACCGGCACAACCAACCAACAAGCGATCTAACAGCAAAACTCAAAACTGAACTGCTGGCAGACCCCTGGTTCCGAGACAATCAACACATCCTGACAAAAAGGGATGACCTCGCATGGAAGGGAACAAAGCTCTATGTCCCAGAATCCCTACGCACCCTGATCCTCCAGAGGAGCCACGATGTTAAACCGACAGGCCACTTCAGATTCCTAAAGACTTTACACTTAGCACGGAGGCAGTTCTGGTGGCCCAGCATAAAGAAAGACATGGACAGTTATGTGAAAAGTTGCACCATCTGCGCCATGATGAAGAAGTGACCAGGAAAACCTCCTGGACTGCTACAATCAGTAGCAGAGCCTACAAGACCATGGGAGGAGATTGCAATGGACTTTATAGTGGAGTTGCCAAAAAGTGGGGGAAACATGGTGATCTGAACTGTAATAGATTTATTTTCCAAACAGGCACACTTCATACCCTGCAGCGGACTACCCTCAGCCCACCAGTTGGCCAAACTGTTCCTGAAACACATCTACTGCCTCCATGGAGTACCAAGAAGAATTATCTCTGACAGAGGGGTCCAGTTCACGGCAAAGTTCTGGAGGGAGTTCCTACGGTCCATTGGGTTATCCCAGGGCCTTAGCTCAGCCTTTCATCCGAGCACCAATGGGGGGGCAGAGAGACTGAATGCCATGGTAGAGCAGTACCTGAGGTGCTACGTGAACTATCAGCAGTCCAATTGGGCGGACCTCCTGTCTTTTGCTGAGGTCGCGTTTAATAATGCTGTTCACAGTAGCACGGGGCTAACCCCATTCAAGGTAGTGAGCGGCATGGACTTTGTCCCAATGCCTGAGTACCCAAGGGAGCACCCCTCCTCAGTCAGCTTGACCGATTGGATGGTGACACTGAGAGCAACCTGGGAGAATGTCAAGAAAGCGCTAGCTAAAGCGGCACAAACCTATAAGAAACAGGCAGACAAACACCAAGCTCCCCAAAGGCCATTTCAATTGGGGGAGAAAGTTTACCTCTCCACAAAATATTTGAGGTTAAAACTCCCTAGCAAGAAATTGGGGCCAAAGTTTATGGGACCATTCCCCATAGTAAAGATAATCAATCCGGTCACGGTGCAATTGAAGTTGCCCCGACTGCTAGGGAAGATACACCCGGTATTCCATAGTAGCCTCTTAAAACCCGTGATCGGATCGACCCTGAGGCCACTACCCCGTGAGCCCCCAGACCCCGTGGTCATAGGGGGCCAGACCCATTATGAGGTGCAGCAAATCCTCAATTCGAGGTGGCACAGGAGACACCTCCAATATTTAATCAAGTGGAAGGGCTACCCCTTATCAGAGGCATCTTGGGTAAAGAGTCAAAACATCCAGGCTTATCTCTTTATAGCCAAATTTCATGCAGAAAATCCAAACAAGCCAGGTGGGGGGTCATGTCCCTAAACTCTACATCTGTGCTCAAATTGTTTTGCTTTGCGCAGGTCGCCCTCAGGAAGTGAGGAGAGCCGAATGTCAACTTGCAAAGCTTTCAAGTTGCCATGATCAGGAGGGAGGGAGAACTGATAGAGCTGATTGATTTCCCTAACTGAAGTTACATTCCATACATGCTTCCTTACCACAATCAGAAGGAGGATGTTGGATTTCACAGCCAGCCAAAGTGGTTAATTGGAGAATGTAATTTATGACATGGCCAGGGAGGAGGGGAGAGACAGGGTCATAGGGGAACGTAAATCTACGTGGGATTAGTTCTAACTGCATCCAAATAATGCCGAAATGGTGCTCCTAATAAATGACTGTTTAATAAATGACAATTTCTTTTGAAGTTTGGCTCATGGCTCATGAATTAATTAGGGCATCTTTCGGAAACTTCACACCCTAGTAGAAAACTGGGGCCTCAATACCTTGGACTGTCACTGTGTTATGTATTTGCCAGTTGAGCTTCCATTCTGAGCATTATGGTAGCCTGCCTGAGAACTTTATCACGTCTCTGTAGCAACAGAGATAAGACTGGTTTTTGAGCTACTGCGCATGTCTACATTTTTTTTCTAACTTCCTGATTTATACTTCTTTTGTTCATCTCTGAGATGAGCTGCCGGTAAAGATGTAGTTATCTAGTTTTCTTTGTTTTTACAATAAAAGTTTATTAGAATATATTCGGATTTTCTTTCTTTAACGTATACAGCATGGAAAACAAGATCCATTCACCTCTAATTAATTACAGTTTCCCCAGGGGGGGAACAAGGCTGATTCACGCTTCGACAATGGTAGCAGAGGATGGTTTTATTTATATTGTTTTCCTTTGCTGTTGCTCAGCTGATAAGTGAATAGGCTATTAAGTAGATAGTTTAGTCGGCGACCGAGGAACGCTGATTATTTACTGCAAATATGCCAAGAAAGAAAAAGAAAACCAGATACATGGCACAGTCTGCTGAAGACTTAAATCTCTCTGATGAAGCAGTGGAAAGAATCATAAAGAGGTTTTCAACTTTTCAAACCCCACTTGCTTCAGCGACCAGGCTTGACGAAGGTGCTGTTGGGGGAGCTTATCCTGAAGATGACGTACTGAGGTCAGTGACGCCCTCTTCTGATTTTATATGCTCTCAATCAATTTCTAAAGAAGCCCAGGAATTTGAAAGGCTTGGTGCCAAACCTAAAATTCCACAAGTGGCAGGGGATTCTTTTCCCAAAGAGATAGGTGAAACTCATTATTCTCCTGTGCAAAGCTATCTTGATCAAATAGAGATGCTAGAACATGAGCTGTACAAGCCAAAAGCGTTTGTTTCTATGCTCAAGCCAGATAAGAAGGACTCTAGTGTTTTTCAAATTCCTGAGTCCTCCACTTTCCCTTCTTCTTTGAAGCCAAAGCCACTCCGACAGGAGGGTTTTGTGTCAGGCGAATCAGAACAGAAAGCTGTGACCACGTCACAATTGTCTCATGATGTTATGACTTCTCAGATTACATATGACGCTGCTACAGCAGCAACGTTTTCTGCGATGCCTGAAACTAGTGTTGCAGCACCATCTACTTGCAAAAGTAATTCACAAGTTAAAACTGAATTGCTTCACATGATGCAAGAGCATTTACAACAAGTACAGCGAACTTTTTCAACAATGTCTCTAAATCAATCAGTTCTTCAGGCTGCAACTGTGCCTCCACAGGCTCAAATTTTAGCACCCCCTGGTGGTGCAGATGGGGCACAACAACGCTTAATGCAGCAAAGACAAGTGCCAGTCCCTCCAGCAAGCCATATTAATATTGCAGCTCAAGCACCAGCGGCAGCTGGAGCACAACAACCACAAGTTCAAATACAGCAGCCTCAGGTTCAAGTACAAGTGCCTTTAGCTGCACAGCCCACCCAGCCAGGACCAGCGCCTGTTCCACTTCCTGATTTATACTTCTTTTGTTCGTCTCTGAGATGAGCTGCCGGTAAAGATGTAGTTATCTAGTTTTGTTTGGTTTTACAATAAAGGTTTACTAGAATATATTCGGGTTTTCTTTCTTTAAAGTATACAGCATGGAAAACAAGATCCATTCACCTCTAATTAATTACAGTTTCCCCAGGGGGGGAACGAGGCTGATTCACACTTCGACATGCTTCGACAAGCATTCCCGATCACTAGGGTTATTAAGCCTCCATGCTACAAGGTTACGTAAACAGTACCATTGAAAACATCCCCACAAACCCGGGTCCGCAGAAATAACAGAACAGAACAGAACACAGTATTAACCCATTGCTTTTATGTCTTGCAGGCGGACTCCTCGTAGAGGGGGCTGCCTGTCGAGGCTCAACTCAGCTCGACACATCGGGGAATAGGAAACAGCATCGGGGAATCGGAGACCTCAGCTATCACCTACAGGAGACCTGAATGTTCTCCAATGAACCCCGGCAGTGTGCAAAGACAGGTGGGCGGGGGGTGCACACAGCGGTGGTGGGGGTGCACGTTAAAATCAGAATAGGAGGTCGGGCACGCTGCAGCCGGGCGAGGCATATCCGCGCAGGGATTCCA
This sequence comes from Ptyas mucosa, assembly GCA_012654045.1. NCBI lineage: Eukaryota > Metazoa > Chordata > Lepidosauria > Squamata > Colubridae > Ptyas > Ptyas mucosa. Next base: position 205,382 of record WNWU01013053.1, read on the forward strand.
TCATTCTGCCATCGGAAGCAGCGAGCAACGGCATCACTGGACTTGTAGCGGCTGGCCTACAAACCCCAGAAATAATGCCGATTGGCCGATGAGTCACCACGGGTTATTTAAAGGGTGCTGGGAGGCAGCGGCTCCCAGCGCCGACTTTATGTAAATACTATTGCACTCAGTATTGACTGCAACTGAACTGGAGCATGAATAAACCAACATTCAGGATCTGAGCATTGTGATTGAGGCGTTGTTCTTGAAAGTATCCAGTTTCGGTGAGCAAGCTGAGAGATGTCCTTATCATCATGGGGAATTGGAATGCTAAAGTAGGAAGCCAAAAGATAACCGGAATAACAGGCAAGTTTGGCCTTGGAGTACAAAATGAAGCAGGGCACAGGCTGGTAGAATTTTGTCAAGAGAATACGATGGTCATAGCAAACACTCTTTTCCAACAACCCAAGAGATGACTCTACACATGGACATCACCAGACGGTCAACACAGAAATCAGATTGACTATGTGTCCTGCAGCCAAAGATGGAGAAGCTCTATACAGCCAGTAAAAACAAGACCAGGAGCTGACTGTGGCTCAGATCATGAGCTTCTTGTTGCAAAATTTAGGTTTAAATTGAAGAAAGTAGGGAAAAGCACTAGGCCACTCAGGTATGAACTAAATCATATCCCTGATGAATATACAGTAGAGGTGACAAATAGATTTAAGGAATTAGATCTGATAGACAGAGTGCCTGAAGAACTATGGATGGAGGTTCGCAACATTGTACAAGAGGTAGCAACTAAAACCATCCCAAAGAAAAAGAAATGCAAGAAAGCAAAATGGCTGTCTGAGGAAGCTTAACGCATTGTAAGCCGCCCTGAGTCTCCGGAGAAGGGCAGCATATAAATAAGAATAAAAAAAAAAGTTTTGCAAATAGCTGAGGAAAGAGGGGAAGCGAAAGGCAAGGGAGAAAGAGAAAGATACACCCAATCTTTCTAGCTATTTTGCTGCTCTTATCGCGTCATCAGATAACTGCCCAGTCACCCTGTTTAGGGCGACCCCCTCCCTCCTCCATCAGGAATCGCGGGATGACCCCTTGCAGGGTCGAGCTGAGGATTTTGTCCAGTATCTGCATGACAAAATAACTAAGATTCGGGAAGACTTGGCCGCTGACTGGGTTAGTTCAGGTGAGATAACTGAGGCAGGCCTTGAGAGTGTTATCTGGGAGGAGTTCAATCCTGTGACTCCTGAGGATGTGGACAGGCTCTTGGGACGGTTGAATGCGACCACATGTTTATTGGACCTGTGTCCCTCCTGGTTGGTGCTGGCCTCCTGGGAGGTTACACGAGGCTGGCTCCAGGAGATTATTAACGCTTCTTTGAGTGAGGGTGTCCTGCCGGCCGCCTTGAAAGAGGCGGTTGTAAGGCCCCTCCTCAAGAAGCCCTCCCTGGACCCGGCTGTTTTAGCTAACTATCGTCCAGTCTCCAACCTTCGCTTCATTGCGAAGGTTGTTGAGAGTGTGATGGCATGTCAACTCCCCCAGTACCTGGATGAAGCTATCTATTTAGACCCGCTCCAGTCCGTTTTCAGGCCTGGGTACAGCATGGAGACGGCATTGGTCACGTTGGTGGATGATCTCTGGAGGGCTCGGGGTAGGGGTTATTCCTCTATCCTGGTCCTGTTAGATCTCTCAGCGGCTTTTGATACCATCGACCATGGTATCATGCTGCACCAGCTGGAGGGATTGGGGGTGGGGGGCACCATTTTGCGGTGGTTCTCCTTCTATCTCTCTGACCGGTCGCAATTTGGGTTGACAGGGGGGCAGCGGTCGACCCCAAGGCGCCTTGTCTGTGGGGTGCCACAAGGGTTGGTCCTCTCGCCCCTCCTGTTCAACATTTATGTGAAGCTGCTGGGTGAGATCATCCGTGGTTTTGGGGTAGAGTTCCATCAGTACGCTGATGACACTCAGCTGTACATCTCCACCCCAGACCATCCCAACGATGCCGTGGAAGTAATGTCCCAGTGCCTAGAGGCCGTGCGGGTCTGGATGGGGAGAAACAGGCTTCGACCCAACCCTTCCAAGACCGAGTGGCTGTGGCTGCCGGCGTCCCGGTATAGCCAGCTGGTGCCATCGCTGGTTATTGGGGGCGAATCATTGGCCCCCACGGAAAGAGCTTCGCAACTTGGGCGTCCTCCTGGACTCACGGCTGTCTTTAGAAGAGCATACGATGGCCGTGGCCAGGGGGGCTTTCTATCAGGTTCGCCTGATACGCCAGTTGCGTCCCTTTCTAGATTGGGACTCCTTACGCACGGTCACTCAAGCACTCGTCACTTCCAGTCTGGACTACTGTAACGCTCTCTACATGGGGCTCCCCTTGGGGTGCACCTGGAGGCTCCAACTGGTGCAGAATGTGGCTGCGCAGGAGATTATGGGAGCGACGGGGCACTCCCATGTGACTCCTCTCCTGCGCGAGCTGCATTGGCTCCCGGTGGACTTCCGAGTACGCTTCAAGGTGTTGGTGATCACCTTTAAAGCGCTCCATAGCTTAGGGCCGGGGTACTTACGGGACCGCCTTCTGCCACCGATAGCCTCCCACCGGCCAGTTCGCTCCCACAGAGAAGGCCTCCTCAGGGTGCAGTCAGCCAAACAATGCCGGCTGGCGACCCCCAGGGGGATAGCCTTCTCTGTGGTGGCACCCACCCTCTGGAACGATCTACCCCCAGAGATACGGGTGATCCCAGACCTCCGGACTTTTCGTCGGGCCCTAAAAACTCACCTTTTTCAGTTAGCCGGCCTGGCCTGATTTTATCTTGGTTTTAAAATTTGATATTGATTTTAAATCAAAATATTTTAAATTAGTGGGCCAAATTCTATTTAATTTATTTTAAAATTATTTTAACTTTTGTGTATAAATGTTTTTATTCTGGCTGTTCACCGTCCTGAGTCCGAAAGGAGAAGGGCGGTATAAAAGTTCAAATAAATAAATAAATAAATAAATAAAACCTCAGATATGCAGATGATACCACTCTAATGGCAGAAAGTGAAGAGGAACTAAAGAGCCTCTTGATGTAGGTGAAGGAGGAGAGTGCAAAAGTTGGCTTGAAACTCAACATTAAGAAAACTAAGATCATGGCATCTGGCCCACTCATTTCCTGCCAAATAGATGGGGAAGAAATGGAGGCAGTGACAGATTTTATTTTCCTGGGCTCCAAGATCACAACAGATGGGGACTGCAGCCAAGAAATTAAAAGACACTTGCTCCTGGGGAGGAAAGTCATGGTAAATCTAGACAGCATACTAAAAAGCAGAGACATCACCCTGCCAACAAAAGTGTGTATAGTCAAGGCTATGATTTTCCCAGTTGCAATGTATGGCTGTGAAAGTTGGACCATAAGAAAGGCTGAGCGCCAAGGAATTGAGGCCTTTGAACTATGATGCTGGAGAAGACTCCTGCAAGTCCCTTGGACTGCAAGGCGATCAAACCAGTCAGTCCTAGTGGAGATCAACCCTGACTGCTCTTTAGAAGGCCAGATCCTGAAGATGAAACTCAAATAATTTGGCCACCTAATGAGAAGGAAGGACTCACTGGAGAAGAGCCTAATGCTGGGAACGATTGAGGGCAAAAGAAGAAGGGGACAGCAGAGAAAGAGGTGGCTGGATGGAATCACTGAAGCAGTAGGCGTGAGCTTAAATGGACTCCGGGGGATGGTAGAGGACAGGAAGGCCTGGAGAAAGGTTGCCCATGGGGTTGTGATGGGTCAGACACAACTTCGCGACTAACAACAACAACATTTAACATTTACTACATTCATTTGGTTTTCTGTCTTGACTGACTATAAAAAACCAAAGTTGATAAAGGTCTGATCATGTTTCCATTTCTTACTTGTGGTTGAGCTTAACTTGTGCCATAAGAAGAAGCAACACCAACAGCACTGAAATCTATTTAGCTTTTTCTGTTTTCACTTTTTTCTGTATCCTCTGCAAGTAACTAGTGATCAATATTTGGAAAAATATTAGGCCTAATTTTTAAAAAAGCCCCATGTATCTAGGATGAAGGTGGATTTTGATGGCATGGATTTCTTCCATTGCGATTGCCTGACTGAAGCCACTTAAGCATCCACCTTTCTTTTGCCTGTCTCGGCAAACACAATTCTGTATGTTTACTCTGGAGGAAATGCCACTCCATAGTGATTTCAGGCACACATCAGGGGTGAAATCCAGCAGGTTCTGACAGGTTCTGGAGAACCGGTAGCAGAAATTTTGAGTAGTTCGGAGAACCTGCAAATACCACCTCTGGCTGGCCCCAGAGTGGGGTGGGAATGGAGATTTTTGCAATATCCTTCCCCCAGGAGTGGGGAGGGAATGGGGATTTTGCAGTATCCTTCCCCTGCCACGCCCACCAAGCCACGCCCACAGAACCGGTAGTAAAAAAAATGGATTTCACCACTGGCACACATGTGTTGCAGGAAAAGAAATGGGACCAGGCCAAGCTCTTCAATGCAGGAAAAGGTTTATTGTGCACGGTTCAAACAGCCCAAAGGCAAACCAAAGAGTCTGAACCCCGAGGGGCCATTCATGACAAACATTTATACAATCCAAATACATATGCACATCAGGGAGTGTTACATCTAACACGTAGGAACTAACCTCCATCAGGCCACAAGGATCAAAGAGGAGAGGAAATAATAAACATCCACTAACACATTCATGTTCTCTGGTCAGTGTCTCAAGACAAAACATAAGAAGATAAGGGACTGGGAGATGCCTCAAGGGTAATAAAGGAAGCAGCATTTGTTATCTGGGAATATACATGACATTTGGGGTGCAATAAACAGTGAGTAACAGGATGCATCTGTTTTGGGTCAATTTACCCTTTTACGATAAGTACCTTCGTCAAATATCTTCATCAATCCAGCAACCTTTTATCGGCACGGAAGAGGAACTTCAGCTTTGGCCCAAGTTTTAGGACTTTAATATTCGAAGTTTAGCCAATATCAGAAATTGGTCTGCCTCACATGCATTGCAGCCAAACAGTGTAATCCTACATTTCTTTGCTAATTCCTGTAGAGGGGCTTACTAAGTAGGTGTACACATAGGATACCCCCTTGAACATTAAACATACCTCTTGGAGACATGCACATACACAGATGAAAGTACCATCTATAATGTGGAACATGATGAGGGAGGGACTCGCCACAATCACTCTTGCAGAATTAGAAATGTTTTTTGGAATTCAAATAAGACAGGGAGTCAAATTTTGTGTGTTCACACAGGGGGAAAGGGAAAGGCAGCTGAACACTTCTTGTGCAGTGCTTTCAGTGCTTTGTAACATACAGCCAGTGTCAAGTTGAGATTGGCTGCCAGAGTGTTAGAGGTTTTTTCCCCCCTCTTCCTTGTGGAACACATTCAAGTCCTCTCAGAACCTAGTATGGAAAACCTATTTTACTTAACCATCCTAAACCAAACTACATTATGGCTTTGGGTAATATGTAAACCAATTTTGCAATTTGCATAGAAAATCATTGTGGCTCAATGTATTTCTAGGCACTTTTTTCTAGATTGGAAGCTACACACCAAAAAGGTGCTTCCAATTCATGTATTTTTAAATTTAGTTCACATGATTATTATCCAGGCCTGTATTTATTTCCTCCTTTGGCCATACAATCTTTGGAAGCCTTTGGGGGATGGATGTACCCAAGCGATTTAGGGTCTACATGCTGCCCTGGGACCACCTGTTATGTGCATTTAGTATGCATGTCTCGGCCTGTCGTCCCGCCTGAGCTTGCTGCGAAAAAAATGACTCCACACCTTGAGAAGGAGTAGCCAGAACTCTTTACTGGAACACACAAGCAACAAGGCAAAGTAACGGACAAGCCGGAAAAATTAATAAAGTCAGCGCTACAGGAGGCAGCCAGGTGGCGCTATATATAGGAACTTGGCATAAAGCAAACCTAACATCCGGCAAATAAAAGAACCTCGGGACATTCCCCTCCCTCCACAGCTGTTTGGCAGTACCGCGCCTCTGTTCACGTCACAGAAGCGCGTTTAGGAAAACGTTAACAGCCACGCCTCCCTGCCGTTGTCTCCGCTGCTACTGGCTTTGTTTGTAGCTGCCTCCTGCTGTGAAGTGCCGCTGTGAGTGTCGCTGTAAATCTGTAAGTCCGACAGCTCTGGCTGCGTTCTGCCTCTTCTAATCTCCGTCCCCCCCCCCCCCCCCCCCCCCCCCCCCCCCCCTGTCCCCGGCTCGCCCCCCCCCTCCTCATGCCATTTGGATTTTGCAATTGAGGGATCAAATGTTTAGAATGTTATCATTCTTTACCTCCACCACCTTTGGAAGAACAGAGTTTAGACTGGTTTCAAGATCTCAGGCTGGAGTTGAACAATCTAGGCTTCCAGTAGGAAATTCCAGCATTGCAAATCTGGTGATGAATGTGGAGAAATAAGATATATTAGGCATGTTGTACATACCTTGAGGGTGGATAGCAACTGTTCTAGCTTTCAAATATGACACAGATGAACTTTAGATCCTGCCAAAACAAACTTTATTGCACCAAAAAAAATCCTTATATACAACTGTATATAAACAAGGTTTCTTTATTTGAAGACCCTTGTGCATTTGTTTCTTGTAGAAACAAAATTTACATTTCACCGCTGCTGAGAACATTAAAAATATGTTAAATGAAAAAATAATGATGATGGAGCTGACGGAGGCGATAAAGAGGCAAAAAAATAATAAAACTCCAGGACCAGATGGACTACCAGCAGAAGTTTATAAACATCTACAAGTTATCTTAAGCCAGTCAATGTTAGAGGTTTATAATGAGGTACTGTTAGAGGCCAAAATACCAAATACTTGGACAGAAGCAAATATTACCTTAATTCCAAAAGTAGATTCAGATTTGACACAGGTAAAGAATTATAGGCCAATATCATTACTAAATTACAAAATATTTTAATCAATAATGGCAGAGAGACTAAAAAGATTTTTAAATGAAGTTATTCATCCAGACCAAAATGGATTCTTACCAAAAAGATAAAAACAAACAATGTAAGATTTATTTTAGACACATTGGAATATTATGGCGTTGATTTTCTTAGACACGCAGAAAGCACTTGACAATGTAAATTGGCAATTTATGAAGCAACAGCTAGATTGCATGGACTTTGGAGAGGAATTTATAAACATGATCAAGACAATATACTATAGACAAACAGCAAAAGTAATAGTTAATGGGGATTTTACAGAGAATTTTAGTATAAAAAAAGGCACAAGACAAGGATGTCCATTATCCCCATTGCTATTTATATTAACATTGAAAGTGTTAAACAGGAATATTAGACAAGACTTAGAAATAAAAGGTATGGAAATAAAAAAACGAAAAATATAAATTACAAGCATTTGCAGATGATTTGATATTCATCCTAGATCAGTGATGGCTAACCTTTTTGCCATTGCGTGCCAAAAGCGGGGGGAGCACGGGTGTGTGTCACACATGCACATGCCCACACCCATAATTCAATGCACCCCACCCCCCGCGCATGCGCACGTGACCCCCCACGCTCCCCCTACTTTTGGCACGCGATGGCACAGTGGGCCCAGTAGGCCTGTTTTTCACCCTCCCCAGGCTCCAGAGGCTTTCTAGGAGCCTGGGGAGGCTGGAAACGGCCCTTTTCCCAACTTCCGGTGGGCCCGGAAGGCCAGAAAATCAGCTGGCCAGCATGCACATGCGCATTGGAGCTGAGCTAGGCCAATGCTCACATGCCCACAGATATGGCTCCATGTGCCACCTGTGGCACGTGTGCCATAGGTTCGCCATCACGGTCCTAGATGGAAGAACCATTGGAAACCGGCCCCAAATTAATGAAAAAAATAGAAGAGTATGGGGAAGTAGCAGGATTGAAAGTAAATAAAGAAAAAACCAAAATAATAGTCAAAAATCTTACAGATAAACAAAAAAATGAGCTGACAAAAAAGACAAATCTTCAGATAGTCAAGAAAGTTGACTATCAACCTACGCCACACACAAGCCTGAGTGGCGTAGGGGGCTAATGCCTCCTACTAAGGCAGCATTTAACATCCAGCTGCCTGCAATTACTGCGAGTTCAATTCTCACCAGTGTCAGGTTCAGACGTTGTCTTAAATAATCACATTTTCCAAACGAAAAGTCTTTGATGAAATCCTTCTTTTATTTAGTACAAATATGTCTGGCCCGACTCTGTCCGTGCCAGTACTGACCTGCTAACCCCCCAAACCTTCCCTTTCCGTTCCTTTGTTCTCATCATGTCATTGGCCATCTTCTATGTCACTCCTATCCCCTTAGCTACTTCACCTCCCAGGAATTCCCCCCTCCCATCTCATCTCCTAGGAACATTATCTGCCGATTTAGCAACTGGGTGAAAGGTAACCTGTTTCTTCTCTCTCCCCCTTTTTATTTCTTCTTTCATGGCAGCACTGGGAAGAAAGAAACTTGCAGTGCTGACAACCAGGCTCAAGGTTGACTCAGCCTTCCATCTTTTCTAAGGTGGGTAAAATGAGGACCTGGTTGTGGGGGCAATAAGCTGACTTTGTATAAAATATACAAAAGTATGAAGGCTATTGCTTAACGCATTGTAAGCCGCCCTGAGTCTCCGGAGAAGAGCGACATATAAATCAATTTTTTTTAAAAAAAAGTTAAATATTTTGGAATATATTTAACAGCAAGATGTGCAACAATAAAAGAAGATAACTATACAAGGCTACTACACCAAATAAAATCAGATTTGGAGAAATGGAAAAATTTGCAATTATCAATGGTAGGAAGAATAGTGACTATAAAAATGAATATTCTACCGAAACTACTTTTTTTTGTTTCAAACAATTCCTATAAAAATAGAGGAAAAATATTTTGATGAGCTAAATACAACAATTTTGAAATTTATTTGGCAAGGAAAGAAAGCTAGAATAAGATTGAAAATGTTGCAAGAATCCAAAAACAATGGGGGATTTGGGAGCTATATTACCAAGCATGTGTATTAACATGGGTGAAAGAATGGATAACTCTCAGACATAGAAGATTATTGTATTTAGAAGGTCATGATCTCCAATTAGGGTGGCATGTTTTTTTATGGTATGGTAAGAACAAAATTCATAGATATTTTCAAAGACATTATGTAAGGAATGCTCTATTTTTAGTATGGGAAAAGGTGAAAGCAAAAATTTATATGAAAATACCAGGATGGGTTTCAACAATGGAAGCATTTGTTCATCCAAATCTAGTAAATCTTGAGAAAATTTTAACATATAAAGAAATTTTAAACGTGGAAGGGAAACTAAAAACTAAACAAGAATTACAGAAACAGGGTGTTGATTTATCGTGGTGGCCACAAATGCAAATGCAAATGCAATTGAGATATGAGAAAGATGTTAAGACCTATGGCTTTTATAAAGAGCAAACAACATTTGATCAAATACTGTTAGTGGTGGATAAAAAGTTAATTAAGAAATTATATAATTTTCTATTAAGTCTAAAAATGGAAGATGAACAGGTAAAAGAGACAATGATAGTTTGGGCAAAATTTTTTGGATATACCATAGAATTACAGTAGATAATTGGCAAAAGCTCTGGGAAAGAAACTATAAATTTGTGCTGGAGACGGATGCATTGGATTTTGACATAGGGGCCATCCTATTGCAGGCCTATGGACCATTGGGTACCCTGTTCCCTTGTGCCTATCATTCTCAGAAGTTGTCTTTGGCAGAAAGGAACTGTACCATATGGGATAAGGAGCCCATCACCCTGTTATGAATGGCAATGCAAAGAAAACTAATCAGATGCTCCAGGAATATTTAAGATGTTACTGCATCTACAACCAAGACAATTGGCCATCATTATTGCCCTGGCAGAATTTTCATATAATAACTGTCTACACACATCAATTGCTATGCCCCCCTTTTCAAGCTTTGTATGGCACACATCCCACAGTTTTACCAGAGGACCCGAGGGATGAGGGCTCCATTCCAGGATCTGTGGATTTAGAACAGTTGAAGTAGAAGACTGCAGATGCCCGCCAACAGGAAGGGCCACTAATAGTTGAAAGAGATGAAGTTTGGCTTTTGGTCTCTACACGACTGTGTAAGAAACTAGATGCAAAATTTGTGGGACCCTTCAAGGTCATCTGACAAATCAATCCCGTAGCATTTCGCTTGCAATTACTTCCCCCTAAGAAAGTGCATCCAGTCTTTCACCGTTCATTGCTAGTAAAAGAAAAAAAACCTCTGAACCTTGTGCTCCCAGCACCCACCCCCACCACCAGTGATTGAGCATAACTGCACCACCAGGGGGCATGCATAAGTGCACTAACATGCCTATCGTCCCTGTCATTGTATTTTTTTTCTTTTATTCTTGTTCTCGTTTTTGTTTGACAAATTCTAATAAATAAATAAATAAATTGTAGAAGGAGGACCAGAATACAAAGTGGAAGAACTACTGGACTCTAGGCAAAGGGACAAAGGCATGCAGTATCTGATCCATTGATAGGGCTACCCAGAATCTAAATGCTCTTGGGAGAATGCCAGATATGTCCATGGCCCCAAATTGATTTGGCAGTTTCACTGTTTCCCTAAAAATCCACAACTGACCAAGCTCCTGGGCCCCCGCCCTGCGCCATTCAAGGAATCTGTAGATGAAGGAGTTAACCAGCCTCTGTGGAAACATTCGGGGAGGCGGGGTAGTTGCAGACATGAAACCATCTACTACTGACCTAATCTGACTAATGCTTTATATGTTGTTGCTCCTTGTTGCTCTTTGCTTGGCTGCATGGCAGTGCCTTGCTTGGCTGCGTCTGCTTTAGCTCTCAAAAGTGTTGGGGTTTTGGAAAGGAATGAGTCATCCAGATTGAATGACTTTTTAAGAATAGGGACAAGAAAGCAGAGTTGTAATGTTAAACTGCTATATGATCGTCAGTCCATATTGGATATGGAGATATTTATGGAGAGAGGAACTGTTGAGAAAACTGTTCTGGAGAGTCTGCATTGCTTCAGATTACTTTGGTGGAAAGAGTTAGCAGCAGAGGTGTGGGAGGTTCTGTTCTGTCCCCGTCTCACACACACACACACACACCCTCAAACAGTCAGCCGTGGGTTAAAGAATAGCTCAAACAAACAATGTCCGTTATCAGGTACTTGGCAGCAGCACGAGAACCGACTGCCAAGTGCTTTACTACAAGAAGGAGGGGTTGTGCCTCCACCAGATAGCATACAGAAATACACACCGATTTGGAAACAGTCCAGCTCAAAAGCCTTCAGCAGATTTAGGCGTTGCACAAAGTGACTTCCAGAAATTAGCTTTGTCTGTCACAGAGTTTGAATGGCCACCACACTCCCTTTAATAGCCTGTGGGGTGTGGTCCAGTGACTCAGCTTAATCCCTGGCACGCCTCCTCATCTGCTGTGAACGTTTATCTCACCGATGCTGGCGTGGATCCAGCCACGACTTATCACCCTCGTTCTCACTCTGATTGGAGACACCTGGCTCCTGGCCAATCTCCTCTCCTTCGGCAGACACCTGAGGAATTGCCAGAGAGGAGGGGCCTGGAGAGGGAGGCCTAGCCGGCTCCTCTCCTTCATGTTCAGAGTCTTCTTCCTCCGATACGATGGGCTCGGGGGTCAGAGCCACAACAGGTTCACACAGAGCACAGGTGTCAAACTCGTGATGTCACATTGCCATTACGTGATGTTTCAAAATGTTTTTTCCATTCACGGAGCTGGGGTGGATGTGGCCTGTGCATGATGCATCCAGCCCATGAGCTGCCAGTTTGACACCCGGGCACAGAGAGTGAGGTGCTGGCTGCAATGTTGGGAGGTGTCGGGAGGAAAAAAGGGACTAGCTGGAGGTGGAATGAGCCTCGTGTTCAGTGTTTTGGGCAGTGGAGGCAGAAGGGGTGGCAGCCGTTGCAGCAGGGAAGTCGCCCTTTGACACTGACCATCTTCAGAAGAGGAGGCGGTGTGACCATAAGAGGAAACGTGGCAAACACGGAGGTCTAACAACTAAGCTAAAACCTAACCATATAGAGTGTCACTTCCATCTACAGTATTTTGTTTGCTAATTCTTGCTCCTTAGAGCCAAAAATGGATTACATGAGGCTAGATTTAATAACAAACCAGGAGATGAGAAACTGCTGTGTCATCATTGCAACAGAAACTCGGTTAAAGCACTCTGTCCCAGATAGTGCTGTTAGTTTGATGGGATTTTCAACATTTTGGCTGGACCAGAGTTTTGCTCTTAGTGGCAAATCCCGTGGAGGAGGTGCCTGTTTTTATATAAATGACAGATGGTGTAATAATGCCAAGGTGGTTTCAAGTCTGTGCTTCCCTGATGTGGAGCTTTTGACTATCAAATGCAGACCCTTCTATCTGCCTAGGGAATTTTCTGTTATCATTATCACTGCTGTGTATATTCCTCCCTGTGCAAACAGATGAGGCCCTGAATGTTCTGTATCTGTAAGTCTCTATCAGTGACTTACAAACCAATTACTTGGAGGGTGCATTTATTGTAGTAGGTGATTTCAATCAAGTTGATTTGAAAGCTACTCTTCCCCCATTTCCATCAATATGTGGACTTTGCAACCAGAGGGGGGAATACGCTGGATCTTGCTTATTCTAACATCAAGAATGCATTCAAAGCTATCTCCCACCCTCACCTGGGCTCTTCTGACCATCTCTCTGTGCTGCTTATCCCAGCATATAAGCCCTTATTACTCAAAGAGAAACCTATAGTGGAGGAGGTGTGGGTTTGAGTGGAGGGAGCAATAGAAGCATTGCAAGATTGCTTTGAGTGCATAGATTGGGGCATGTTTAAAGAAGCAGCAACAGATAACCAACATATAAATGTAGAGGAGTATGCCACCACTGTGTTTACATATATTCAAAAGTGCATTGAGGCAGGGGTGAAATCTGACTGGTTCAGACTGGTTCACGCGAACTGGTAGCGGACATTTGGCCTGGGTTGCTGAACCGGTAGTGACCGCTGGCTGGCCACGCCCCCAAACCAGTCACCCGGTCGCCACTCGCTCACCCCGCCCCGCCCAGTCTCTGCTTTGCAGCTTGCCTGCCTGAAGCGCTGTGCCCCAACTGAGCAGCCCTGATCTGCCTGCCAGGTAAGCCTGTGAGTCGCGGCCTAGCTAGCTGCCCCTGCCCCCCCCACACCATCCCAGCCTGCCTCCCCTACTTCCTTCCCTGCAGCCCTGCCATGCTTGCCTGCCTTCCACATGGCCTTCCTGGCGGTCCCCCATGCCCACTGTTGTGGCTCCGACCCCCGAGGCCATCGCATCGGAGGAAGAAGGCTCCGAACAGGAGGGAGAGGAGCCAGCCAGGCCTCCCTCCCCCGGCCTCTCCTCCCTGGTAATTCATCAGCTGCCGGCCAAAGGAGAGGAGATGAGTCAGGAGCCAGGTGTCTCCGATCAGTCGGAGGATAATGAGGAAGGCCAGAGGTGGCTGGACCCACGCCAGCGCCGGCGTGATAAGAGAGCTCAACAAATGAGGAAGCGTGCCAGGGATTAGCTGAGTCACAGGACCACACCCCACAGGTTATTTAAAGGAGTGGGGTAGCAGTTGGAATTCTGTGACGGACAAAGTTTTACCCTGGCTAGTCCTTGGAGCTAAGCATCAGCCGGCTGGAAAGATTTGGACTTTTGAATTATATTTCCCTCAATTGGTGTGTACGTGTTTTGTTATCTGGTGGAGGTATTTCCCCCCCCTTGTTTAGTAAAGACCTTGGCAGCCGGTTTACAAAGGGCTGCCAAGCCGTGATAATGAACCTTCCGTGTGTGTGCTACTCCTTTAACCCTCGTCTGTCTGTGTGGGTTTGTGTGGGTGGAGGACGGGGACAGAACACCCACTTGCCTTTCGAGGTCGGTGTCCAGCCTGGCCCGGCCAGTGGGTGGGTGGGCGGCCCTTGGTGGAGATGCAGCCACTGCGCTGGGGCTGAGAGGGGCAGCAGTGGTGGTGCTCTGGGAGGGCAGGCAGATGTCCCGGTGCTGCACATATAAAAGAAGGGACAGACATCGTGATCTCCGGCACTTAAAATATATTATTCACTTAGCTTTCGTTAGCCTCTGCTAACATCATCACAGTGTAAAAACCACCATTGAAAAGATATTCGCCTTTATGCATCATTGATCATTTTGGCCATTGCGTGCATGATAGGCCCATCCAACCACCTCCCACCTATAATTAGCTCTGTCGTTTTTACTTTAGACATGTTAATCGATCGAGGCTTAGCTCCTGTTGCTTCCTCCCCTATTGCACACCACTTGAGCTGCCCATCCCCAGGGAATGATACTGAGCTGTCAGATATTGCTTTAATGGCATTCTCTCTGGCCCCCTCCCACAAACCATCACTCCTCCGCCTCACAGGCACATTTGATATTTCAACCAAAATTGTTTGTTGTTTTGCCTGTGATCTTGTAACCGGCCTGGCTCGTTCCTCATTATCCATGTCTATTATGGCTTGAAGCTGCTCTGCCGGGCTTCTCGGCATTCGGCCCAGGCTGGCTATGCCTCCACAGGACAAATCTACATGGCCAAAGGGGTGGTGGTGCCGTTGATCTCTACTCCCCAATAGAAATCAGTCTCTGCTCATCCTGCAGGATCTTTCCCGGTGCCTCAATGCTTGGTAAGCCGGTAGCAGATTGATGTGCCTATTGATGGAGTTATTGTTGGAAAACCAGGTTTCTTTCAATAGGCATCTCCCTTTAGTTGCATCGTGGGCAACAACTTCAGCCTCTTGAAAATTGAACATGTGATTGTGCTCCTTCATATGTGTCCAGATCTGGGAGCACTGTTCTTTGCACTGGACAGCCAGTTTATGTTCATGCACTCTAGTGTTCTGTCCCCGTCTCACACATGCACACAAACAGTCAGCCAGGAGTTAATAAAACCAGCAGTCAGGAATTCCTTTGAGATAACAGAATTGGCAGCAACCCAGTAGCTGCCTGCCAAAGACTTTACTCACAAAGGGAGGTTTTTCTCCTCCGTCCAATACACCAAAATAAGTCCACAAAGTCAAAGAATTGTCAAGTCCAGTCCATAATAAATCCAAGGAGGGCATATAACAAAGTTCCAGAAACGCAGTATGACTTGCTAGCTTTTCAGTTTTGTCCGTCACAAGGCCTGAATGGCCACCACACCCCCTTTTATCCCCTGTGGGATGTGGTCCAGTGACTCAGCTTAATCTCTGACATGCCTCTTTCTCTGCTGCACGTGCTTATCTTTCTGACGCTGTCGGGGATCCAGCCAAGACTCATCTCCGTCGCTGTCTAACTGCGGCTGCTCTGAAGTGCCTGGCTCCTGGCCAATCTCTTGGCCTTTGGAGGACACCTGAGGCATTGCCAGAGAGAAGGGTCCTGGAGAGGGAGGCCTTGCCAACTCCTCTCCTTCACTTTCGAAGTCTTCTCCCTCTGATAAGACAGGCTCAGGGGTCGGAGTCACAACATCTAGTCTGTAGCCGCTTAGCTGTTTCCCCTATGTAGTTGCTTGCACAGTTACTGCAGTTAATACAGTAAACCACCAAGGATGCCTCCTCTTTGGGTAATGTTTCTTTTGGGTGCATCACTCTCATTCTCAGAGTTTGATCCGGTTTGTGCACCACCTTTGACCCCATGCACTGAAAGAATGCGTGCGGCAGTTTCGGATACCCCCGTACATATGGGAGCACCCTCCATGCAGATGTTCCACTTGTACCCTCAATGGGCTGTCGGGCCCTAGGTGTGATACAACGTCGGATAAAGTCCATAGAATAACCATTCAGCGTGCAGATCTGATAGAGATGTGCCTGCTCCTTCGCTTTAGCTGTCAGTTTGCTGCAATGGGTGTCTACCCTATTAAACAATGCCTGAATGCAGCTAACTTTATGTGCAGTGGGGTGGTTGCTCTTGTTGTGTAAAATGCGGTCTGTGCTAGTGATTTTTTGATACACACCTGTGTCAAGGCTCCCATCAGGATTATGGCTAACTCACACATCCAGTAAGGCCAGCATGTTATTGGCCTCCTCCTCCATCATAAATTGAATATCTGGGTATATGGAATTCAGGATTCTCATAAACCGGGTCTTATCTTGCTGTTTAATAATGGCAAACGTGTCATCGACATAATGTGCCCAAAACTTGGGCTTATAGATTCTCATTGCCTCATATTCCAATCTCTGGTGGACCGCCTCTGTGATCACCCCCAAGATTGGGAATCCCATGGGCAGACCCTTTATCTGTTTATACCTACAGCCATCAAATGTAAAATAGGTCCTAAGGCAGAAATTCAACAAGTGGAGGAGATCATCCGTGCTGGGAGATTTGGGGTTTCACGGTTCCTTCTCCAATAGTAGCTCCTTTATATTTAGGGCGGCTAACTCCTGGGGGATGGACATAAACAATGACACAACATCAAATGACACCATCGTCTCATCCTACCCATCCTCCACTCCCTCCAACCATTGTAGAAAGTCGGTAGTGGATCTCACGATGGTGGTGGCACCTTCAACCAGGTGTTACAGTTGTCCATGTAACCACTTGGCTAAACCAAACTTGTGGGTGTCACGAACGGAGACAATGGAGCGCAGGGGTAACCCATAGATCCATGCCATGGCTGAGTCCCTTGGTCGAATCATTCTTAGATCCTCCTCATCAACTTTCCCTTGCCTCTTAAGTTTATTGGCTACCTTGTTAATTTGGTTCTTAAATGATATCATGGGATCCTTGTCCAGGAATCGATATGAGCTCCTGTCACTGAGGAGGTCATAGACCTTCCTATTGGGAGGGGGCCGGAGAGAATGCTGTTAAAGCAATATCTGACAGCTCAGTATCATTCCCTGGGGATGGGCAGCCCAAGCGGTGCGCGATAGGGGAGGAGGCAACAGGAGCTAAGCCTCCATCAATTAACATGTCTGAAGTAAAAATGACAGAGCTAATTATAGGTGGGAGGCGGGTGGATGGGCCTATCATGCGCGCAACGGCCAAATTGATCAATGATGCATAAAGGCAAATATCACTTCAATAGTGGTTTTACACTCTGATAATGTTAGCAGAGGCTAACGAAAGTTAAGTGGATAATATATTTTAAGTTCCGGAGATCCTGATGTCTGTCTCTTCTTTTATAGCTACACCTGGAACTTGTATTTTTAGGTTTTTTTTTTATATATATATATATATAAAAGGTTAATTCAACTGCCTAACATGCAGGAAGCCCAAGTTCGAATCTGAGTAAGGGTATGGCTAGCTGATGAAAGCTAAAAAGCTTGAAATAGATCTATATTAGTCTCCCTTTATTTCTTTATCAGCAAAATATAAATTATATATATATATATAGGATCAACAATTCTTCTATTATAAGCTTATATTGTTTTTCCCAGATTATCATCCTCATATTCTGAGGATTGTGCACCTAGGTGGTGGTTTTAGCAGCGGAAAATATTTTCTGTCAGTTTGCAGATAAGAAATATGTGATATGTTGAAAAATCAAGGCTGAGGTTCAGCCTAGCCTGGAATGTTTTCCTTCCTTTCCAGCCTAATAACTTCCTTATTTAGATGGTATTTCAAGCAGAACCATACACATTGCTGTCATTTTTGTTCCCATGAGAACTCAGATTCCAAACAGGTCATGCCAGACTTCAGTCTTAGGTGCTATAATCTTTAGGTGTTATTTTGTTATTACTAGAATTCTCTCATATTTTTTTCACAGCAATAATTCACTTTCATGATCTCAGAATGATCATGAATATAAATTCTTAGGAACTTAAGGAATATTTTGCTGGATCAGAAACAAGCCAATATTCCTTCTTTATACCATACAGTAGTGGCCAAAATTGTGGACACCTTTTGGGAAAACTGTATTTTCTAAATTTTCTAAAACTAGCTAATAACACCACTTTTTTTGGAGTAGTACCATAATAGAAAGATAATTTAATCAAGAATGTAATGCAATAACTTTTATGAAGGATTTGCTATTAGAATAGAAGTTACAGTATAAACAATAAAGTGAAACACGTAGAAAAAACGAGATATACAAAAATTATCATGTCAGTTAATACTTAGTTGGGTAACCTTTAGCATGAATTACGGCCTTACAACGTCTTCCCATGGAGTGAACCAAGTTTTTTTGTTCTGCAGCTGTTATAATGTGAAACCAAGATTGAATGATTGCTTCTATTAACTGGGTTTTATTGCTCGGTCGCTTCTGACTAACAAGTTTCTTTAGTTGGCTCCATAGATTTTCAATTGGGTTAAGGTCTGGGCTATTCCCAGGCCATTCCAGCAGTGGGATATGATTATCTTGAAACTCCCCCCCCCCAAAAAAGTGGTGTTATTAGCCATGAAACCTCAAACATACACTTTTCCCAAAAGGTTTCCACAATTTTTGCCACTACTGTATATTATGAGCAGCAGTACTACAGGTTCCATCAGGGTTGGATAGCACTGAGATGGCTGAACTCTGCCTTCCCTAAGTATTGTGTAGAGGACACAGCAACCCTCAAAACATTATTGCTGAATTGAAATGTGTAATATGAAGAGGGGTGAATAATCACAATCATGGCAAGTAATCACGTGAATTACATTTTATCAATGTTAATGTAAATTACACCAAATACAGTCTTTGTGCTGGCTCTGCATACTGTATTTGTTTACCTTGCCTCCCAAAAGCCAAGTACAGTTTTTGCCCTGAAAATGGTTAAGCATCCACCAACCTATCATTTTCATTAATGGATCTGTCTCTGTCTTTCTGAGTCATTTCCAACATGCCCGCATCCTTTGAGTCCACAGAGCCCATCATTATCCAATGCAGTAATTACATTTTTTTTGGGTGATATCTCCAAGTACAGCCTTCAACTCTGGTAAAGGTTATATTTCCAGTCAGTAATTTATTAAGAGCTGCTCTTCAGTGGCATCAGAATATTGGTTTTTGGCCAGATCCTGTGCTTAATATAGTCTTTTTGCTTCTCCAGCCCCCCCCCCCCCCCTTCAAATCAGTACTGACTCCTGGCAACTGCCTAGACAAATCCCTGCTGTTTTCTTGACAAGATTTCAGAAGTGGTTTGCCATTGCTTTCTTCCTAGGGCTGAGAGAGTGACTGGCTCAAGGTCACCCAGCTGGCTTTGTGTCTAAAGCAGAACTAGAACTCATGGTCTCCCAGTTTCTAGGCTGCTGCCTTACTATTACACCAAAGTGACTCTCAATATTGCTTATTATTTGTAATATTATTAGTCTTTTCTCTACATACTCCTCTGAGAATGCAGCATGCAGTTAAGCCTTCTCAAATGGGATACTTTCCAAATGTGATGGGACTACAATCCTCAGAATTCCCAGACAGAATGGTCTTCTGAGAGTTGTAGCTTTGATACAACTCTGGAAGACGTCAGAATAGGAAGGCTAACTTAGCAGTAGAAAAGGAACAAGGAATGGGAGGGAAATGATCAAATACAACTATCAATTCTCTGGCTGCTGTTGTTGATGTAATTTTGCGTTGCTCATGGAATTTCACAGCAAACCAAATAGGGTCATCCTCCAGTTGTAACCTTTTCCACCACTGGCTCTGTCTTTTTTTCCATAACAGTATTATTTGAGAATGAAACAATGGAATACCTCACATGTTGGTGTTTACTCTTTACTCCAAAGTTGTGAACAGCCAACATGCTGCATCTGTGGAACATTATGGGCTGTGCTGAAGTGCACAGATAACATTTGGAATGGGGGGGAGGTGTTGGGGGAGGCTGAATTTTATTTCACTGTAGAATTTTTGCAAATCTTGGGGTTCTCCCTAGTCAGTCCATATTGCATACTTCTGTATCCACACTTACCCAATGAGTTCACTATTTATGAGAAGTATTAGTCCTGGAAGAGGAAGAACCAGTATAGCAGTGAATCCAGGCTAATCTAATTACATGGGCTTTGTTTTTCCCATTACAGCCCAGCCAGCTCTGTTGATTAGTATTAACTCTCTTGGAAAATCAGCTTCTGACAGTTCCTGCTCCAGCTTCCCATTTTGTCCTGCTAGACAAGTCTCTCCCTTCTCATGATGTGTTTCTGCTGCAGCTGTTAGAAATACATAAGGAGAGAGCTTGAGGTGGTGACGTGGAGTTGAGGCGGAATGGGAAAAATCGCTCCGTTCCCAGTGCCGATTTTCCAGCATTTTGGTAACCCTTAGGGGTGAGGAACAGTCCTGCTGGGACCGGCAGAAAAGAGGGGAATCTTCAGAGGAGGTGCGGAGAGGTGCGGTCTCCTGCCACACCAAGAAGGACCCTCAGTCCGGATGTAGAAGAAGACAGCCGGTATGGCTGACACAGAGACCTGACGTTCCGATTGAGAGCAGTAGGAAGTGGAGAGCAGTAGGAAGCGGAGAGTGAGTACGGTGCGAGATTCGGTGGTGAGAGCAGGGAAATAAAAACTCTAATTTTGGGATTATCGGAGAAGAAGAAAAAGAGTTCGGAGGGGCAGCGGATAGAAAAGAAGACTCAGAGTGTGAACGAGCGGCAAATAATGAGGAGAGCCAAACCTGAAGAGGGTGAATTTCAGACCAGCAGAAGAATGCCAAAGGAGCGGAAGAGAGAAGATTAGAAGGAAAATGAGTGTTCCAGGAAGCTGGGAAAGAGAAGTGAACTGAATACAAGGTTCTATTTCTACCCCTATTTTTGCTGCTCTAACGGAAAAAGAAATGTGGATTGGCAAAAAGTAAAAGACGCACAAGAGTGACAGTGCAGACCAGAGATCGCCATTTTGATTACATTTCCATGAAAACTAAAAGTACAAAAGAAAGACTATAATTGAACTATATTTGAACTATTAAAACACACAAGAACTGAAAATACTGTGAATATTTATATATAATTTGTATATTGATATATTTATTTATTGAGGAATTTTTATATTTATAATTAATTAATAGCAAATTATTATTAACTACTTATTGTCTTTTTACCTTTGTTATGGAATGATGGGACCAAACAACATTCCAAGTCAGCCAGAGCCAGTTTATTGCGCAAGGTTCAGAGCAGATTCATACCTGAAAGTCTGAACCACCAAGAGCTTTGACACAACTGTTTATATATGTTTTCAAGACAAAGGAATTGGTGATCTAATACATTTTCCATATATGGTAAAATTACATTTGATACAAAATAAATGAGTTCATACATTTATTCCATATATGGCTAACATACATTTATTATAAAATAATGGACACTTCCTCATTACTAAACCATTAGCTTCTAGTTTATAAGATTATTTTCAGCTAGACCACTTTCCTAAGTCCTGTAAGTACTAATGGAGTTTTTACTGCTGTCCTTAGGTAATAATTAACTCTTTGCCCCATACATTTCTTTGTGTGGTTGACAGTGAGGCTTTTCAGACATTCTCTATATGGCTGTCCTTCCGTGACAGCTAGGCCTTCTCAGAAGTTATATTACCAATAATGGGGTTTAGCTGATTTTAATATAATCTCCAATAAGCACGTTTCTCTCAAACAAGCACATTTTCTTTCTTACAATAATGTGAATAAAGAGGGCCCTTCAGTGTTCATCTACCTGAACCCGCATCATCTACATTACCTTCTCTCTCCCTCTTTCTATCTTTCCTTTACTTTTCTCTCTCTCTATTTCCATCTCTCTCTCTTTTCATTGGTTTATTGATTATTTAAAGCAAATATTTAAAATTAATATTAGAACTTTTTAACTGATTAAGTAGTAATTATATAAGAATTTTAGAAATCAGATTATTAATTAAGGTACACATGAATTTTCCCTCTTAATAGAATTTTATTAATTAAGTTAGAATTATATTATATAAAGAGGATAGAGGAAGGAGGGAAGAAAAAGAAGTTAAATAGTAAAGTGGATGGTGATTTGGGAAAAGATAGATAGGATTTTAGGGGAACAGTACAGAATATTAAAAGAAATGACTAGTACCACTACAACCACTGTGAAAACGGGAAAGAAAACTACCTCGACATTGATCGGACCATCAGCTTCCCCTGCAGCGCAGAGAACAATAGAAGGAATGTTCCCATCAGAAAAACAACCTCCCACTTCAAGTATGCAAACCATGCAGGCCACACTGGCAACAATTCAAGAGACCATGATGAAAATGCAGGAATGTATGACAAAGAACCATGAAGAAACGAGGAAGGATATGGATGAGATCAAGAGAGAAGTAAAAAGTGACATTCAAAAAATAGATGAAAAGATGGATTCAATACAAGAAATTATACAAAAAAATGATCAACGAATAGCTATAGAGAAGAGAAGAGAACAGACAGAAGAAAAATTAGACTCACTGGACCAGAAAATGATGGGACTAAATAAAGAACTGGAAAACATAGTGGCACTTCTGGAGATGGAGAGAGCAGCATTCTATTTACGATTTCTGAATGTGGTCGAAGATAGAGAGGAGGATTTAACATTTGTGATGGCAGAAATGATTGCGGAGGCCCTCCAACGGGATAAAGATGAAATAATAAACAAATTGGACGAGGTCTATAGGGTCCATACGAACTATGCCAGACAATATAAATTACCTAGAGAGGTTCACATAAAATTTGTGCGAAGAAAAGTAAGAGACATTGTTTATAAAATAACAAAAAACGAAACCATGTTTTACAGAGGTAAAGAAATAATTACATTAAAGCAAGTCCCTAAGAGAATAAGAGAATTGAGAAAGGAATATTGGTTCCTAGCCACATTACTAAATAAACGACATATACCATTTAGATAGATAACACCAGAAGGAATGTTGGTGACATGGCAAGGGAAAAAAATTAAAGTGGACTCACAGCACAAAGCACAAAACCTACACGATCAAGTGATGGGCATAGAAGGAGCAAATGGCAAAAGGGAGGAGCCGGAATGGAGGACCAAAGAGACCCAGAGACAGGAAGAACGAGAAAAAGTACAAGAGGAGGGAGATAAAGAGGAAGAAGGGGAACTTCAAGAGGAAGAAGGAGTAAAAACAAGAGCTAAGAGAAGGGACAGGAAGTAATAGAAAAAATCGCATAGTAGTACCACAAAGGAATGGAACAAAATTTAAAAATTTTATCACTAAATGTAAATGGACTTAACTCTCCGGCCAAAAGACATCAAATTTTTAGAAAAGCGATAAAACAAAAAATGGATATTGTGTGCCTCCAAGAGGTACAGATAAGAAAACAGGAGGAAAAATATTTACAATGTAAAAAATTAGGGAAATCATTTGTAACATTACCAGAAGAAAAGAAAAGAGAAATAGCGGTGTACATTAGAGAAGGAATAGAGAGTGAGTTGAGATATGCAGATTTAAAAGAAAGAATACTGATGATAGAGATAAAATTTAAATATAAAAGTATTTTGTTGGTGGTTATCTATGCGCCGAATAGTGGACAATCAGAATTTTACAAAAAAATACATGAAAAAATAATGGAAGAAAAATTAGAGAATATATGTTTGATTGGCGATTTCAACGCAATAGTAGATGTAAAAAAGGATTATAGCAGTGATCAGAGTAATAAAAAAAAGAAAAATGTACTTCCTAGAACTTTTATGGATTTAGTAGAAGAGCTGAACTTAATAGATAGTTGGAGATTTTATAATCCCGAGGAAAAAAAATTTACATATTACTCCAATCCTCATAAGTCCGGGTCCAGAATAGACATGGCTTGGGTAACCAAAACATTAATACAAGAAGTAGTTGTCAAGCCCTGCTACACGCTCGACAACGCTGACGCACTATGGAAAGAAAGACGGGGACAGACCTGTATACACAGATGGGGGTGATGGTGGTGCAGGGTGTTTAGGCGGGCGTATGCGGGGTGCGGGGATGGTGGCTGCGGCGGGGTTAGGTGCTGCTCTTCACGGGGATGCTGCTTCGCGGCTGGCTACGCTCACAGTGAGAAGCGACGGACGCCGGCTTCGGCTGGAGCTTGGGGCCGGAAATGCTTGTTAGGAGGCGTGGGCGTGTTTATAAGCATGACATGTACAGGGAGGGATATTTAAATCATCCCAGGTCAGGTGAATGTAGTGCTAATTTCGAATTGTTTGGAGATCGCAGCGTGTTACCACCTTTAGAGCGCTCCATGGCTTAGGACCTGGTTATTTATGGGACTGCCTACTACCAGAAACAGCCTCCCACCGACCGATATGCTCTCATAGAGAGGGGCTCCTCCGGGTGCCGTCGGCCAAACAGTGTCGGGTGGCGGCCCCCCGGGGGAGGGCCTTCTCTGTGGGGGCACCCACTATCTGGAATGAGCTCCCCCCGGAGATACGGAGGAACCCGGATCTGCGCACTTTTCGCCGTGCGCTTAAGACTCTCCTATTTCAACAAGCTGCCCTGACCTAACCTTCTCCCCTTTTCTTTTCTTTTAAATTGAAATTTTTAAATCATTTTAAATTATTGGGTTTTTAATTGTCTGGGGCTAAACTATTTAATTTGGTTTTATTTATGTTTTAACTTTTGTATCTATGTATTTTATTCTGTGCCTGTTCACCGCCCTGAGTCCTTCGGGAGTAGGGCGGTATATAAATCTAAATAAATGAAATGAAATGAAAATGAAATGTGCCTGAAGCCAGCGCCCAATAAACCAGCATTCCTGAAAGAGCTGAACGGAGTAGTTTCTGTGTTTTGCTGCGCTTGGCCCGGGAACCCTGAGAGGAAATTAGCGCTACCCCTTCTTCTGAACGGGATGGCAGAAGGCGTGGACACTGTCGCAGCGACGCCTGCCGAGGAAGAGGAGAAGCCAGTGCAAAGCCCAGTGGAGTCTCAGCTGCCGGCGGTACGGCCAAAGGAACGGGTTCGTAGCCACAGCCAGGGCGGAGATGTGGCGGACGCTGGTGCAGCGAGGGGCGTGGTCTCCCAGCCAGCATCTGGGGAATGGTGGCACAGTCCCACCCTGGTTGGCTCCAGAGGGGGCACAAAGGACCCAGTAACCCCGCTGGATAATGAGCGGTTCCAGAGATGGAGGGAGAGGCGTTGGGTGGAGGATAAAGATGGAGAATGGAGCTATTCGACTGGCCTGGGCCAGTCCACCATAGACATGCTTCAGGAGAGATTCGGGGAAGCCAGTTTCAGGGACGTGCCATCGTGGCAGCCATGGCTGGCAGGGACGGAGCCCAGCACTATGTGGCATGGGTCATCAGGGTCGTCTGGGACAGAGACCCATTTTCGATTGGCTAGCCCTAAACTGCGGTTGGGGCCCTCAGCAGGAAAACCCAGGACAACTGATTTGCAGTCTACCCTAAACCCCCCGGGGGGGAATAGGAGTGAGTTCCGGGGCTCTTCACAATGGTCAGGTACAGGGTGGAGGGCTCCGGTCCCAGGGTGGTATAAACAACCCGGTGGGGCCTCAGGGGCCCTATGGGCCATCACCTATGGCTCTGGGGTACCCTGGGCATGGGCTGGTAGGGCATCCTGGGGTGTGGGGCCCTCCCCCTTTGCAAGCCATGTTCGATGGCAATCCAGACCGGGTGGCTCTCTTCTTGAGCCAGGTCTTGAGTTATATTGACCTGTATGGTCGCTTATATCCATCACAATGGTCTATGGTGGTGGCCATTACGATGACCTTAACTGGGGAGGCCGCAGACTGGGTAGCAGACCTCCATAGCGACCATGCCTGGGAATTAACCGATAGCACGTCAGCTTTGTCGAGCGTGTAGCCCTTTCACCATGCGTCCTTCTGTAACAGAGAAATCAGGGATTAGCAATAGGTTGTGGCTTATGAGGGTGTGTCTTATGGCACTGCCTGACTAGTTTTTTGGCGTTAACATCTGTGGCGGACACCCAAGACGCTTCCTCATATGGATAGCCTTTCCAACGAACAAGGTACCGAAGTCTCCCTCGACTTAGTTTGGCATCCAGAATTTCATCTATTTCGTAATGCCCTTCCATTACAGGACCAGGACGTTCAGGGTTGTCTCGAGTTCCGGTCACGGGTTTGAGAAGGCTACAGTGGAAAATGGGATGTATTCTCCCTAACAAAGGGGGTAGTTTTAGAGCGACTGTGATGGGGTTTATCACCTTTATTACAGGGAATGGGCCTAGATATTTTGGTCCTAGTTTACGACTGGGCACCCGTAACTTAATACTGTATATTTGGAAGACAGGTATACCATGTCTCCCACCTGCAAGGGCCGGAGTGGTGCCCACTTTTTATCTGCTTGGTTTTTGTACTCAATGGCTGCTTTGTCTAATGCCTCCCGTACTAGGGGCCATAGTGTCTGAATCCTATCGGCCCACTCTTGAGGCAGGACTGGCGTGTCCGGTTGTTGTTCCAACTCAGGTATTGCTGCAAAGTCCCATCCCATAACCACTCTAAATGGGGTAAAACCCGTGCTACTATGCACTGTGTTATTGTACACCACCTCCGCAAAAGGTACTAGAGACGACCACTCAGTCTGTTGATATGAGATGTACAAACGGGGCGGTCGAGCGGGCAAACGCCATGGTTGAATGCTATCAGGGAATGCGGTAATTCTGGTGGGCCTCTCATGAGGGGTCTGAATCAGAGAAGACACTCATGCAGTGTTTTCTCGGGATGAGAGCCCAGAGCTGACTCCGAAACCCTCCTTTATTGCAATCAAAAGCAAGAGATAAGGGAAGCAAGCAATCAGGTTGTTGGGATTATAATTATGCCTCTGTATGGGTGCATTCCATACTTCTTACGCATACACTAGGAGGCCGCTTTCTTGAAGGCTGGTGGTACCAGGAGTGAGGTAATGTTTTTCTAATCCAAGTCCCGTGTACGTGTTACAACTGGACAAACCAGTCTGCATGTGCACCATGGTCTATACGTTTGATTATTCCCACAGGCCGCCTCGTTTGTACTGGGGTGGAACGCTGAACTGAGTCCTTGGGTTGACCCAATGGCATGTAGAACGTTTCACCAAAAGTGAGCCGTAAATTGGACCCCCCTGTCTGAAATGATTCGTCGGGGTACCCCATGTAATCTGTATATATGTTGGATGAAAAGTTTAGTTAACTTTCGGGCTGATGGTAACCCACTACAAGGGATGAAATGAGCCTGTTTGGAAAACAGGTCTATAACAGTCCATATGATTGTGTTCCCGTTGCTTTCCGGGAGGTCCACTACAAAGTCCATGGCGATCTCCTCCCAGGGTTGACTGGGGGTAGCCACCGATTATAACAAACCTAAAGGCTTTCCAGTCCGTGGTTTGGTCTTTGCAAATATGGAAGAGCTCCATACATACCCCTCTATGTCATTCTGCATATGTGGCCACCAGAACTGTCGCCGTGTCAGGTGGAGTGTTTTGAGGAACTCAAAGTGACCGGCAACTTTTCTGTCATGACATTGTTGCAGTACGGCATTATGCATATCCTTTGGAACGTACAACTTATCCCCTTTCCAGGCTAGGCCATCTCTCTGAGTGAACTGTTTATTGCTTTGTGACCAATCGTCATGGACTAACCTCTGTCGTAGGTGTTCTTCCCAACTGGTCTGTCTATCTGTTAGGAGTGCTACATCAGTTTCCATTGGTTTCCCCACCGGGACCATAGCCTGTACGACCTCGTCTCGCTTACTATGGAACTGCGGCATCCAAGACAAGGCATCAGCCAAGAAGTTTTTCCCACCTGGCACATATCTCAGTGTGAATCTGAACCGCTGGAAGTATTGGGCCTAGCGCACCTGTTTAGGTGACAGTTTCCTAGGTGTTTGCAAGGTTATTAAGTTATGGTGGTCGGTCCACACCTCAAAAGGCACCTTTGCCCCCTCCAACAAATGACGCCAGGTAAGGAGTGCCCAACGGACAGCGAAGGCCTCCTTCTCCCAGATAGCCCACCCCTGTTCCATGGTGGTGAACTTCTTTGATGTGTATGCACATGGGTGTAACTGGCCATGAGTGTCAGCTTGCAACAATACAGCCCCAACTGCCACGTCACTCGCATCCGCTTATACCACAAACGGTCTTGTCTGATCAGGATGTTGGAGTACAGGGGCTTCTGCAAAGCAGCGTTTTAACCCTTCGAATGCTTTTTGGCATTCTGCCGTCCATTCCAGGCGTTGTCCAGGACGCGGGACTCCGGTTCCTTTCATTCGCAGGAGATTAGTTAGGGGCAGGGCAATATGGGCAAAGGTTGGAATAAATTGGCGATAGAAGTTGGCAAAACCGAGGAAGCTTTGCAATTGCTGTTGAGTCCCCGAGGCTTGCCAGCCTAGAACGGTAGTCACCTTTTTGGGATCAATTTCCACCCTGTCCTTAGAAATCCGATACCCAAGGTAGTCCAGGATTGTGCAGTGAAACTCGCACTTAGACACCTTAATATATAACCTAGCCTTCAACAGCCGTTCTAACACCTGGCGGACGAGGGTTATGTGTTCCTCCATGGTTTTGGTGTAAATCAGGATGTCATCTAAGTACACCAGGACACCACGATATAGATAATCGTGGAGAACCCCGTTAATCAATTGTATAAAGACTGCAGAGGCACCCTGCAGCCCAAAGGGCATAACACAAAATTTATAACTATCCAATGGGCAGTTGAATGTGGTTTTCCACTCATCCCCCTGTTTGACCCGAACCTGGTAATACGCTTCCCATAGGTCTAATTTTGTGAAATAGGTACCCGTAGCTAAGGTGGCCAAAAGGTCTTTCATCAAAGGAAGAGGATACAAGGGTGTCAGGTTTTGGTGTAATCTCAAATAAATTTCATTCTCAAACACAAAGTCTTTGATGAATCTCTCATTTATTAAAGAATTTACGATCCGACCTAAACTCATATGCAGCCAAAACTGATTCTCTGAAACCAAACCCCTCCCCTTCTGCCTCACAATATCTTAATGCCCATTGGCCATCTTCCAAGTCAGTCTCTTCTGCCCACTACTTCAGATCACAGGAATGTCCCCCTCCCTTCATCACCTGGGTAACCCTATCTATTAAGGGAGGGGGAGAAGAACACTATATCAAATGCCAAGCACTAAATTTCAAACTGTTACTGCTAGCTCCGGTTTTTTTTTTCCTTTTCTCTTTGATTATGGCAGCGATGAAAAAATGCTACTTAGGTCGCTGACATCTACACTGACTGCGTTCAACCCACGATAATCAACACAGAGGCGAAGGCCACCATCTTTCTTCTCCCGGAAGAGTACTGGGGCAGCCATATGTGAACGGCTAGGTTGTATGAACCCTCGAGCCAGGTTTTTGTTGATGTACTTACGCAATTCCTCCACCTCTCTCGGGGTCATTGTGTACATACGCGGTTTCGGTAACTTACCACCAGGGTGTCAGGTTTCGACGTAATCTCAAATAAATTTCATTCTCAAACACAAAGTCTTTGATGAATCTCTCATTTATTGAAGAATTTACGATCCGACCTGAACTCATTTGCAGCCAAAACTGATTCTCTGAAACCAACCCCTCCCTTTCCGCTTCTCAAAACCCCAGTGCCTCATTGGCCATCTTCCAAGTCAGTCTCTTCTGCCAACTACTTCAGATCACAGGAATCTCCCCCTCCCTCCATCACCTGGGTTACATTATCTACTAAGGGGGAGAAGAACACAAGATCAAATGTCAGGCTACTAAAACTTCAAACTGCTTCTGCTATTTTTTTTTCTTTTCTCTTGGATCTTCATGGCAGCGATGAAAATAGAACAAATTAGATCGCTGACATCCAGCCCCTCTCCCTTCATTTCTCAAGGGCGGCCTGCCGGGGGGGAAACAACAAGTTAAACATCGTTATCCCGTCCGAGGGTGTGCCCCCCCTCCCGGCTTTCCCGAGTGATCTGCATGGAATTTGGCTATAAGGCGGTCAGCTTGGATGTTTGTGCTCCTCACCCAGGAAGCCTCTGATAGAGGGTAAGCTTTCCATTTAATTAAGTATTGGAGGCGCCCCCTGTGCCACCTTGAATCGAGGATTCGCTGTACCTCATAGTGAGTTTGGCCCCCAATGACCAGGGGACCGGGGGGGGTCACGTGGTACCGGCCTTAAAGTTGACCCCACTACTGGCTTTAAAAGGCTGCTGTGGAAAATGGGGTGTATCTTCCCTAGGAGCCGGGGCAACTGCAGTTGTACTGTAACCGGGTTGATTATTTTTACTATAGGGTACGGTCCTATAAATTTCGGACCCAATTTCTTGCTCGGGAGCCTGAGTCTCAAATACTTGGTGGAGAGGTAGACTTTCTCACCTACTCGGAATGGCCTTTGGGGAGTTCGATGCTTGTCTGCTTGTTTCTTATAGGATTGTGCCGCCTTGGTCAATGCCCTCTTAACGTTCTCCCAGGTGTCTCTCAATATCGCCATCCAATCGGTCAAACTGACTGAGGAAGGGGGCTCCCTTGGGTACTCTGGCATGGGGACGAAATCCATGCCACTCACTATTTTGAACGGGGTTAATCCCGTGCTACTGTGGACAGCATTATTATACGCGACCTCTGCAAAAGATAGGAGGTCTGCCCAATTGGACTGTTGGTAGTCAACGTAGCATCTTAAGTATTGCTCTATCATAGCATTCAGTCTCTCCGCCCCCCCATTGGTGCTCAGGTGAAACGCCGAGCTGAGGCCTTGGGACGACCCTATGGAGCGTAGGAACTCCCTCCAGAATTTTGCTGTGAATTGGACTCCTCGGTCGGAGACAGTTTGGACAACTGGCGAGCTGAGGGCAGCCCACTGCAAGGAATAAAGTGCGCTTGTTTGGAGAATAAGTCTATTACAGTCCAGATCACTGTATTTCCACCACTCCTTGGTAGCTCTACTATAAAGTCCATCGCAATCTCCTCCAATGGTCTTGTCGGTTCAGCTACTGGTTGCAACAGTCCGGGAGGACATCCTGGTTGTGTCTTCATCGTGGCACAAATGGTGCAACTTTTTACATAACTGTCTACGTCCTTTCTCATGTGGGGCCACCAGAACTGCCTTCGTACTTAATGCAGAGTCTTTAGGAAACTGAAATGTCCTGCTGGCTTAGCGTCGTGGCTCCTCTTCAGGATTAAGGTGCGTAGAGTCTGTGGGACATAAAGCTTTGTCCCCTTCCAGGCTAGGTCATCCCTTTTTGTCAGGAGACGTTGATTGTTTCAGAACCAGGGGTCCGCCGATGTTTCAGTTTTGAGTTTTGTCGTCAGCTCACTTTCAAGTTGGTCCTGCTGGTCACGGCGTCGCCGTCTGGTGACCACCTGACCCACGACCTGGGCAGAAGGGATAATGGCGTTCACTACCTGCTCCCGTTCACTGTTATATTGGGGCATCCGGGAGAGTGCATCGGCCAAGAAATTCTTCCTCCCTGGGATGTGTTTGAGCTCGAAGTTGAAATGATTGAAGTATTGCGCCCAGCGGACTTGCCTGGGCGACAATTTCCGTGGGGTTCTAAGGGCCTCCAGATTTTTGTGATCAGTCCAAACTTCGAATGGCCTCTGGGCCCCCTCTAGTAGGTGTCACCAGGTTAGCAGTGCCCATCTTACCACGAATGCTTCCTTCTCCCATGCCGCCCATCACCTCTCTGTGTCGGTGAGCTTTTGGGAGGTGTAGGCACAAGGTTGTAGACTCCCTTGGCCGTTGTTTTGGAGCAGCACAGCCCCTACTGCCATGTCGCTGGCGTCAGCTTGGATGATGAAAGGCTGTTGGGGGTCGGGATGCTTTAGGACAGGCTCTTTTGCAAACATCTCTTTTAGCGTTTCAAATGCCCGTTGGCAGGTCGGGTCCCACAGTAGGGGCTCTCCCGGGCGGGACTTCGTTGTCGGACTCCCCGTCTTTAGGAGGTCCGTCAGAGGTTTGGCAATTTTTGCGAACGAGGGGATGAATTGTCTGTAGAAGTTCGCGAAACCTAAGAAGCTCTGCAGTTGTCTGCGTGTGCGAGGGGGTTTCCATTGTAGAACTGATTGTACTTTGGCTGGGTCCATCTCTACCCCCTCATTTGATATTCGGAAACCTAAGTAGTCTAGGCGTGATTGGTGGAAGTTGCATTTTGACAGTTTGACATACAGGTTCGCCCCCAGCAGTTTCTCCAATACTTGGCGGACGAGGAGTACATGTTCATCTAAGGTTTCCGTGTAAATGAGGATATCGTTCAGGTAGACAAGAACCCCTTTGTAGAGGTGCTCATGTAGGACTTCATTTATCAGTTGCATGAACACCGCTGGGGCTCCCTGCAGTCCAAAAGACAACACCTTAAATTGGAAACTTCCTAGGGGGCAGTTGAATGCTGTTTTCCACTCATCCCCTTCCCTGATGCATATTCGGTAGTAGGCTTCTCGGAGGTCTAATTTGGTGAAGAATTTTCCTTTGGCCAGGTGGGACAGCATGTCCTTCATAAGGGGAAGGGGATATAAATTGTGCACGCAGATGGCGTTTATGCCCTGGAAGTCCACCAGTAAACACATAGAGACGTCTTTTTTCTCTTTAAAAAGGACCGGTGCCGCGACCCGCGGTTTGGCTGGCTCAATGAAACTGCTTTGTAGGTTCTTGTCTATGTAGTTCCACATTTCTTGCATCTCGCGGGGCGTCATGGCATATAGCTGAGGTTTTGGTAATTTCGCTCAGGGGATGATCTCGATGGTGCAATCGGCCTCGCGGTGGGGCGGTAGAACGTCACACTCGGCTTCGCTAAACACCTCTGCAAGGTCTTGGTACTCCTCTGGAATCTGTTCTTTATATTGGGAGCTGTCGTATGCGGATGCCAGTTGCTCTGTCGTACCCTCGGGGAGGGGCCCTTGCATTGGCGCCTTCTTCCTTCGCTGCAGTGGGAAAGATCAGGGCTTCTGCATGGGGACCATCTCCCCTGGTTGGAGCGGCAGGGGTTAGGGGCCCTTTGCAATCCTCAGCCTGCGGGTCCCTTCTTGCCACCAGATGATTGGGTCCCACTTGTCTAGCCATGAGAGTCCTAGTATGACTGGGTCAGTCATTTTGGGGGCTATTATAAATCGGATCTTTTCCCAGTGGTCTGCTAGCTCCAGCCTCACTGGCTCAGTCAGATGTGTGGCGTAAGTCCCCCCCACTAGGGATCCATCGACTTGTTCATATCGGATTGGGTGGCTGAGTTTTTTGGCACAGATCCCCAATTTTAGGACTGTGGGTAGGTTAATCAGGCACCTCGTGCAGCCTGAGTCTATTAGGGCTTGGAAAATCCCTTGGGTCCCTGTCTTCGGGGCTGTTAGGCGTATAGGGAAAACAAAAGGATGGATGGGTCCACTCACCATTGGGTCGTCTTCACCTTCGTCCTCGCTGTCATATGACTCGGGGGATTGGTTTCCCTCATCTGGGGTCCCTCTGGCTTCGGACAGGTGGGCGAAGGCCTCTGGACCCTGGGGGGTTTTCCTTGGTGCATTGGCGGCGTGCTTGGGTCCTTGTTCTGGGCGTGCCCTGGGCGGTGGGTCTTGTCTCAGTCTCGGGGTTCCACATGCTGCTGCCAGGTGACCGATCCCCCCGCACCTGTAGCACCTCAGTGGGCTCCGTGGGACGACTGGTCTCTGGGTGGGCTGTGGTGTCGCGGTTCCTCGTCTGTCAGGTGGTCTCCAGTCAAGTTGGCTTCCCTCCCTGCTACCTGGCTGTTTCGGCATGTCGTTGGCACGCAACCCCCTGTCGACTCTTATTGCTACTCGGAACCATTCAGAGAGTCGATCACTTGGCCAATTCACTTATCCAAGCTCGTCCTAAAAAAGTACACCAGTAGCCGCTCGGGTAGGGGAGGTAGAGTCCCAATGACTCTCCTGAATTCATGGATATGCTCTCTGATAGGCTTCCCCTTCTGCATCAGGTTCCTGAGCTCGTCTTCTACATAGGGGTCCTCCTCTGCCTCTTTGAACTGGGCTTGTAGCAGTTGCAAGAACCCATCAGCGTCGTGCAGTTGGGCGCCCCTGTTCTTGTATAGGGCTGATGACCACGTCCTTGCTTCCCCCTCCAGACCCTCTGCAATGGCACTGACCAGGGCTCTGGGAAATGGGTAGAGGTGCCCATAACTTTCTATGTAGATTTCAGCTGTGTCGAGGAATTGTGCCAGTTGGTCTGGATCACCATCGAACTTCCCTCTAAAGCGGGGTGGTGGGCCCTCCCTCGCTGCTCTATCTTCCCAGTGCGGGGCTCTGTAAGCCTGCTCTTGGTGCCAATGATCTCCTTCTTCCCCTCTCAGTTTAGGGTAGGGGGGTGGTGTTCGGTCCGGGCGGCTTTGCTTGCTTTGCAAGGGAGGGACCCATGGATGAGGCTTTGGGCTTCCCCTCCTTCTGCCATGGGGGGGAAGGGCTGCGCCTCCGCCTAGGGTGTCTTGATTGAGCAGGCTCGGCTGGTCCCCCCCTCTCCTTTGGCCTGCATGATGGCTTCTCCTCCTCCAGAAGGATGGCACGGTCAAACTTCTCCTTCAATTCATCTATGGGGACCGGGAGTGGCTTCCCTGAAACTTCTTTGTGCCTGGCTTGCTGCCAATCCAGTAGCCAATCCACCCTCCCCAACTCGCTTAGGGGTTTCCCCTTTCCCTGGACATTCGGGAAGGGAAATTCGGCCTCCGCAGCTTTTGGCAAGGGGCCCGTGTACTTATCTCTCTTCTCCTTGGCTCGCGTCCCGGTCTGAGCTGGGCTATCCTGTGGCTTCATTGGGGGAGGGAAGAGATGAAGCCCCGAGGTATCCAAGCTGGCTGGAGTCAGGACTGGCTCTCCTCCAGTTGCTTGAAGTAAACTTTCCTGGGACAAACGGCTTCCTGCCATGGTGTCCGGACTGCTTCTCCACTCACTCCAAATATCCGGAGGGGAGGTGGAAGCTTTGAAGTCAGCCAGCCTGGCTTGGAAAGGAGTTTTGGCTGTCTGTCAGGTTTCGACGTAATCTCAAATAAATTTCATTCTCAAACACAAAGTCTTTGATGAATCTCTCATTTATTGAAGAATTTACGATCCGACCTGAACTCATGTGCAGCCAAAACTGATTCTCTGAAACCAACCCCTCCCTTTCCGCTTCTCAAAACCCCAGTGCCTCATTGGCCATCTTCCAAGTCAGCCTCTTCTGCCAACTACTTCAGATCACAGGAATCTCCCCCTCCCTCCATCACCTGGGTTACGTTATCTACTAAGGGGGAGAAGAACACTAGATCAAATGTCAGGCTACTAAAACTTCAAACTGCTTCTGCTAACTAATTTTTTTTCTTTTCTCTTGGATCTTCATGGCAGCAATGAAAATAGAACAAATTAGATCGCTGACAGAGGGATCAATTCGATTGCACAATCCGTCACCTTAGAAGCACCTCTTCTAAGACAAGCCAAACAGACTACATCCCAGTGGTGAAATTCAAAATGTTTCCCTACCAGTTCTGTGGGTGTGGCTTGGTGGGCATGGCTTGGTGGGTGTGGCTTGGTGGTCATGTGACTGGGTGGGCATGGCTTGGTGGGTGTGGCTTGGTGGTCATGTGACTGGGTGGGCATGGCTTGGTGGTCATGTGACTGGGAAAACCAACCATCACACTTTACACAAAAATAACACAAAAGCTACACAACTGACTCACATACAATGCAAAAGCAGATGGACTTCACACAAAATGGCCCCTGCAACAAACAGGAACCTCACAGAGTCACAGAGAGCTCAAAAACAAACTATCACGCTTTACATAAAAATACCGGTTCGGGCAATAGGCAGTAAAAAAATAGTTCCGAGGATTGCGCAGTACAGCTGATTGTCACAGCTGATTGTCAGAACCTTTTTTTCCTTTTAAAGCATTTTTTTACTACCTATTGCCCAAACAGGTAGTAAAAAAATGCTAAAAAAAGTAAAAAAAAAGTTCCGAGGATCAGCTGGGCCACATGATCGTTGGAACTCTTTTTTTTACTTTCTAGAGCATTTTTTTACTACCAGTTCGGGTGAACCAGTAGCATTTTCACTACCAGTTCCAGGAAACCGCCCCGAACAGGTAACATTTCACCCCTGCTACATCCCTCATTGCCATATTCATGCAGCTACCAGCAGGCATGTGCAAATTGGCCCTGATTTGAGTCTGAATATTTGTGATAGTCCTTGTGTATAGGTAATAATTGGTTTGCCTCACATTTTTGCCACTCCCTTTATAAGGCTAATTGCCTAAGATGTGGACATGATACGTTAGAAGCCGAGAGTTTGACAGCCCTGTGTTAGATAATACCAGTAGCCATTTGGAAGGTGTAGATTTAATAGTTCCTGATATTAGCCTCAGTGTGATTAAGCTGAGTATCCACTGCTTTTGTATGGGCACTGTTTGATTATACAGGGCTGCGATACTCTGCCACCAAATATACATACCAGAACAAGAGCTGATATCCTAAGAACTGTAGCACTTGCTCCCCAGCTGCTGCCAGAAAGTTTATGCAAAATATTGTTTCTGGTTTTTATTTTATCCATGGTATTTCTTAAGTGTTAAGTGTTTCTTCTTAAGAAGAAACCCCTTAGGTTCTCTCCTTAGGTTAAGGACCAATCAAGGGTCACTCCTAAATACTTTGGATTATGGTTAAACTTCAGCAGCTGGATCCTAAATTCCACTTTTGGTGTAGTTAGCTTGTCTGTTGTTCAAGTGAAAACAGGTTTCAGTTTTGCTGATATTAGGTTTTAGTCTCCAGATTTCAAAAAATGTATCCATTTCCTTTAAATCATTTTCAAAAGCTTTTTCAGAGGCATTGAAATCTTCAGATTGTTTTATAAGTGCAATGTGTAAATAAATCTGATGTGTAAATATTAAAAAGTAATGGAGCCAGCAGAGTCTTGTGGCAGGCCATCATTTAACTTATACTTCCAGCTAGTTTGGCCATCTAGAATCTCAGTGGTGGGATTCAACTTGTTCGCACCGGTTCGGGAGAACCATTTGTTAACTCTTTGTGGAGTTCTGTGAACCAGCTGAATAGTCAAGGCTGCCTGCCTGTCTGCCTAACGATTCCAGTAGGTCTCACACACCTCAGATGTTCCTGCTCGTTTGTAATTAACCAAAGGAAGGGAAAAGAAAAAGAAGAAATAACCACATAGCCATTTCTTCAGCAGAAAAATTCTAGCCTCGTGATGGCTAACCTATGGCACGTGTGCCAGAGGTGGCATGCAGAGCCCTCTCTGTGGGCACACGTGCCATTGCCTGCTGCTCTTTTGGTTTTCAACTGGTCTTCATGGGTGCCAAAGTGCCAGAAAATGGCCTGAAAACGGCCCGGACACAGCTTGAAAACTGCCTGGAAAATGGTCCTGAAAACGGCCAAAAAACAGGCATGCACGCGCCGGCCAGCTGGTCCTTGGGTTTTCGGTGCTCCAGCCCATGCAAAGACAAGCACTGGAGTTTCAGGTTGTACAGGGCCCAACTCATAAAGGAGGACACACACTCAACCTGATTTTTCTCTCTGGACAGTGGATAAATGATCGGGGTAAGGGGGACTTATCCATCTACCCCCTGTCATGGACCAATCATTCCCTCCTCAGGCTGGACTTTCTCTCTGCCAGACCCCGCCGCTGGGAGGCGGAACCATCTCATTGATGGACGCCTGAAAGGCGCCTGATGGACCCTGAAAGGTTCCTGATCATTCCTGATCATGAAAAGGTCATTTCCCGCCTCCTTAACCCGTGATTCGTCCGAGGCCCTGGTGGCGGCCTGGGAACAGGCTGCGGCAGTGGCCTTGGATCAAATCTGACCCGATGCAGATGGCTCCATGGTTTACCGTGGAGCTCAGGGAAATGAAGCGTCGGAAAAGACACCTAGAGGGCGGTTGGAGATCCTCCCGGTCGGAATCTGACCAAACACAGTTAAGAACCCATATTAGGTCTTATCTTGTGGCGATGGAAGCGGCAAAACGCTATTATTTCACCGCTCTCATTGCATCTGCAGAAAACCGCCCAGCAGCCCTGTTTAGAGTGACCCGCCCGGTATCTGATGACATTTCCAACACTTCTCAGATTTGTTCTTGAACATTCTCGCTATTCTTGTCGGGGGTAGATGCCACCTGTAAAACATCTTGTACAAATTCTCCTTATATGCTGTTGACATTGTCATTTTATAATTTTGCATCCACAATTTTTGCCATTTCTCTAAATCAATACCATAACCAAAATTTTTCCCCCATGCAATCATTGCTTCCTTAACTTGTTCTTCTTCCAATTTTACCTCTAACAAGTAACCATACAGTTTTTTAATTATATAGTCATATATAACCTGTTAAATGATATGACCTGTTAAGATTTTATCTGAATTAGTCAAATTACTATAGAAACCTTATGTCTTAGAATCTTTGTCATATCTAGAATGTATTTGCATAAACGAAAACCAATCCATTTTTATGTCCTGTTCTTCTAATTCTTGCTTTGATTTAAGTTCACCCTTTTCATTCAATATTTCACTATATCTAACAATTTGTTCCTTTCTAAATGTTATTGAGTATGAGAATGCTTCAATAGTAGATAGCCAGATTGGAATTTTTAAATAATGTTGTCTTTTAATCTTCTCCCAATTTAATATCAAAGACTCTCGAATAACATGGTTTAGGATCTGGCTATCTACGGGACCGCCTACTACCACCAATAGCCTCCCACCGGCCAGTACGCTCCCATAGAGAGGGGCTCCTCCGGGTGCCATCGGCCAAACAATGTCGACTGGCGGCCCCCAGGGGGAGAGCCTTCTCTGTGGGGGCACCTACGATCTGGAACGAGCTCCCCCTGGAGATATGGACGATCCCGGATCTGCACACCTTCCGTCGCGCGCTTAAGAATTTTTTATTTCATCAAGCTGGCCTGGCCTAAATCTTTTCCCCTGTTTAATGTAAATTTTAATTTGTTTTTAAATTATTGGGTATTTTAAATCTGTCTTAGCCAAATTATTTAATTCGCTTTTATTCTACTTTTAAATTTTTGTAGCCATGTGTTTTATTCTGTGGCTGTTCACTGGCCTGAGTCCTTCGGGAGGAGGGCGGTATACAAATTTAATAAAAACAAAACAAAACAAACATGTCTTCTAAAATACCCCTGTGTTTTTGTGGCCTTGTACCATAAGAAAGCATGCTAGCCCAACAACAAGTCATGTCCTTCTAAAGTCAACAACTTAGTATTTCTTAAGGTTATCCATTCTTTAATCCACATCAAATTTGTTGCTTGATAATATAATTCCCAATCCGGCAATCCAAAACCTCCTCTTATTCTAGCATCTTGCAACAATTTTAATTTTATCCTTGCCTTTTTACCCTGCCAAATATATTTCAACACTGTTTTATTTAATTCTTCAAAATAATCTTTTCCCAACCTAATTGGAATTGTCTGGAACAGATATAAAATTCTAGGCAATATATTCATCTTAATAGTTGATATCCTCCCTATCAATGATAATTGCAAATTCTCCCATTTAGCTAAATCTGTCACTATCTGTTGTTTAAGCTTGTTATAGTTATTTTCCTTGAGAGTACTACATCTTGCTGTCAAATATATCCCCAAATACTTGACCTTGTTCGTTACCTGCATCTTTGATACTTCCGCCAATTCTTCTTTTTGTTTTTTTAATATATTTTTTGTCAAAATCTTCATTTTATCTTTATTTATTTTCAAACCTGCTACCTTTCCAAATTCTCCTATTTTGTCTATCAGTTTATTTATTGATTCAAATGGATCTTCCAGAATAAACACCAGATCATCTGTGAATGCTTGCAATTTATATTCTTCATTTTGAATTTTCATTCCTTTTATTTCTTTTTCATCTCTAATATTTCTATTCAATACTTCTGTTAGCACGAACAACAATGGTGATAGTGGACAGCCTTGTCTCGTTCCTTTTTGTATTTCAATAGATTCTGTCAATTCTCCATTTATCATTACTTTTGCTGTTTGTTTATGATATATGGCTTCTATGGCTTGAATAAATTTTCTTCCGAAGCCCATCTGTTTCAGCTGTAGTAACATAAATCGCCAATTCATATTTTCAAAGGCTTTCTGTGCATCTAAAAACATCAAAGCCATTTGCTTTTCAGGATGTGCCTCATAGTATTCCAAAGTGTCCAGAATTATCCTCAAATTGTCTCTGATCTGTCTTTTTGGCAGAAATCCATTTTGATCTGGATGTATAAAATTATTTAAATATCTTTTAAGTCTTTCTGCCAATATTGTAGCGAAGATTTTATAATCTGAATTTAGCAGGGATATAGGCCTATAGTTCTTGACTTGTTGTAGGTCAGTATCCTCCTTTGGGATGAG
The DNA here is from genome assembly GCA_012654045.1 of Ptyas mucosa. NCBI lineage: Eukaryota > Metazoa > Chordata > Lepidosauria > Squamata > Colubridae > Ptyas > Ptyas mucosa. The sequence continues at coordinate 245,440 of WNWU01013053.1, forward strand.
TGTAATATATGCTTCCAACCATGATTTGGGTATTTCCATCTTTAACATTACTTCGTTCATAACTTCTAACAATGGAAGACTCAATGATTCCTGTAAAGTCTTATAATACTCCACAGGCAATCTGTCTGGGCCTGGTGCCTTCCCAATCTTTTGTTTTTTGTTTTTTTTATTATAAAAGTTTTTATTGGTTAAAAATAAACAATATTATCGCTTACAATATGTGGAATTTTCATTATCCTTTTACAAAGATAATATATATTTTCTTTTTTTCACATACAGCAGATCTTCCCTTATTAAAGTTTCAAATTTAACAACCGGATTTATACAAAAATATCAGTTCAGTATCCAGAGTAATATTAAAGTTTACAAAAATAAGAGATATCATAAAAGGCACAAAGTAATAGATTCCTCCCACTTCGTCATTTCTTGGTTCTGGATCTCAAGGTTCTGGCCTTAGCACCCCCCTCCTCCCGGACCGCCACGGCCTCGCCCGCCCCCGTTCCTTGATCATCTGGTACCTCCCCTTCCTTGGTTCCTGTATCTTCACCCTCTAGGAGGGTCTTATGTTGCTCCAGATATGCCTGAGCCTCCGCCACACTACTAATTTTCTTCCTACTGCCCTCCCAGAAAATCATCAAACCTTCCAGCATCAACCACCTGAAGCCAATTCCCTTAAGGTACAATTTACTTGATAAAAAATAATAATTTCTTCTTAATTCTCGTACCTGTCTAGGGATCTGCTTCAGAATGGTGACCTCCTTGCCCCTGTATATCAGCGCCCCCGATCTTTGAGTTCTCAGTATTTCATCTCTCGTTTCCCTTCTCACAAATTTAATGTGGACCTCTCTTGGGACACTATGTAAAATTGCATATTGTGAGTTTACTCTATAAACTAGATCCATATCCCATCTCATAAAGTCCAAACCTCTTTCAATAAATTCGCCCAACAATTTAACCATCACTTCTCACAGATCTTCCTGGTCCACCTCTTCCACATTTTGAAACCTGAGAAAATAAGACATTCTATCCAGTTGCAAGGTTAAAATTACATTTCCTCTCATTTCTTCCCTCTTCTGGATTGCCCGCACCTCCCCCTCCAAACCTCCCACCTTTTTCTTATTCTCCTCTGCCACCTGTTGAACAGCAATTAAATCTTTTTTCATAACTACCATTTCAGATTTTATTTCCAGTTGCCCTTTTTGCAGGTCATCAAGTTTATCAAGCTTCTCATCCAATTTTGCCAATTTCTCCAAAAATTTTTCCATGTCACCTGCAGCTGGTCTTTGTCCTTTAGCCATCTTACAGTAATAAAGAATGAGAGGTCCTCAGGTAGGCACAAGCATCCAGAGAGAGAAGATTATCTTAAAAATCAGCTCTATTTCCTCACGATCCACCAGAGGGCGCTCACAGGAGCAATGAGTCTGGCTTGTAGAGTAGGTCAAACAGGAAACCAGAGGTGGGTGATGTCTTCAATTGTGTACAAAGAAGCAGGAAATCAGGCCCCGGCCATGATTCTCCAGAAGGAGAGAGGCCTCCAGCCTCCCTTCCCGAATTCCGCCTCCATCATTCTCCACAAACAATCAGCGAGGTAAGAGGTCTCATTCTTTTTTCCTCCTCTTTCTTCTCAACCACGGCACCCTTCCCAGCTACAAGGGGGGGAGAAAAACTTCGACCCCCCCCTCTCACTCGCAGGACGCCTCGTCGCTTCGCCAATCAAGGTCTCTCCTTTTCTACTTATTCTCTGGCCTGCATCCCTTCCTCTTCCGATCGCCTCTTTACCTGCTGCCTTAATTTCGATATACACCGGGTCCTACAGGCACATAGGCATGGAACGGCCTTGGGAATGGCCGCTACGTGCCGCCCACACTCACCGGAGCCTCGGGCACGCCAGCATTGGCCGCCCAGCCCCTGGAATTGAGGCAGGGGACCCCTGGCGAGCCGCCCTTAATGGCGGATACCCCAAAACCAGGGCACCCGGCCCCGAGGGGCCTCCAGGCGGGGGGATTCAGACGCTGGGGCAAGAACTCACCCAGGCAGCGTCTGCTGCCATCCGGAACCGGAAATGATCTCTCAATCTTTTGTTTTTTAAGTGCTTCAGTCAATTCCATCATCGTTATATTTCCTTCTAGCATCATCTCAGTATCTTTTGAAATCTGGGGTAGATTCGCCTTGTATAAATATTGTTTAACACTTTCCTCCTCTATATTTTCTTTTTCATATAATTTTTTGTAGTAATCTTGTATAAAATTTTTCTTCTCTTCATTCCCAAATCTAATTTGTCCTTGTTCATCTACTAATTGTGTTATTTTCCTTGATTCTCTCTCTTTTTTCAATTTATATGCTAGCCATCTACCTGGCTTATTAGCATCTTCAAAATAGTTCTGTTTAGCACTTCTAATTTTTTGTGCTAGGTCTTCTTTTTCTATTAATCTTATTTTATGTTTAATTGTATCCATTTTCATTTTAATATCCTTTTTTTGTGGGAATTTCTGTAGTTCTTTTTCGAATTCCTTATAATCATCCTCTAATGTTTGGTAGGTTTGCCTTTTCTTAATATTTCTTTTCCTTGTATAGTCAATTATTAGGCCTCTAGCATAAGCTTTCATAGTATCCCACAGATTTTGCATTGATGTATCCTCTTTTCTGTTTTCTTTAAAGAAAAAAGCCAATTCTTTCTCCATTTTCTATACAAAATCCTTTTCTTTTAATACTGTAGTGTTTAAAGTCCATCTAGACCTTCTCCTTTGTCCCTTCCATCTCACTGTCATTGGATTATGATCTGCCCAGGTATTAGCTTCTATATCAATTTCTTCTATATTAGAAGTCAATTCCATTGTCATCCATATCATATCTATTGTAGACCATGATAAATGTCTATTAGAATAAAAAGTATATCGTCTATTTTTTTGTGTTTCTTTCTCTCCATACATCTTTTAGATTTATTTCCTGTATCATTTTAAAAAAAGATTTAGGCAAAATTCTTCTATTTTGTTTTGTTGCCTTCTGTGTGTTATAGTCCATTTTCCAATCCACTATGCCATTAAAATCTCCCATCATACAAATATTTTCATAGTCCAGTTCAATTAGTGTATGTAATTTTCTATAGAAATCTTCTTGATTGTCATTTGGATCATATATTGCTATTAAGAGTATTTTCCTGTTATTATCTAACATTTCCACCATCAATTCTTCCCTCTTCATCTGCATAAATTTTTTCTGCTGGTATTGTATCTCTAATATATAAAACCACTCCTCTTTTCTTACATTGCGGCAATGAAGCAAATAATTTCCCTAATTTTGGCTGTTCCAAAAGTTGTTCATGTTGTTTTTTAATATGCACTTCTTGGTGACAAATTATATCCAACTTTAATTTCTCTAATTTATGAAATACCTTTCTTCTTTTAGTTGCTACATCAAGTCCATTTATATTCATTGTAATCAATTTTTTCTCTTCCATATTCATACTTTATATGAAGGATTTGTTGCTCTAGTGGATCTCGGTTCACATTGTTCTTTATATTCTACAGTGCCCCCTACTGCATCTTCTTCCTTTTCAATCATTGCTAGATCTTCCTCTTGTAGTTGGAGAGATGACTCTTCCCTTCTTATTTCTGCTTCCTTCCCTCTAAAATATTCAACATAAAATGCTTTGGCTTTATCAATTGAATCTATTTTGAATCTTTGCAGTTGCCATGTAAACACCAAACCTTCTGGTATCAGCCATCTATAGTTCACACCTTTCTGGAGCAATATTTTTGTCAGAAATTGATATTCTCTTCTCATCTCTCTCACTCTTCTCGGTATTTGCTTCAGAACCATGATTTCCTTGCCCTTGTATTTCAGTGTTTTCTGTTTTGTGATCTGCAATATTTGCGTTTTAATTGATTTCTTAGTAAATCTTATATGTATTTCTCTTGGTAATTTATTTCTCATTGCATATCTTGTATATACTCGAAATATCTCATCTATGCCATCCATCATCTTTTCTTTAGTGATTTCTAATGCTTCTGCTAAGATCACTATCATCTTTCCCGCCAAGTTTTCTCCCTTTTCTTCTTTAATATTTTGGAATCTTAAATAAAATTCTGATTTGTCCATCTCCCATCCTATTTCACTCTTATCACGTTCAACCTCATCTAATCTACTGTCCATATCTCTAATTTTTTTGTCTTTTTGTTCTTCCTTTTCTTCAATTTTTTGAAGCCTGTCCTCATATTTCTTCATCATTTGTTGTATGTTCTCCACTTTTTCATCTGTTTTTCCTGTTCTTTGTTCAATCTTTTCTGCTCTCTGTTCAATGCTCACTATTTTTGATTGTATATCTTGTATGCCTTGCAAAATCATCTGCATTGTCACATCCTTTTCCTTCTCACGTTCCCTCTTTTTTTTCTTTTTCTTTTTCCTGTTGCAGCATCGTCTGTATTGATCGTTGTCCTCCCAATGGTGAAGAGGAGGGAGTTGATGCAGAAGAACTAATAGCTGCTGCCTTTTTACTCATGTCTATAGAATAATTACAAACTATTCAAACAGTTAAAAAATCTTCAGGTTCTTCTAAACCCTAATCCATTTTTGTAGAAGGCAGATATTATCCCAAATAGCAATAAGCAAAAGGAAAAATCCAAAAATGACAAAATCTTCAGGCTCTTGTGTGCCCTAATCCAATTGAATAAATAAAAAAAATAAAATAAAAACCAAATTAGCCCTCTCCAATCAAAAGGTAAAACAAAAAACAAAAAACAAAAAGTGATTTCTTCAGGCTCTTATATGCCTTAATCCAATTAGACAAAGGGGTGTTGAAAACATTAATAATCTTCCATCAAAAAGGAAGAAAACTATATATCAAAAGTTAAAAATATTAAAGGTCTTCTAAAAGCAAAACACAATCCAATTAAAAATAGTTAAAAGAGGGAGAAGTGGAATAATAAAAAAAAATTATACCCAAAAAGAAAAATTTAAAAAAAGATTTTCTATCTAAAAAAAGAATCCACAACTGTGCAGCATCCGAAAGCTCTTTTGTAAGTTTCACCAAGTTTTGCAGCTCTCTTTTCAGATTCACTGCAATCTCCTTCTTTCAAGTCTCAGCCGCCTGTCAATAATAATTTCCCAGAAGAGTACCTGAATAAACAATCCTGTAACCAGTCTTTGATGCTCTTCTAACTATCTTATCAATGAACAGGCTCAAAGTCCTTGGAATGCAACACAGTTGCTACTTTCTTTTCAATAATAAAAGGATACATTGTTTCAATCCACTAGGTGGCAGTATTTCTTATTCCTTATTCCTTCCACTCTCCCTCTAAGTCCAATAGACAATAGGACAAAAATAAAAAATAAAAATATAGAGAAAGGAAAAAATAACAAGACTTATCCAAAATAATATAGAATTAAAAAGACACAGGAAATTTCATAATTAAGCAGTTAAAAAAAGAAATCTCCAATCCAATCCAGTCCAGTCTAATTTAAAAATAAAATCCTTCATAGGCATCCACAAGTAAAAATAAATTGCAATGTAGGAAAAACTAACTTAAACTCAGGCTCAATTCCGCCACTTAACTTCTTCTTTCTTCAATTTTAATTGTCTTTTCACTCCAGGGTGTTCTTAATTAATCTACTTTAAAAGTCTCTCACCAAGCCGACACACTTTCACTTCTTCTCTTCCGTTCTGGAGCTGTCCCAACTTCAGCAGCTTAATGGCTGCCTCTTCACTGCCAGAAAAAAGGGCTTCTCCTGGATCAACCAGGGACTTTGTGGTGTCCCTGGGATTGGCAGGATGTGCCCTCCTCTATCATTGTCTCTACGGGACAGTGAGGTCCAGTTTCAACCGTCTAGTGGCGGAGATATCGACGGCGGTCTCGGAGTATCCAGAAACTTCCAAAATAAACAAATCACATCACACACCCCAATGACTACCTTGATGTCTAAAATCAACATTTGCCTACCATCAGGTACTACCCACTTCCCTCCCCACTTTCTACTGCTCACATTTTCTTCAACTCATTCTTCTCACCTAACGTTAAACATTCAGTCCCTTCTGCCGCTGCCATCCTGGCTTCCAAGTAGTGCCTCAAGCTTCAAAGAAATTCAAAGCTTGATTTCACAAGTCTGTGCAAACCAACCTACCTAAATTTCTTCTCTTACCTTCTACCACTTTCTCTTCCCATCTATAAACAAATTCACCCCTTCTCAGCACCAATATCTGATCATCCTTCTAAATTTCCTCGTAAAACTGAGCTGGATTCAAATGAACATAAGCATACTCTCATCAAGATCACCCTCACTTGAGGAGGGGCACTAGGGATCCTCCAAAAGTCAACTTTCTGCTTTCCCTCACTAACACTGCCATAGCTGCCACTGCTTGAACACAATCTGGTTACCCTTAACAGACAGGATCTAACATTTTAGACAAAAATGCCACTGACTCTCTCTTTCTACTATACATATTGTAATTTCTAACTCATCTCTGTAACAATTCCTAAAAGGGCAACAACTTGTGCTGCTAACAAACAAACAAGCAAGCAAACAAACAAACAAATATGCCATAAGATGGAGCACCTTGTCTGCCAAGTATTCAAAATGCATGCAGACATAAAGACATACAAGAGTAAGAAAAACAGCTTCAAAAATAAAACAATCTAAATGAGGTATTGTGAGCCAATACTCTGAAATATAATTGGGTAATTAAGCATTTGAAACCTCAAAAATTTCCAGACGGAAAAAGAAAATCAAAATTGTATTCAGAGCCAAAAACAGTGCAACTGCAAAGGCAGGTATCAGATGTCACCCTTTACCCCGCCTTTCTCAGGCTGGTTCAGCAGAGAGGAAAAAAATGGTGAAAAGAACAAAAACCCAACTTCCGGTGGTGCCGCGAAAGCTTCGAGGACGCCCCGACATGGGCGCCCGCTCCGTGGATCTGTAAAAGCCTCCCGAACAGCTGGCCAACGCTGTTGGGAGGCTTGAAAGTCTCTCCCCGGGCAAAGGGGAGAGTGAAGAGCAGGCTGGTGGGGGTAGAGTTCCCCAAAGCCCCCCAGAGAAAACTCTGGGGTGCGAAGTGTGGGAACTCCCCAGAAACCAGCCAAGCAGCTCCGGACCTGGAGCGACTCTGCTGAAGCAGAGCAAGAAGCCGCGACCACCCCAGCAATGCAATTTTAAAGCATTTCATGGTAATATAATTTTAAGAATTTTTTAAAGAAAATCTCAGGAGCTGGCTGAGCAGAGCAGGAGAAGAGTAATGAAAAAGGAAAAATCTTTAACTCCGTTTGAAACAAAGGAAAAAATGGCGCCTGAGGGTGTGGAGGAAATTTACTAGTGAAAGTGATCGTTAGTGCTTGTTAGCGCTTGTTAACACTTGTAACAGAGATAGAGCTACCGGATTACACTGTAAAGTGGAAGAGGAATGGAAAAGAATTGGATATTGACTTTAAATAAGCTAGATGCTTAGACTGTATGGTTAATATATGGATTTTGCTTGATAGTTGAATAAGTACAAGTTGAAATATGGCTGATACTAGACCTGCTGGAGTATTGCTTGGTGAATCAGCAAATTTCCAAGGCGTGCGTGCAGAAATTTTTCAAGAACTTTTGGATTCTCTTACTTCTAACATTTTGGCTTTATTTGAAAGAACTTCTCAAAAAATTACCAGAATAATGATTCTGTGGAGGAACTGGAGATACAAGATGAAATTAAACAGAACAGTTTGGACGAAAAACAGCTTGTTGGGATTGAACAGCACGAAGGAACAATGGAGCCAGAGGTTTTGCCAGACATTTCCACTCAGCCTACAGAAGAGTTAGAACTGGACTCATCGCTACAAGCGGAGAAACTATTTAGCAAAAAATTGTGGTTTTACAAACAAAGGAGTAAATTGTTGGACTTTGCAAGCAAGAAAGGACGAAATGGGGGCTTTAAGCCCAAGCCAAAGAAAAAGACTATTAAAAGAAAACGAGTTTTCATGATACATCAACCTCAAATCAAGGTTAAGAAATTTTTAAAAATGAAAGGAGGGGCAGGAGTAATGTTGAAAGAATTATGGAAAAGGGATTGGAAGAAATATAAGAAAAAGAAGAGAAAGCCTAATTAAACTGGTAGTTTTTAAAGGTTATTCTAAAAAGCAAGGATATTTTATACACAAAAATGATAACTTTTTAAATGTTTGAAGGTACTATAATGATTAAATAAAAACTTGAAGGACACTTTCCGGAAAGTTTTCAATTTATATTGGTAGAAATGGTTTAAGCCCTATTGATGATTTTACAAATTAAACAGTTTAAGGTTTTTAAAATGTTTAACTTTAATAAAAAAGGATGGATAACAATTTAAGTTTTATCATAGAAATGTTGAAAATGAATAGTGTTTGTGTTGAATTTTATATTAATAGAAATGATCTTAGATTTAAAAAGTTTAGGGTTTTGTCTTTTTAAAATGCATAATTTTAATAAGTAAAAAGGATGAATAATAACGATGGTTTTACTATAGATGTTGAAAAAGAATGTGTTGGAGAATTTGGGCAGGATATTCATTTAGGTTTTTGTTTTGTTTTGTTTTGTCTTTTTTGGAGTTTTTCTTTCTTTCTTCTTTCTTTAATGTTTGTAATATTTTAAGGGAGATTGATGAACTTAAATAAGGGGAGTTAAAGGATCTATGGGAAATTTTGAATCTTACAGTATGTTAGCATATTTTGGCATATGTTTGTTATTGCAATACCCTGTTTCTGCTTTGGGAGGTCTAGGGTGGGGAGGGGGGGTTGGATGGGTTGGGGAAAAGAAGCTATATAAATGTATATATAATTGGGAATTCAGGGCTGCTCGAATACCACTTTAGTTCGTATCTAAAAGGGAAATAACTGGAGAGAGGGGAAGGATTAGAGAGGGTGGAAAGGTGAGTAGGAAAGGAAAAGGAGAGAAGGAAGAGGGAGGGGAAAGAGGAGTGGTGGAGAAGGTTAGAAGGCGGAAAGAGGAGAGGAGTGGGGGCGGAGAATGGGAAGTAGGAAAAGAGAGGAGGAGGGAAGCAGGGAGGAAGGAAGGGGAGGGGGAGTAGTGGAAGAAAGGTTGGAATAAAAGGAAGGGGTAAGAGAGCAGCCCCGAAAAAACCAAAAAACTGAAAAAAGTGAAAAGTAAAAATGAATGTAAATCTGTTTATTAAAAATGTGATGAGGGAGGGGGGTTGGGAAGG
>WNWU01013053.1:275150-328251 GCA_012654045.1 Ptyas mucosa
TAAAATTATTTAAAAGAGGGAGAAGTTAGGCCAGGCCCGCCTGGTGAAATAAAAAGGTCTTTAGGGCGCGGCGGAACGTGCGCAGATCTGGGATCCTCCGTATCTCTGGGGGGAGCTCATTCCAGATAGTAGGTGCCCCCACAGAGAAGGCTCTCCCCCTGGGGGCCGCCTGCTGACATTGTTTGGCTGACGGCACCCGGAGGAGCCCCTCTCTATGGGACCGTACCGGCCGGTGGGAGGCTATTGGTGGTAGTAGGCGGTCCCGCAAGTACCCAGGTCCTAAGCCATGGAGTGCTTTGAAGGTGGTGACCAAAACCTTGAAGCGCACCCGGAAGACCACCGGGAGCCAGTGCAGCTCGCGCAGGAGGGGTGTTACATGGAAGCGCCACGTCGCTCCTGTTACCACCCGCGCGGCCGCACTCTGCGCCAATTGGAGCCTCTGAGTGCTCCTCAAGGGGAGCCCCATGTAGAGAGCGTTACAATAGTCCAGGCGAGAGGTGACGAGGGCATGAGTGATCGTGCGTAAGGAGTCCCGATCCAGAAAGGGACACAACTGGTGAATCAGGCGAACCTGATGAAAGATCCTCCCGGTCACGGCCGTCAGGTGCTCTTCTAAAGACAGACGTGAATCCAGGAGGACGCCCAAGTTGCACACCCTCTCCGCGGGGGCCAATGATTTGCCCCCGATAGTCAGCGATGGCGCCAGCTGACTATATCGGGACATCGGAAACCACAGCCACTCGGTCTTGGATGGGTTGAGCCTGAGCCTGTTCCTCCCCATCCAGATCCGCACGGCCTCCAGACACCGGGACATCACTTCAAGGGCATAGTTGGGGTGGTCTGGGGTGGAGATGTACAGCTGGGTGTCATCAGCGTACTGGTGGTATCTCACCCCAAAACCACGGATGATCTCGCCCACCGGCTTCACATAAATGTTGAACAGGAGGGGCGAGAGGACCGACCCTTGTGGCACCCTGCAAATGAGGGTCCTCGGGGTCGACCTCTGCCCCCCTGTCAGCACCGACTGCGACTGGTCAGAGAGAAAGGAGGAGAACCACTGCAACACAGTGCCTCCCACCCCTAACTCTTCCAACCAGTGCAGCATGATACCATGGTCGATGGTATCAAAAGCTGCTGAGAGATCTAACAGGACCAGGACAGAGGAGCACCCCCTGTCCTGAGCCCTCCAGAGATCATCAACCAATGCGACCAATGCCATTTCCGTGCTGTACCCGGGGCTGAAGCCCAACTGGAACGGATCCAGATACGTCATTTCATCCAGGTGGTGGGGGAGCTGTTGCGCAACCACACTCTCAACAACCTTCGCCAAAAAGTGAAGGTTGGAGACCGGACGATAATTTACCAACATTGCCGGGTCCAGGGAAGGCTTCTTGAGGAGGGGCCTCACCACCGCCTCTTTCAAGGTGGCGGGAAAATCACCCTCACCCAATGAAGCATTTGTAATCCCCTGGAGCCAGCCTCATGTCACCTCCCGGGAAGCCAGCACTAACCAGAAAGGACACGGGTCCAATAAACAAGTGGTCGCGTTCAGTCTACCCAGAATCCTGTCCACGTCCTCAGGGGTCACAGGATCAAACTCAGTCCAGATAAGGTTCTCAAGACCTGTCCCAGTCCCTCCCCCTGAGACTACCCAGTCGGAGTCCAGATCTTCCCAAATCTGAGTGATTTTGTCATGCAGATACTGAACAAAATCCTCGGCTCTACCCTCCAAGGGGTCCTGCCGCGCTTCCTGGTGGAGCAGGGAGCGGGTCACCCTAAAGAGGGCGGCCGGGCGGTTATCTGATGATGCAATAAGAGCAGCAAAATAGTTACATTTTGCTGCTTTAACGCCACTAAGTAATTCCTAATATGGGATCTTACTAGTGTCCGGTCAGATTCAGAACGACTGGCCCTCCAACTACTCTCTAGGCGTCTTTTCTGGTGCTTCAACTCCCTCAGCTCCTCGGAGAACCAAGGAGCCAATTGAGATCGGTGCTGGGTCAGAGGCCGCAAAGGCACGACCCGATCCAGAGCTCCAGCGGCCGCCCTATCCCAGGCAGCCACTAGGTCTCCGGTCGAGGCATGTGCCAGAGCCTCAGGAAATGGCCCAAGCTCTATCTGGAATCTATCAGGTTCCATCAGGCACCTGGGGCGGAACCATCTTGTCGGCTCCGCCTCCCTGCAGCGGGGTGCAGCGGTTTGAAGGTCGAGACAAAGGAGAGAGTGATCTGACCATGACAAAGGCTCAATGACTAAGTCCCCTATCTCAAGATCACTCAACCACTGTCCAGAGACAAAAAACAGATCCAGCGTGTTTCCCCCCGTGTGGGTAGGGCCATGAATTAACTGGGTCAGGTCCATAGCTGTCATGGAAGCCATGAACTCCCGGGCCACCTCAGACGTCTCACCCACGGACAGCAGGTTGAAATCCCCCATGACCATAAGCCTGGGGGTGTCAATCGCCACCACGGAGATAAAGTTGAGCAGCTTGGGCAGGGCTGTTGCCACGTGGCAGGGAGCCAGGTATGTGAGCAGCAAACCCATCTGAACCCCATGTCCCCATTTCACAAGGACGGATTCACAGCCGGCCGTCTGAGGAACAGTGGCCTCCCTCGGTCTCAGACCTTCTTTAATGATAACCGTTACCCCCCCACCCCTCCCACATGACCTCGGCTGATGGAATGGTTGGAAACCTGGCGGGCACATTTCAATGAGGGGAACCCCCCCTCCTGGCCCAGCCAAGTATCCGTAATACCTGCCAGGTCCGCTCCCCCCTCCTGAACAAGATCACAAATGAGGGGGGCTTTGTTTACTACGGACCTGGTATTGCACAGCATCAGCCGAAGGTCCGGGTCCTGAGGGCCTAAGCAACCTGGGGAGCGGGTGGAGCCTTGGGGGCTGGAGCACGCCACCGCTCGTAAGCAGCGAGTGCGCACTCCCCTAACACGATATGGCCCCCTGCTCCCGCCATATCTACCCCTCCCACCTACAGTATTGATGTTTAACACACTATCCGGATGAGCTCTTACCCCCCCCTCGACCCTGGGTTCCCCACCCCCCACGCCGCGCTTCATGGCCAGACCCAACCCTCCCCCTTGTGGGTTCTCCCCCATACCCACAACCCAAGTTCCAAACTGACCCTCCCCCTCCCTTGGACCTCTTAAAAATTTGGCTAAAATTTCCATAACAAACCCCTTAATCCCTTAGTTTTCGCATGCCACCGCTCTGGGTCCCAGGACCCGTCCTTGCGGTGGGCCCTCGATAATGAGGAGGGCCACATCTGTGAGAGGGGGGAATCTCGCAGCGCGAGAAGGTTGGCTGACGTGTACATCTCCAAGTGCAACAATGGAGGCACGGAGCTCAAAACGGGGGACTTTACAAAAGATGTAGCACAGCCCTTTGATCATTGATGTACTATTGGTATCTCTACTATCCTCCCACGACAGTAGGAGGGTCCTAATTATCTCATCCAATGGGGATGGCCTCCGGCCCACCCTCTCACAGCAGGGCCCCCAAGGGGCCGTAGATCAAGAAAACTTCTCCCACAGACGTGAATCATGATGTAATATGGAAGAGGACCCCTCAACAGTTGCATCAATTGGCTGACCCATGGTCGGAGGTAAAGTTCATCAGTCTATCAGTCAGTCCGTAAGTCACACCAGGGGCCAGAATGTAAAATCGTTGGCATAGTCCATACTCCAGATCACATCCGAGTAAGTCCCGATGAAAAAAGGGAGGGGGGGAAGAAGGGAAGGGGAAGAAGGGGAAAGGGGAGGAAAAAAGGGGAGAGGGGAAGGGAGAAAACTCCCTCAGTCAGGGCTAATAATAAGCCCATTTAGGCAAACACAGTACCCGGGGGGGAAAGGGCTGGTATCCGTGCGACGGGAAGACCCTCCGTCTCCCACCAGCTCTATTTTCCTTGGTTCTTCCAAACCCCAGCCTCCATTGAATGTCATAGGGGGCCTCCAGGTGCTCTGTAGCTGTCAGGATATTCCGGAAGTGAGTCTCTCTTCTCCAGTCCCAAGACCCGTTTATACTTCTTTCTGTTCTCACCCCCCAGCAGGCCCCTTTCTCCGGCATTAGGGCCAGAGACCAGCTCCAGAACTTCAATGGGGTGTGCCACAGCCCAGTTTAATATCGGGGCAAGCCTCATCACCCCCACTGATACCCTCGCCTCCAATTCCGGATTCCAAGGGGCCACTGAGGAAGTTTCCGAGTGGGTTAGATGGAGTTCAACAGGTTGCCACCACTCGCTGCCCCACAGCCCAGCTTCCTCCTTCACCTTCATCTCTGCCAACACCTTTGGGCACGTCCAGGGGTGAGGGAGGTCTCAAAAAACCCTCACCCCGTGCTCCACTGACCGGACCCACTGCCGTCGCTGATAAGCCACCATTTTCAAGTGCCTGCACATGTGCCTCCACCCATGCAACCAGGACCAGCTCCTGGTCCACCTCCAGTGGCACAACCAGGGCCATTTTTTGGTCCACAGCAAGCATTTTTACCGGCACAGCCGGCACAGCCGGCACAGCCAGCATTTCAAATGCATATTCCTCAACAGGCATCTTCTATTGCTCCACTGGCTAGTGAGTGAAAACTAAAGATGTCAGGACAGAATTATAAAGCCTGGGTCAGTGAGGTTACACTATTGCTTCACAGAGAAGGCACCCACTGTATGGTTTTTAATCCTCCTGCCCAGCCATGGACTCCTGCAATAAGAGACTTAGAGACTAAAGCTTGCACAACATTGTTGATGTCCATGGATACTGAACTGCAGGTTACTTTTCCACCTGATGCAACAGCCCAACAAATTTGGGTCCAATTGGAAAATTGCTACAGGCCTATTTCAATTGAATCTTCATGTTTGCTCATGTCTGAGTTCCATGGTTCGAGATTGAAACCTGGTGAACAAATTGGAGGACATTTGACCAAACTGAAAGGAATGAGAAGAGAATTGAGAGAAAGAGGCTATCTTATTGATGATATTCAAATGATCAGCATTATCATTAACTCATTGAATTATGAATGGAAAGATGCCATTACAAAGATTAATCAAGTGCCTATTGCTCAACGCACAGTGGACTGTGTATGCAGACTTTTAACTGAAGAAGAAGCACTCATGTTAGCCATGCCACATTTGAGAGGACCACCCACAGCAAGAGCTCCAGCGAGGCGTCCCTTCCGAGGAAGGGCCTACGTTCCAAGGATGCCAACATGCTACATCTGCAATTGTGTGGGACATGCCGCCCGGGATTGTCCCCAACGAGTTCCAGCTCCTGTCTCGTATCAGCCCAGAGGAACAGACTCCAGAGGCAGAGGCAGAGGTGGAAGACAAGGTTGTTGTGGTCCAAGGCATGATCCACAAGCTCCACTTGCCACACTGGCTTTAACCAACGATCCACAACCTCATCCAGAGTACGATAGACGGCTTTTGTGGACTTTGGACAGTGGTGCAGCATTGCATGTCACCTACAGAAAGGAACTTTTCACAGAGATGCACGAGCCTGAACCTGAACTACGTGAACTTTATTCTTTTTCCAATCATCCTTGTCAGGTCAGAGGAAAAGGAACTGTTTATGTTGAAGAGCTCGATGCATTCATCCCTGATGTTTATTACATGCCAACAGCAAATAGCAATTTGCTTAGTCAGGCCCACTTGTCTAGAGTTTTAAAGTTCCAGGTTCACCACCTCAAGAAAGCAAGTTACATAGTTAAAAATGGAGATATTGTTGCTGAAACCATGTTGATTGGTGGTATTTATTACTTAAAGCCAAAGCCTAAATCACAAACACAGGCAAGTATACAAACCCCAAAGAAGGAGAGCACAGGCCCAGAGAGAGATGTTCCAGAGAGAGAACCTGTCACTACTCCAAAGGCTCCTAAAGCCAACAAAAAGAAAATTAGGAAACAGGTTGCTCAGAGCAAGCCTGAGGTTCCTCATAAAACTGTCAATGTTGAAAATTCACTAACTGGTAAACCTTTGCATTACAGGTGTATCCACAAGTGGCATAGGAGATTGGGGCATGCCAGTTTCTGTGTTCTTAGGAAAATGCCGGAGTTCGCAAAAGGTTTGGATCGAAAGGGGTGTAAGGTGTTTTTGGATTGTTCCTGTCTGCAAGAAAGCTAAATCCAAAGCAGCAGCCATTCCAAAACACGCTACATGCCACATCGTGGTGCTGAATTCATGTCTCAGCGTTTCCAGGACTGGATGCGTAAGAATGGAATTCTTCATCAGACTTCAGCTCCTTACACACCGGCTCATAATGGAGTCGTAAAACGACGACAAGGGGTCCTGCAAACCATGATGCGTTGTCTCCTAGAAGATGGCAACCTTAGTATGCCATACTGGGGTGAAGCTATCAAATATGCAAATTACATTGTCAACCGTACTTGGAGCAGTGTAATAAATCAGAGTCCTTTCTTCATGATGTATGGGTACAAGCCCGATCTCAAAAACCTCCATATTTTTGGTTCATACGCTTTGGTGAACATTCCCTTAGCTCAAGGAAGAAAAGGAGGTCCAGTAGCAAAGAGACTGAGATTTATGGGTATTGATGATAACTCAAAATGGAGCAAATTTATTGACTCCAGACATGTAATTGGGATTTCCCAATCCACTAATTTTGAGGAAGATGTTGACTGGTCCAGGATTCATTCCAATGATCCTGGAGTTTATTTTCCTAGAGATGATGTTGTTGATGCCACTCAGCCTGATGGCCAAGATTCACAGGCAAATGTCCCATCCACTAGTTCTTCTCAACTTGCTGTTCCATCTTTGCGAGCCGTGGATGCTGATGCTAGCGACGAATGTGAGGACGAGGACGAAGCAGAAGAAGAATGGACTATTGTTCTGAGACGTTCCAAGGGGGCCACAAAAGGAATCCCTCCACAGCGATTTTCGTGACAACTGACAAAAGCACCCTTGTCTTTGATTTGCAATGGTACACTTCCACCTGATACGTTCACACAAATCAAGTATCTTCCTGATTCAGAGCAAGAGAAGTGGTATGATGCAATGCAGGTTGAAATGGACAGTCTAAAGAAACTTAAGGTGTTTACTCCTGCAAAACCTCCAGCAAACAAAAGGGTCATTGGCACTCGATGGGTCTACAGAATCAAAAAGAAACCAAATGGTGAGTCATTGTACAAGGCCAAACTTGTAGCTCAGGGTTTTGCTCAATGTTATCCTGAGGACTACACAAATACCTACTCACCGACAGTCAGAACTGAGAGTGTAAAAATTGCTTTAGCAACTGCAACTATTCTTGGTTTAGAAGTTTTCCAGTTCGATGTTGACACGGCTTATCTACATGCTGACCTAGATGAAGAAATCTACATGAGAGGTCCTCCAGGGTTCCGACAGCAAGAAGGGGATACCTGGTTTCTACAAAAAAAGTCTTTATGGTCTGAAACAGTCTGGTTTAATGTGGTACTTATGTCTTACTGACAAACTAAATTCAATGGGCTTTATTAAGTCCGAAACTGATGAGTGCGTGTTCACAAAAAGATCTAACAATGCATATGAGATAGTTCTTGTTTATGTTGATGACATTGTTTATATTGGTCCAAATAAACAGATGAGTGAAAGTTTTGCCAAAGCTTTGCAGAGATACTTCACATTGAAATCTTTAGGTCATGTTAGCACTTATTTAGGTGTTCAGATTGACAAAACACAGAAGGGGTTTAGTCTTTCCCAAGAAGATAAAATTGAGCAAATTTTACATCATTGCAACATGAAGGATGCTAACACAACAAAGACACCCATGCAAACAGATTTTCACAACTTGACACATGAACCAAGTCCTGAGTTCGAGGATCAAACACTTTATCGTTCAGTCATTGGGTCACTGTTGTACATTAGTAGTTGGACCAGACCCGACATTGCACTTAGTGTTAATCTCTTGTCTCGACACGTAGGTAAGGCAAAACAGTTTCATTGGACATGTGTTAAGAAATTATTGAAATACCTAAAGCACACTAAACACATGAAGTTATTGTTAGAACCAGCACATACTGATTATGCAGAATTATGTTGTTATGCAGATTCTGATTGGGCGTGTGATAAGAAATCACGTAAAAGTACTTCAGGTTATATGATGTTCTTGAATGGATGTCCTGTTTATTGGCAAGTGCGTAAACAGAATTTTGTTTCTTGTTCATCTACTGAAGCTGAATATGCTTGTGTTTCAGATGCATGTAATTCTCTAACTTGGTTTGATGCTTTGGTCACAGATATTTGGATACGTCCGATTCGACCAATCACCGTGATGGAAGACAATGAATCGGTGGTTTATATTTCTGAATCACATTTCACAGGTTCTAGGTCCAGACACATTGACATCCATTATCAAAACATAAAACAATTGGTGAAACAAGGTTTTGTTAAAATGCAGTATGTATCTACACATGATCAGATTGCTGATATGCTCAACAAACCTCTTCCAGCAGCTCAACACGAGTATCTGCGTAAGATGTGCCTTATTTGATGATGTACCTGATGTCCGCTCAACTGGCAAAGAAGGGGATTGTCACTGCGTTTTTTAATTTGCCAGCTGTGCTTTTTTGAACTATAACACTTTCCGTAGATGCTCAGAACTCTTTTATCTTTAAGCTAACCGCACATGTCTACATTCCTTCACTCTTCTTCTAATCTTTTTTTGTTCTCCTGCCAAGAGGTCCGGCAGGAACGCTGCCAAAATGTAACTATTTAGCCAGTAAGATGTTTTTTTATTTTCTTTACAATAAAATGAATTTCTTAGAATATATCTCGGGCTTATTTTGCTTATCAAGCTTATTTCGTATACTTCAAGAGAAAGGCCACGATCCACCTCTAATTAAGTGCAATTACCCCAGGAGGGGAAGAGTTAAGGGCCCTCTGGCCCCCTCACACACATTGTTAAGGGAGGGGCCAAGGGCCCCTATAATACCCCCTGCACAGGGGCTGCCCTTGCTTGCTTGCTTTCCCCGGCTCTTGTTCTACTCTCCTGTGGGACTGACCCATGGGCTCAATCCAGGCATGGATGCCTCCATGCCAGGGAATTTATATTTGCCTACTTTTATTTCTAAATAAAGACTTAACTTAATTACATTGTTGCGTGCTGCCTTTCCTTGGAAGCACCCTCAATGAACCATCATTCTTTGTGAGATCCCTCACATTTCCATCGGTGCGAAGCCTAACCAAACTCTCCCTTTTTCCCTAAGAGATTTCCCAGACCTCCCCTGCCGGTCCGAAGTTTTGTCAGAACCCTCTCCTGCACTTCAGATTCTTATTCCAACAGTCACACCCCTTTCAAAATGTAGGAAAACCTCTATTAGGTATTTCCCACATTGCAGTCACACACACACACACACAAGGCAACACTCCCCTTCCCAAGAAAAAAAAGAGCTCACCCAGAAGAGCTCAGTTCCATAACCCCCCACAGTGTAAGCCTCTGGTTAGACGTTCAGGGCAGGCAGAATCAGAGCTTGCCAGCAAATGACCAGGTCAAAGTCACTGGATAAATTTTCCAGGAGCACTCTTGACTTCGGTACTGGTCCAAGCTGGTTTCTTCTGTATGCCTTTAATGAATGCCACCAAGCCTCAAAATGGCTCAGGTTGTGGGAAGCTGAATGCAGCCACCTTGAAGAAACTGTGCCTTCAAGTCCCATCTGGGGTGCCAGAAAGGTAAGGTCCCAAAATATACTTGAGTCACCAGAATGCCAAAGAGAGAGACTCAAGACGAGGCTTGCAAAAAGAAGCAGATTTTATTTATGGCCAAAAACAAAATACTGGGTGGGACTATATCCAGAACATACAGATACAATGCATGTGAGGAGATAGCCACACCTTGGGGAAGGTATGGCATCCTTTTTATACCATCAGAGGCATTAGCTTAGTACCCAATTCTGGCCCCCTGGCCCATCCCTTCCTTTGGCAATGCAGCAAGGAAGGGGGGTGGGTGGGTGCTTAGCAACCCTACTTCTTGAGCTATCCACCAGGTACGGAATGATACCAAAAAACATAACATAGAAGTGAGATCACTGGTAGAAACCAATGGCAGAGGCAGTTCTAATTCTTAGCAAAGCAATTCTTACAGAAGCAAAACGGCAAGTCAAACCAAGTCTACTGACTCCACTATTATTTCCCACCAATTCTACGTGTTCTATTATTATTATTATGTCCCTTCAATACAGATTAACAGAGTTGGAAGGTACCTTGTAGGCAGTGGTGAAATGTAAAATTTGTTACTACCAGTTCTGTGGGCTTGGCTTGGTGGGGGGGGTAATGTAACTGGGTGGGCATGGCCAAGAGGTTGTAAAAAATGCTTTTAAAAGCCTCTGACGATCAGGCAACTCAGCTGGGATTGTCAGAGGCTTTTAAAAGCATTTTTTAATACAACCTCCTCGGCCGAAGAGGTTGCAGAAAAAAAATGCTTTTAAAAGCCTCTGACGATCCCAGCTGAGCTGCACGATCATCAGAGGCTTCCCCCAGGCTTTTAAAAGCATTTTTTCAGCCGAAGAGGTTGTAGAAAAAATGCTTTTAAAAGTAAACAAAACAGCCTCTGATGATTGCACGGCTCAGCTGGGCATGGGGGGGGGGGGCGCAGGGATTTTTGCTACTGGTTCTCCAAACTATCTGCTGCCATTGCTTCCGGATCAGGCAATCCGGTCCAAACCGGGAGCATTTCACCCCTGCTTGTAGGTCATCTAGTCCAACCCCCCCAACTCACACCATTTCTGACAGATGTCAGTCCAATCTCTTCGTGAAAGCCTCCAGTGATGAAGCTCCCACAACTTCTGAAGGCAAGCTGTTCCATTGGTTGATTGCTCTCACTGTCAGAAAATTCCTCTTTTTCTAGGTTGAATCTCTCCTTGTTTTTGACAGGATTAGGCCAGGGAAAGAGTTTTTAAAATGTTAATACAGAGCAGGAGTTTCTTGTTGGAGTTGTGTCTTTTTAAATACACATTCTAATTGGTAGAATTGATTTTATTAATTTGGAATAGGGTTGCAATGCTGTTTCTATGTTTATGTATTTTGATCCTGCATTTTCAGCATTTAAGAGTTAGCTTACAGTATTAGACTGTAAAGATTTCAAATTATCTTGTAACTGTGTTGCTTGTGTGTGATGGAGCACCCACGACTTCTGAAGGCAAGCTATTCCATTGTTTGATTGGTCTCACCCTTAGCAAATTTCTTCTTAGTCCTAGGCTGCTTCTCTCTTTGGTTAGTTTCTGTCCATTGTTTCTTGTCATGCCTTTTGGTGCTTTGGAAAATAGACTGACGACCTCATTTTTGTAGGAGCCCCTCAAATTTCCTGATAGAACAATTAATCAGTGGAACAACTTGTCTCCAGAAGTTGTAAATACTCCAACACTGGAAGTTTTTAAGAAGAGATTGGATAACCATTTGTCTGAAATGGTGTAGGGTTTCCTGCCTAAGCAGGGGGTTGGACTAGAAGACCTCAAAGGTCCCATCCAGCTCTGTTATTCTATTCTATTCTAAATATTGGAACAGTGCTATTTTATTGTGCTATTTTATTGTGAGTTGGATTAAGGAGAAATTTCCTAAGGGTGAGACCAAACAAGTTGGCCACGCCCACCCAGTCACATGGCCACCCAGCTGGTCATTAGGGCAGATAACCGGTTGTTAAATTATTTGAATCCCACCATTGATCTAGATGTACTTCAATAGAACTGTTTGAAAGTATATTGTTGAGTAGAGTGGCTGTTTTCTTGCAAGGCATGATACGTAAAAATTTTAAAATCATTCCTTCTCTCCACACTTTATTGTAGGCCGATGATAGATCAATAAACATGGAGACAGATTTTTTTTTCTCCGCTGAAATCCATTTTCTGTATAGGAGGTTAGTGATTGCAGCAGCTTCTTTTTGATCTAAATAAAAAGGTGGTGCAATGTAGACTAGCCTCCTCGTGAAGCACCCTGGGCAACATGACTTTGTTGCAACTAAATAGTCTACACATTCTGGCTGCTGCACCTCACAAGGATTTCCCAGCAAGAAGCAGCAGCATGAATATTGAAAATACAAACAACGGCCCTTTTCAGAACCAACTAACAAAGGACATAGATGTCCTGAAAATAGTACAACTTAATGTGGAAGGTATGAGCAGGGTTAAAGCTGACTATTTACTTAGGCTTATGAGTGATTACTTAGTGGATGTTGTCCTACTACAAGAAACTCATTGCATTGATGAAATCCAACTTAAAAATAGATGTAAACTTCTAGGATATTCTCTGGCTGTGGCCACTTACCGTGCAATGTACGGCACTGCTACCTATGTAAAAAACAGCATACAGTAACTATTTTTTGCTTACAGTTGTCTTAGTGGAGATGTGGTTAGAATATTTCAGAAGTAAATAATGGTCTCGAATGGAAGCAGAGCAAACAACAAGGCATTTGAAGCTACAGTATTTCAAAGTAAATGAAAAAAATGGGGGTGGGGGTTGACTGGCTACCATGGAAGAAGCACCTGAAATTCCCCAGATCTACCCTTCCTGACATACAGTATGTACTGTAGGGTGATGAATGGTGGTTTTTTTCCCACCAGTAAGTGATGGTGGGAGGAGAAAGGACTACAGGGAATGCACCAATCATGGTTCAGGAATGGTTCCATTTTTTTAAAAAGGCACACATAGCAAAACTGCCCAGTATCCTTACTGAAGTGTAGTAAAGCTCATCCATGAGGACAACACAACTGACGTCAGTGCAATTTTCTGCTGACTCAAGGATGGGAGGAGAGGACACTATTTAATTCAAATCTTTATTGTCAGTGCACAACATATGTACAATGAGATTGGTTGAGCTCCCTTAGTGCACCCCCCCCAACACACTACAACTCACAGTGAAGACAGAAAATCCCCTAACCCAATAAATCATATTAACAAAACACCCAGTCCTATTGCACCAGTGTGAACATGTTACACATTGCACCGGCCCTGCAGTCCATCATACTACAGTTATGATGTTATTTCTCATTCAGGAGTCTGACAGCCCACGGATAAAAACTGTTCTTCAGCCTGTTTGTGCGACTGGCTATACTTCTATATCTCCTTCCCGATGGTAGGAGGGTAAAGAAGTGGTGACCAGGGTGAGAGTTGTCCCTGAGAATTTTCCTCACTCTTCTAAGGCAACGAGCCCTAGCGATCTCATCTAGTGGTATCAAGGGACAGCCCATGATGTTTTGTGCTGTACTCACCACCCTCTGTAATGTTTTTCTATCTATGGCTGTTAGACCAGCATGCCATACCGTGATGCAATAAGTGAGGACGCTTTCTATTGTGGACCGGTAAAAGGAGGTAATCAGTTGTTGTTCCACCCTGTTTTTACGCAAGACCCTAAGGAAATGGAGTCTCTGTTGGGCCTTCCTGACAACCTGGATCGTGTTATTTTTCCAGGTGAGGTCTTTGCTGAGATGGACTCCCAGGAATTTAAAGGAGGAAATTCTCTCTACACAGCCCCCCTCAATGTAAAGTGGGGCAGGTTCCTCTCTCTTCCTCCGGAAGTCCAACACCATCTCCTTGGTCTTGCTGATGTTCAGGTACAGGTTGTTTTTTAAGCACCATGAGGAAAGTTTTTGAACCTCCCCCCGTATGCTGTTTCATCACCACCTGTAATAAGACTGTTACATGAAAATGCCTATGTATGCCCATGGCAGGGCAGGGGTTAACCCCACCTTTCCCACCTGACCTTTCCCTTGACCCCTCCTTCCCTTGACCCCGCCTCCTCGATATATAAGTCCATGTCCAGGGGCTGGCTGCTGTATTCCAGATGTTCAGCTGAAAGAGAAAGGCAAGACCTAAATAAATGCTTTTGGATTAAACTTACTTCGTACTTGGAGTTATTGGGCTAGATCCTTGGAAATATTCAACAATATGGTAGCAGAGGATGGTTATGCCCAATAACCTAAGAATAACCACAGAAACACAGCTCACCCTGAAATGGAAGACAGAGTGAACACGAGGTCTATCACCAAACTGATGGCAGAGCTACAGGGATTCGAAGGTGCAACAGCAAGAATCCCAACAGCCATGAATGAAAAGGACCTGAACTAGCTAAACAGAAGTGAGAAGCCACGAAGAGATGCAGCCAGATGCGAAAGAGAAGAATCGCCCGAGAGAGATGAGTTGAAAGAGACCATACAGAGAATGATGGAGGCCTCCATCAGCAAAAGGGAACTCATCACGAAACTCTGAGACCTACTAGATGACCACAGAGCAGTGATAAGCGCCCAAGAGCAAGACTACGAGACTAACAGACTGGCAAGGGAGAGTCGTTCCCCAGCAGAAGCCCAGGACTTGAACAGTTCCAGTTTTGCGCCATGCTCCCAGCAGCCATCTTGGAATGGCCAACAACCAATAGGGAGCCGAGATTCAAATTTAATGGTGCAAAACGAAGAAAACCCCAAAACAAATGGGGAGCCACTCAAAAATAACCCAGAAGGGAGAAACCAAACCACCAGGAGCCCGCCTACCGAGCTCAAAGTCGAAAGAGCATGTGAGACTCTAGCAGCAGCAATTGGCTCCGCATACGAGCCTCCCGCACCAGCCGCCAGCCACAGAGAAGCAACCGCGAACCAAGAGGGCAACAGAGAGGCCATCGATGCCGGAGCATCGCCACAGCTCCTCCATAGAGGAACCACACACACCGAGAACGATCGCCAAGCGCCGATCGCCTACGAAATGTACCGGCAACAGAACTCGAACTCACCACCCACCGCACCAACGACGCGAGACCCGACGGAAGAAAGATACGCCGGCTACTCACCCTTCTCGTGACCTCCACTAGGCTTCCTCGCTCACCCGATGACCAGCAACCATGGATCGGGACCCTCCTTCGTCGCCGTCGCCGCCGCCGCCGTGCCGCCGAATTCCGGAAGTCCTCAACATACGACTGCTTCGCCTCCTCACCTCTCGCCAGCCTTCGCCAGGGACCCAACTGCCCACCGATGGATGCCTGCTTCCAACGACGGATCTGGATACGCCAGGGGTGAGTCCGAGCCCCCAACAGCAGGCCTAGGCCGAGGCCTGAGAGCCACAGCAACGAGCTGCTCACCAAATGACTCCAGACGCGAAATGGGCTTCGCGCATGCCCAATCAGCACCTGTAAGAAGAGAGGACAGGAACATAGAGACAAGTCCATTCAGAGTCGCAAATAGCATTCCCATGCCATATTGTGAGTTCCCTCACCTGAAATACCATGGACAGCAACAGAATGTGAGTAATTTACCACACAACTCATTGACTTTGCCAGCTGACTTCCACATACTTAAGCTAGATGGGTCAAATCTTATGCAGTGGAATCACCAGCTACAGATTTTTTTCTTAAGGGAGAACATGTTGTTCTTAATTAATGATCCTCCCAGAAAACCTTGGACTCTAGAAATAGATTGCTTGCACCACAGGGCTTATTATATAGTTATAGCAAGTATTTCGACAAGTATCTACCCCAGTCTTGGCCACTACTTAACGGTGTCAGAAATACTACAGAAAATATTTAACATGTTCTACAGTAAAAGTGTGGCCACCACAACCAGGATATCTAGAGAGTTCCACTCAGCCAGGCACAAGGCTGGAACTCCTATGTGTGAACACATCCTGAACTTAAATGCTACCAGGGCTGAGTTCATACAAAGGGAGGAGGACATCTCAGAGGAGAGTATGAAAAGTATTATCATTAATCCCCTGGACTCTAGCTGGGATAATTTCATAATGCAGCTAGATAGCCTCAGCCTAGACCACCTCATCCTTGATACACTTACAAACAGAATAATTGCTGAAGACAGTTTAAGAAGAGACCGCTCCATAGGTCGCAGGGACAGTAGACCACCAAAGAGGGTTGAGTTTCAAACCAGGAACCACGACACCCCTGAATGCTTCACCTGTGGTTCCAGGAACCACTATAAGAGGGATTGCCCCAAAAATTCGAGGGAGAGGGACTACACCTATCGTAGGGACAGACAAGGCCGGAGGTCGGGTTTTCCCGATAGGTCCTCACCTGAAAACAGATATAGGCACAGGGACTCCCCCAACCCTAGGGACAGAAGGGGACATAGGGACAGTTCCAGGGAAAGCCGATCTGGGTCTATGTATGGGATTGGAGAAAACACACACACACGTACACAGATAAGAGAAGGGGATGCGTGGCTCATAGATTCAGGAGCCACCAATCACACAACTCATGACAGAAAGATCCTCACTTCTTTTACAAATGAGAACTACCACATCAAGGTAGTCAACCAGAACAAGGTTCTAGTAACTGGGAAGGGAGATACCTTCATAAGCGGGATAAGCAAGATAGAGGGGGTATTACTCATACCCGAAATACCTCACAATATTTTAGCTACACTCAAACTTAGTAAAGACATGGGCATAGAGACCACCTTCAAGGAAGGAAAGGCCTACATGACCAAGGGCAAGGAGAGTATCGGTAGGATTATTATCAATGGAGGGCTAACATACCTCCAACCTAAAGGGAACAACCAGTCAAGTATAAATGCTCAAATAGAAAACACAGAAGACAGGGCTGACATCTACGATGAAATAGAGGGGGACAAGGATGATGACACCAATAAAGATAAGCACAATCATAACACTACACACTAGAGAAAATTGTTAATTGGCAAGCCCATTCACAATGACTGTGCTCACTTACTACACAGAAAGTTGGGACATGCTAGCTTCCCAGTCATCCAAAAAATGACAGACTGTACCAATGGTTTAAAAATAAAAGGTTGTAAAAACTATTTAGAGTGCTCTGTATGTAAATCCTCCAAACTAAAGACCAAACCTAAACCAAGGAAGGCCACACGCACCACCAATTCCATATTCCACCTAGTGCATATGGACCTAGTGGGTCCCATGAAACCCTCTATAAAGTACAAAAGGAGATTTTTCCTGACAATAGTGGATGATTTCAGCCGCTATGGTTTTGTATATACCATTAATCATAAAAATGAAGTATTTCAAAAGTTTAGAGAATTTTACAAGAGGGTTGAGACACAACACAATACAAAAATAAGACAAATAATGATGGATAGGGGGTCTGAGTTCCTATCCAGGGACTTCTCAAATGGGTTAAAGATGCGCGGAATAGTACATTACACATCTTCTCCATTTTCCGCGTTCCAGAACGGAGTCATGGAGAGGAGGAATGGAATCTTACAAACAATGGTAAGGTGCGTGTTAGGATATGGTTTGGGCCTAACCAGTTGTCCAGGCAATATATGTATACTGTAACTTTAAGCTGTAAATGTTACGTTCTTGCTGAGTCATGCTGTAATTGGATAATGACTAGTTGGGAGTATATTTAAACAAAGCATTGTAACCTGGTCAGTTGCTGCTATTGTGAAGAAGCTGCTATTGTGAAGGAGTTGCTATTGTGAAGGAGTTGCTATCTGTTAAGCATCGTTTGATGGATCTGCTACCATCGTGGTTTGCTAACCAGAGTGAGTTTGTTTTACTGTAACTACTGGACTGATTTAATTGGTAAAGAGTTGGAATTTGTTTATGACTATGCGACTGCTTTTTCCTATGATAAAGTAAACTTTTGCTAAACCAGTTTTCTTATTCATTGCTCTCAGCAATGTTTCCTTGTGCAGTTACTCTGCTGGTTGGTAACACAACATCAATATCCTTAACAGTGCGCATTAGAAGACGCAGGGCTAGGACAACCCTACTGGGCGGAAGCACTCACATACTCAAATTATACACTGAATAGACTGTGGTCCAGTGTAGTGGAGAAAACACCTTATGAGGTGATGTACAACAGAAAACCACAAATTGCACACCTGCGCATATTTGGGGTCACAGCGGATGTGCATATCCCCAAACAACTAAGGCGGAAAGGAGACAAGGTCTCAAGAAGATTAAGATTCATGAGGCATGAGTCCGGCACAAAAGGGTATAGATTCATAGACAGGGACAATAGATTCATGGTATCCAGAACAGCGGTGTTCCATGAGAACACCAACTGGTCAAAGATACACCTCAATGAAGTGCTCATCAGGCAGGAAAACACAGACAGCATGAGGGACAAGGACAAACAGACCACATTAGAAACGAAAACACAAGAGAGACACAGGCCTAGACACCAAGAGATAGCCACCAAAGGGTGGAAAGAAGATCACCCCATCATTAAGATAGATACAATCACAGAAAAGGAAGCCAAATACATGCATGACACTGAAACACAACCAAACAGACCAGTAAGACATAACAGAAATAAAATTCCAAGGAGGTTTGAGGACTATGTCCTATCCATACACACAAACAAGACAACTCCCAACTCTTACAAGGAGGTACACAGATTGCCACGGGAAGAGAGAATTAGATGGGAACAGGCTATGGAAAAGGAGATGGCTAGTCTAAGGGAACTAGATGTGTACACCCCCTCTAAGACCCCAACCGACAAAACACTCATAGGGACAAAATGGATTTTCAAAATTAAGGAACTTGAGGACAAGACCCTCTATAAGGCTAGACTTGTAGCACAGGGGTTCGCTCAGAGGTATCCAGATGACTATACCGATACCTACTCGCCCACAGTCAGAGCAGACAGTGTCAAAAGCGCCCTGGTAATAGCATCCATCTTAGGCCTAGAAGTCTACCAGTTTGATGTTCAGACTGCCTACCTCCATGCAGAACTAGACAAGGAGATCTACGTCAAGGCGCCCCCAAGGAAGGACACACAAAAAGGGGACACTTGGCTATTGAATAAAAGCTTGTACAGACTAAAGCAGTCGGGAAAGAGATGGTATGAGTGTCTGGCCAAAATACTCAGGGACATGGGTTTCACTGTCACCTCAGCGGATCTTTGTTTTTTCACCAAGAAAGAGGGCACATCCATCAAGTACGTACTCGTTTACGTAGACGACATTCTATACTTAGGCCAACACAAACAGAAGTGTGATGAATTTGCTGAGAGACTAGGGAAACATTTCACACTCAAGACACTAGGGAGAGTCAACAAATATTTAGGGGTCCAAATCGACAAAACAGAGAGTGGATTCAGAGTCTCACAGAAAGAAAAAATATTAGAACTCATACACAGATGTAATATGAAGGATGCCAGGCCATGTGAGACACCCATGCAAACAGATTTCCTGAAACACATGCACGAAGAAGGTGAGTCATTTAAAGACAATACTCTCTACAGGTCAGTTATCGGATCTCTTCTATATATAGCTAACTAGACAAGGCCCGACATCAACCTTGCGGTAAATTTATTATCTAGACATGTCAGTGACCCAAAGATATACCACTGGGAAGGTGTGAAACGGGTAATCAGGTATCTGAAATATAGCATAGATGCATACTTATGTTTAGAACCGGTAAATTCCAAAGAACCCATATTGACCTGTTATGCGGATGCTGACTGGGCAGGTGACACAAAGAGCAGAAAAAGCACCTCTGGTTACATATTCCTCATCAATAACTGCCCAGTGCATTGGTACACCGGGAAACAAAACCTGGTGGCCACATCCACAGCAGAAGCAGAATACATCTGCCTGTCGAAAGCAGCTAACAACTTGACATGGTTCGACGACCTGCTTTCCAATATATGGACTGAACCAACTTACCCAATAGTTATTCATGAGGACAATAAAGCAGCCATAGACATTTCTAACGTGGACGCTGTGGGCCAAAGATCCAGACACATCGACATCAAGCATAAACACATCAGACAATTATCAAACATTGGTTTTATTAGAACCATACATTGCGAGACTGCTGAACAAATCGTGGATATTCTGACTAAACCCTTACATAACAAACAGCACGCATATCTAACTTCAAAGTTAGGGGTATTTACGCAACGTACGGAATCATCTTCAAACGTTAGGCATTTAGAGGGGGATTTGTTACGTGAAAATGCCTAACTATGTATGCCCGTGGCAGGGCAGGGGTTAACCCCACCTTTCCCACCTGACCTTTCCCTTGACCCCTCCTTACCTTGACCCCACCTCCTCGGTATATAAGTCCATGTCCAGGGGCTGGCTGCTGTATTCCAGATGTTCAGCTGAAAGAGAAAGGCAAGACCTAAATAAATGCTTTTGGATTAAACTTACTTCGTACTTGGAGTTATTGGGCTAGATCCTTGGAAATATTCAACAAAGACCCAGTATAGTGGTGTCATCTGCGAACTTAATGATCACAGTAGATGGGGTCTGACGGTACACAATCATGTGTGTATAGTGAATACAGGTAGGGACTGAGCACACAGCCCTGTGGAGAGCCAGTGCTAAGCTTCAGGGGGGTGGATATGACAGACCCAACCCTCACTGTTTGTGGCCGGTCCCTCAGAAAGTCTTTGATCCAGTCACAGATGGAAGAGGGAAAATCCAAGTCAGTCAGCTTTTTGATAAGGATGCTCTGCAGAATGGTGTTGAAGGCCGAGCTATAGTCTATGAAAAGCATCCTGACATAGTTCCCGGGTTTCTCCAGATGGCTCGCTACAGAATGTAAAGCAGTAGCTATGGCGTCGTCTGTTGACCTATTCCTCCTGTAGGCAAACTGATATTTGTCGAAGTCCGGTGGGAGGCATGTCCTAAGGTGTTGGAGAACCAATCTCTCGAAGCATTTCATCACTACAGACAATAGGTCTGTAGTCATTTAGGCAGTTAATTGCTGTTTTCTTAGGGACTGGGACAATAGTGGCTGCTTTCAAGCATGATGGAACACAGGCCGTTTGCAGGGAGATATTAAAGATCCTTGTTAGGACCCCTGCACAATTCTTTACCACTATCCCCAGCACCCCATCTGGGCCTGCAGCTTTGCAAGGATTCACAGCCTTCAATACAGCTCTCATTTGGTGTTCGTAGAGAGTGAGTGGCTTGGAATCTGAAGGCTGGCGGGCAGCAGCTACGGGATCTGGTCTTTTCACCTCGTAGCAGGCGAAGTACGCACTAAAGTAGCAGTCTAAATGAGCCTTAAGTTATGCTAAACTAATGCAGAAACTGTTCTACTTTTTAGCTTTGCTACCTCTGGCCCCTGGGTTTTATGGAGTGCCAAGAGAGTTGACGTAGTAGGGTAGCCAGCTTGGCCTCTCCTGGGAAGAAGCCCTTATCATAGGTTTGAATTGGTTGTGTGCAGTGGTGGGCTGCAAATTTTTTAACAACTGGTTCTCTGCCCTAATGACTGACTGGGTGGGCATGGCTGGGTGGGCATGGCTGGGTGATCATGTGACTGGTTGGGCATGGCCAACTTGATGTCACTCATGTCAAGGGGTGCTTTGTCCAGTCCCTCCTCTCTCAGCCACTCCTCATCACACCCGGTCTCAACCAGCCTCAACGTATCTATAGTTCTGTAAAAATGTTGTTCACCTTTTTTCGACTTTATTATCTGCATCTACATACTATAGTTACACTTTCATGGACCACTGAAAGGAGGAAATGGCTCATATGCTTTGCCCAAGAGTGTGATAGGCAGGTCACAAAACAGGCTTTTGAGGTGCTGCCACAAAGAAGGTGGGGGGGGGAATGTATTTTCCAAAGCACCAGAAGGCAAAACAAGAAGCAATGGATGGAAACTGAACAAAGAGAGAAGCAACCTAAAACTAAGGAGAAATTTCCTGACAGTGAGAACAATTAACCAGTGGAACTGCTTGTCTCCAGAAGTTCTGGGTGCTCCAACACTGGAGGTTTTCAAGAAGAGACTGGAGAGCCATTTCTCTGTAATGGTATAGGGTCCCCCCACAAGGTCCCTTCTAAGTATTATTCTGACACCTTTCCCAGGCCCTCCATTCAAATTTGGCATCCTCAGTTTTCCTACCTGAGCAGGAGGTTGGACTAGAAGACCTCCAAAGTCCCTTTGAACTCTGTTATTCTGTTACTCCTGAGCTAAATAGCTAAGACCCTCATTGGGACCCTATCTCTTTTGCTCCCTCTGGACTAATGAGTTAAAGAGCTGCCTCTAGACATTCCTTTTAATAAGATTTTTAGAAACCTGCAGTTGAAAGTCTTCATGTCTCCTTACCCTGAAGACCCAATCTCTCTCTCTCTCTCTCTCTCTCTCTCTCACACACACACACACACACACACACACACACACACAGACAGAAAGACAGACAGACACATAGACACACACACACACACACAGAGGTTGGGTTGGATATCTCTCTCCCTCCCACCCACCCACCCACCCACCCTCCCTCCCTCCCTGCTTTCGGCTTAGAAAGTCTGCCAGTGCTGTTCCTCATTTGGCAATGCTTAAGGAGAATTAGGGGCTAGAGACAGTTGACATTCTCATCTCTGCTACAGGTGAGGCTGTCAGAAAGACTTTTTGGCAGGCACACAATGTCTTCTCCTCAGCCTCTCAGCACTAATGAGAGATGCGGCTCTACTGCCCAGGGTAGGCAAAGCCTCTCATTTTGTACAAACCATCTGCTGCCGGCAGATATGCACTTATGGGTGGTGTTGGTGGGTCCATCCAGGGCACGGAAGTTCTGCCGCGAGCCTGGCAGTCCGGCTCGAGCCACGGGGTTTAAAAAAATTTTTTTTTCTCTACGGGGGGCTACCAAAATGGGAAGCGTGCCTCTGCCTGCATAACTAGGGGGAGATTCTCCACCCCGTAAAAACCAATGGCTTGAAAGCGGCTCCTTTGCCACCCCCCCATTCCCCCGCTGCCTTCCCCAAACACCTCTCCCCATTGCAAATGTGGCATGCCGTTCAGGTGGGAAATGCCTGGAACGCAATAAAGCCCACCCGCTCACCTCCTGCTGGCAGGTTGGCTAATGAGGTGAGAGGAGATGCAGAGAAGCAGGAGGGGAGCTGATCAAAGCCCTTCGAAAGAAGGGGGCTGAGGGAAAGTGCATGTGCTACAGCATGCTGCGGATGCCCTCGCTCACCCCTTTGCCTGGCTTTCCTCCTCCCGCGGTCTCCTCAGTGCTCATTCGTGCTTCCCATCCCCAGTCTAGCTTGATTGCAGGCGGAGCCACATTGCCTTTTGCAAGTCCGCTGTTGGTGAAGCTGGGCACCAGTGAGGGCTGGCTTTTTGCATAGCTTTGTCCAGCTGTCGGGGGGAAAATGGCTTCCCCCCCAGGCCCCCATCCGTTTCCCCCCTGACAGCTGGACAAAGCTAGGCAAAAAGCCAAGAGAAAAGGCAGCCGTGTGTGCTGCCGCTGCCGTTCCAGAGGGCTGCTTCGGGAGCGAGGGGGAATAAAGAGGCCAGCCAGCAGGCAAAGGTTCACTTGCTTACTTTGCTCTCCTGCCTCTGCTGCCTTTTCTCGACTCTCCTCATCTTGCAGACAGCTTTCTCATTTAGGGAGCCGCTGCAGATTGGGAGGGCCGTGCGGCAAGAGAAAAGGTATTTCATTTCACTTTGCAAGAGCGGAGCCAGGACAGCAAAGGCTATGATGGTTTGGCCTGCGGGCTGGCCTCTTTATTCCCCCTTGCTCTCGAGGCATCCAGGTAGCACAACACAAGGCCACGGAGGCTTTATAGTGTTTCTGGGATGACGGGAGTATGCTACTGCTGCTGTTCCAGAGGGCGGGGGTGTTGCTGGGAGGCCAGGCACTCCCACAACCTGACTGGGCGGGCAGGCGAGGGCTGGCTGGTGGAGGGCGATTGTTCCTTTGCTCACGGTCCCCGGGGGACTGGGCCCCAGCGGGCTTGGACTAGGCTGGCTGGCTTGCGTAGGGATGGCAGGGATCACCGCTCGGGGGTGCCTCCGGGCCTGGATGAGGCAGACTGCCCTCCCCCGGGCGGCTCCAAAATTAAATGCAGAAATCGGCATACCACGGGAGGGATACCCGCTTGAGACCTGCCCGTTTGGTCGAAGGCCCACCTTGGGGGCAACATGGCAAGGCTTGGTGAATTGGCCTCCTTTTGGGTCTGGCTCTCGGCTGCCATCTGCTCAGCCTCCTCGCCACCTCAGGTCCCAAATCCAACCTGCGACAGGGGGACTCACCGCTTCTGGGTGGCAGGTGAGCAACCCTTGGGGGGAGAGTACTGCGCTGAGGTGCTGTGTGCCCAGACAGGTGCTTTCTCTTGGGCCTCCCTCCCGGAGCCGAGCCCAAAAGACGGCCAAGCCTCGCCGTGTCCCCCCTTGTCCGCAGCCTTTAGATGAGTGCGGCAGGCCCCCTCCCCCACCGTCGGCCATACCTTCTCAAGCCAGGTGAAGAGTGGCTGCATGGGAGGCAGCTGGGTGAGGAGCAGAGATTGCAAAGGAGGCTCACCAGGCAGAAATCAGCTGGGCCCCATGTTAGAGGGAAGCAAGGGAACCAGTGAGCAGCAGCAGCTATGCCGCGGGTGTGACTCTAGGCATTGGCCAAGGTGGGCAAGGTGTGATAAGGAGTTGAGTGGGAGGGGATGGATGGGCAGGGAGAGGCGGGCCCAGCCAGTGGCGTGATTTGCCGGTTCGCCAAA
This sequence comes from Ptyas mucosa, assembly GCA_012654045.1. NCBI lineage: Eukaryota > Metazoa > Chordata > Lepidosauria > Squamata > Colubridae > Ptyas > Ptyas mucosa. Next base: position 299,508 of record WNWU01013053.1, read on the forward strand.
CTGCGCAGAATCTTAACAACCGGTTTGCCTGAACCGGTCCGAACTGGCAGCAGCCCACCTCTGTTTGTCGACTTCCTCAGGTCCAACAGGGTGAAACTGCTCCCAGATAGCTTTGAAGACAGGCACCAGAAGAGCCTTGGTAGTACAGTGGACTAAAGCACACTGTTATTAACACCAGCTGCCTGCAATTACTGCAAGTTCAAATCTCACCAGGCTCAAGGTTGACTCAGCCTTCCATCCTTTCTAAGGTAGGTAAATTGAGGACCCAGTTTGTGGGGGCAATAAGCTGACTTTGTATAAAATATACAAAAGTATGAAGGCTATTGCTTAACGCATTGTAAGCCACCCTGAGTCTCCGGAGAAGGGCGGCATATAAATCAAATTAAAAAAAAAAAACTGATAGAAAAACCATGAGCGGTGTCACAGAATAACACCCACAGCTCTTATAACAATGGACCTCCAGTGCCCCTATTGTGCTAGACCAGGGGTGTCAAACTCGTGTCCCATGCTCCAGTTGCATCACGTGCTGGCCCCGTCCCCGCCTGGTTTAGCAAAAGGGAAAAAAGTCCCGATACGTCATGTGATGCTGCCGTGACGACGTGAGTTTGACACCCCTGTGCTAGACTCTGTGCTTCCAGATTGGGACTGCAGAGCCACCTCCATGTCCACAGATAAGCTGCACAACAGCAAGTCTTCTTTGAATCCACAGGACTACCTATATAACTCAAATGAGAAGTGGTACAACAAAATATTTATTACCATTCACTGTCCCCTACTCCCCTCATCCCCGTGCTTGATAAATAGGGTTGTACAAAGCTTTGAAATAGTTGGATCAAATCATCCTGTTGAAGTAAATTTACAATTCTAAGCAACTTTGAAGAGACAAATCAAATCAAATGGCTTCAGAGCACTTTGTAGACTTTTGACACACATCATAGAACTGATGGCTTTTGTATTGCTTCTGGGGTTATTACAGTCAATATACAATTTTGCAAGTTTATTTCCACATATGGAGGATGCTGGAAGGGACAGCTGAATAGTATGAAGCAGTCTTAGATGCAGGTCATCTCATTAGACTCAGTGCTGGGCTTTTGTTTTTCCTGTGATAAGACTAACACTGCTTTTGGCTTCATTTATTTTCTCAGCTTTCGAAGCGCACGCTCAGCGAACCGGTTGTTCAACCAGTAGGATCCCACCCCTGCCCTGGACTGACCAAAGCCATGGTCCTAGGACTGGCATGGCTGAAAAAATGGAACCACACTGTTGATTGGGACAGAAACCAGTGGTGAATGCAGATAAAAGCCAAAGGGTTAGTGAAAGTGCTGAGAGCCAGCCACACACCAACGTTTAGAGAAGTGAGAATGGAAACTGCCAATACACTAAAGAGAGGCAATGAGCTCAAGCTGCTGATTCCTGAGGAATACTGTGACCTAGCTGAGGTCTTTAGTGAAAGGGAATAGACACGCTCCCACCCTACCAGTCCACAGGCTGTGCGATCAAGATCATGCCAGGGTCTAAATTACCTAAGCCAAAGATGTACTCAATGACCCCCAGGGAAATGGAAGAGCTCCGGGCATTTATAGACAAAAATTTGGCTAGGGGTTTTATTCAGCCAGCAAAATCAAGGATGGCGGCCCCTGTGCTCTTGAAGGAAAAGTGTCAGCGACCTAAGTTGCATTTTTTCATCGCTGCCATAATCAAAGAGAAAAGGAAAAAAAAACCGGAGCTAGCAGTAACAGTTTGAAATTTAGTGCTTGGCATTTGATATAGTGTTCTTCTCCCCCTCCCTTAATAGATAGGGTTACCCAGGTGATGAAGGGAGGGGGACATTCCTGTGATCTGAAGTAGTGGGCAGAAGAGACTGACTTGGAAGATGGCCAATGGGCATTGAGATATTGTGAGGCAGAAGGGGAGGGGTTTGGTTTCAGAGAATCAGTTTTGGTTGCATATGAGTTTAGGTCGGATCGTAAATTCTTTAATAAATGAGAGATTCATCAAAGACTTTGTGTTTGAGAATGAAATTTATTTGAGATTACGCCGAAACCTGACACCTTAGACCTGGAACCCTTAGGCTATGCATAGACTATAGATGACTGAACTGTATTTGCATAGAAAATATGTACCCTCTCCCATTAATGAAAGATGTTACCAGTTTCACGTGATGCCATTTGGATTGCAAGGGGCACCTGCAGTGTTCATGCAACTGATAAATGAAGTTCTGCATGAACACTTGTACAAAGGGGTCTTGGTATACCTGAACAATATATTGATCTATACCAAGAATAAAGAGGAGCATGGGAAAGTGGTCAGAGCGGTGCTTGAAAAACTTTATGCAAAGCTGTCCAAGTGGGACTTCCACAAAACCAGCCTAGACTACCTGGGGTACTGAATTTTGAAAGAGGGAGTGGAGATGGACCCCAGTAAGGTAAAGGCAATATTAGAGTGGGAGCCCCCTTGAACCAGGAGACAGCTGCAGAGTTTCCTTGGCTTCACAAACTCCTACCGCCAATTTATTCCTAAATTTGCCCAAATTGCCCTACCAATCACAAACTTACTGAAGACAAAGGGGGAAACGAAGCCCAGACCTGGTCAGCCTTTGAACTGGTCTCTCAAGAGGCTAAAGTATCTTTTTGTGGCGGAGCTGGTCCTAAAATACCCTGACCCGGATGAGCCCTTTGTAAACCAAGCAGATGCTAGCAATGTGGCTGTGGAAGCAGTACTGCTCCAGAGAAATGCTAAAGGGGAGTTACAGCCATGCACTTATACTTCCCACAAACTCTCTGAGACTGAGAGGCAATGGGCTATTTGGAAGAAGGAAGCTCCTGGAAAACATAAAAAATCCCATCAGAAGGAGAGGTAATAAAGAAGATTTTAGAATGTGCAGAAATGAATAGGTTAACATTGAGAATAAAAGATAAAGAGGAATCGGTGTATTTCAAGACATGGGGACGATTTTATGTATGGTTAGAAATGAAATATGAAGAAAAGATTATAGAGAAATAAATTAGATAAGGTATGAGTAAATGAGAGAGAAGACAAAAAAGAAATAGAAGCCCAGAAGACACCTGTGTAAATGGAAAAGGGGAAAGGGGGGTGGGTGGAAGAAAGAAAATATTATACAAATGTACATTTATGATGATATGTGTGAATTTAGTAAAATGAAAAAGTAATTGAAAAGAAAGTAAAAATCGGGATTGCTCGAATACCACCTTGGAAAATACTAAATTGAAAATGAATACAACAATAGAGAGAGAATGGAGAGGGATAGAGGAGAGAAGAGAGGAAGGAGAGAGACGGAAAGAAGAAAGGGAAAAGGAGAGGAAGAAAGAGGGAAAACGAGTAAGAGAGAAGGTTAGAAGGGAGGAAGAAGGGAGGTGTGGGGGAAAGGAAGGGGAGACGTCTACAGAGTACAAACAAATTACGCAAGGAGGAATAGGCTCCCTAGGGAAGTCCACGTTAGGTTCGTGAGAAAAAAAGTGAAAGACATCCTGTACAATATGGCGAGAGAAGAACAAATAACATACAGAGGAAAAGAAGTGATAATCTTAAAGCAGGTACCAAGAAGAGTGAGGGAGGTGAGAAAGGACTATAGATTTTTAGCTGTGCAACTGAATAAAAGGAATATATTATTTAGATGGCTCCTGCCAGAAGGGATGCTAATCACCTGGCAGGGGAGAAAAATAAAAATAGACAGTTTGAGTACAGCGCAAGATTTCCTCGACCAGCTAAGAGGTGCGGAAGAAGAACAAAGCAGCAAAGAGGAAATAGAGGCAACAAATCTAGAAGAGGAAACCTCACACCAACAGAATACCAAGGAAGGAACCGCGGAGGAGAAGAAGATAGAAGAAGAAGCCAAGGGGAAAAAAACAAGACCAGTAAGAGCCGTAAGAACAAACAGGAACTAAGAACTGGACAAGGAAAATAGGAATGAACAATCTGAAACTAATATCAATAAATGTTAATGGATTAAATGACCATAAAAAGAGGAAGTTAATACTTACAAAATTAGTAAAACAAAATGTAGACATAATTTGCCTACAGGAGGTTCACATAAAAAAGGATGAGGGTAAATGTCTAGAATACACAAAATATGGTAAAACATTCACTTCATTAGCAGAGAAAAAAAAGAGGGGGATAGTAATTTATGTAAAAAAAGGAATTGAAGCAGAACTAAAATATAATGATACAAAGGGTAGAACTCTTATGATTGAAGTTACCAGAGGTAATTCTAAAATGTTATTAGTGGGTATTTATGTTCCAAATAAAAAACAGGGAGAATACTTTAAAAAACTTCACGAGCAATTAGGAAAAATGGAATATAACGAAATTTGTATAATAGGTGATTTTAATGGCATTGTGGATTCGGATAAAGACCATAAAAGTAATAAAAATAATAAAAATAAAAGGGCAAATCTACCAAGAGCTTTTTTTGACTTAGCTGATGAATTGAATTTAATTGACATATGGTGAACCCTACACCCAAATGATAGACAGTACACATTTTACTCCAACCCGCAAAAGTCATGGTCGAGAATAGACATGGCATGGGTCACCAGGAAGCTTGGATTAGAAATAGGAACAGCAGAAATCAGCCCAAATACGTGGGCAGATCATAACCCCCTAGAAATAAAGTGGAAGAGCACAAAGAGAAAGAAACAACAGAGATGGAGGTTTAACATGAAACTATTGAGTGATAAAGAGTGTGTAAAAAAACTGAAAGAAGAAGTAAAGTCCTTTTTTAAAGAAAACGAAAACCAAGGAACATCCCGTGCAATAGTATGGGATGCAATGAAGGCCTATCTAAGAGGGGTTGTGATATCTTACAGTGCGTATAAAAACAAAGAAAAAAGATGTTCTAAACCACTTAGGAGAAGCGGAAAGGAAACTCCAAGAAAACCCTGGAGATAAAGTAGCAAAAGAAAATTGGCTGATGTGGAGGCATAAATTGAATATCTTAGATCAAGAGGAGCTAGCAGAAAAAATAAAAAGAACAAAACAATATTATTTTGAGAATGCCAATAAGTCGGGCAGGTGGCTGGCCTATAAATTAAAAAAGGAAAATGAAAAAGGGACAATTCAAATATTAGAAGACGCTGAGGGTAACCTCTTAAATAAAGAAGAAGTTAAATTAGAAAGAGCGAGGGAATACTATGAAGCCCTATACAAAGAAGAGGAGGTCTCAGAAGAAAAAGTAGAGCAATACCTGGTAAACGCTGAGCTTCCACAAATAACGGAGGAAGAGAGGGAAATGCTCAATGGAAAGATAACAATTGAAGAACTTAAAACAGCCCTTTCTAAACTCAAAAATAATAAATCGCCAGGCCCGGATGGATTCCCAGGGGAAATCTACAAAAAATTAGAAGAAACATTACAACCAAAATTAGTGGAAATTTTCAATGAGGCTTTGATGGGTTCAAAAATCCCAGACACGTGGAGGGAAGCGCATGTCACACTTTTGCCAAAAGGTGCCGACCTAAAACAAATTCAAAACTACAGGCCGATTTCCCTTCTAAACACTGACTACAAATTATTTATGAGCATAATGGTGGAAAGAACCAAAAAAATATTAAACGCCTGGATACACAAAGATCAAAACGGATTCCTCCCGGGGAGGCAAATTAGGGACAATCTGAGAATTGTATTGGATATTCTAGAATATTATGAAGAACACCCGGAAAAGCAGATGGCCTTAGTCTTTTTGGATGCCCAAAAGGCATTTGATAATTTAAATTGGAATTTCATGATTAAACAAATTAAAATAATGGGATTTGGAACAAATTTTGAAAAGATGATAAAAGCTATTTATGATAACCAAAGGGTGAGTATCTTAGTAAATGGTGGCAGGACAAGAACATTCCAGATCAGGAAGGGGGTAAGGCAAGGATGCCCCCTATTACCGCTTTTATTTATTTATTTTTTTATTGAAAAAGTTTTAAAAGTTTTACATACATTTTCTCCCCCCTCCCCAACCGCCCCCCCGACTTCGCAGAGCAAATACAAAATAAAATAGAATACAGCTCAAATTCTCTAAAACTCCATTTCACACTTATCATAATCATAATCAATAAACAAATAGATAAAAGGAAAGCAAGTCTTCTTTCTTCTTATTCCATCTAATTAAACCTATCTTTACTCAATTTAGCTATTTAATGCTTAACAAATTATTAGGTCTATACCGCTTTTATTTATTTTGGCCTTAGAAGTCCTGCTACGAAAAATCAGAAATAATGAGGAAATTAAAGGCCTAAAGATTAGGAAAGAGGTTTACAAAATGCAAGCATTTGCGGACGATGTGGCCCTAATATTAGAAGACCCATTAGACTCCGGACAAAAAGTATTAGAGGAATTGGGCAAATACGGAGAGGTGGCAGGCTTCAAATTGAACAAAACCAAAAACAAAATATTAACTAAGAATGTAACCGAGGTGCAGAAGAAAGAGATAGAAGAAACGTTGGGATTACAGGTTATCAAAAAAATAAAATATCTAGGAATCTGGATAACCATAAGGTGTTCATCTCTAAAGGAAGATAATTATACCCTGTTAATTAAAAAAATGAAACAAGATCTGGACAGATGGAAGAAAATTAAATTGTCACTTATAGGCAAGATAGCAGTGATTAAGATGAACATCCTCCCCAATGGTATATCAAAATATACCAGTGAATTTAGATAAAAAAAATTTCTTAGAATTAAACAAAAACATTAGGGAATTTGTATGGGAGGGGAAAAAGCCGAGGATTTCACTTTAAATTTTACAGGAAAAAAGGAATATGGGAGGATTTGGACTCCCGGATTGGGAAACATACTATAGGGCAGCCAAGCTAGTATGGATAAGGGAGTGGGTCATTCTGGAAAACAAAAGAATTCTAACCTTAGAAGGCCACGACTTACAGAGAGGGTGGCACGCATACTTATGGGACACAGAGAAGAAAAAGAAAACATATTTCCATAGACATAAAATCAGGGACTCTCTAATACAAACATGGATTGGAATCAGGCAGCGATACTATACTAAAGTCCCAAAATGGCTCTCCACGATGGAGGCTCTGATTTATCCAAATAGGTGGAGAATGGAGAAAATGTGTAGATACAAAGACATTTTAGATGGAGGAGGAAACCTCAAATCAAATGACACCCTGAGAGACCAAGGTATAAACCTAGACTGGTGGACCTATCTACAAATAAAATCAAGATATCAGAAAGATAAGGAAGAATATGGTTTAGAACTAGGATACAACGGACTAGATAAAATCTTGATGGGAACGGAAAAAAAAGTTTTGGCTAAATTATATAATTACTTATTAGATGAGGACAGAGCTGAAGACACAGCTAAAAATCAATTGGGAGTATGGGAGAAAAACATTGGACATAGCTTAAATTTTAATGAATGAGAAGAGGCATGGAATAAAAATTACAAATTGACCAGAGCTGCGATGTATAAGGAAAACCAATACAAAATGCTCCACAGGTGGTATCTAGCACCTGCTAGATTAGCAAAGATGTTCCCCAACATGCACCCAAACTGCTGGAAATGTGGCTATGGTCAGGGCACCTTCTTTCACATGTGGTGGACATGCCCTGAAGCAAAAAGATATTGGAGTAGAATTCGGAGATGGTTACTAGAAATAATTGGAGAAGATATTGAATTGACACCGGAAATATTTCTCCTGGGAATAGTAAAGAAGGGGTATGGAAAGAAAAAGATTCACCTAATAATACACATAATCACAGCTGCTAGACTGGCCTACGCACAATACTGGAAAGAGAAAGCCCTGCCGCCAGAAGAACTTAAAATTAAGAAAATACTGGAGTGCGCAGAGATGAGTAAACTAACCCATGAAATAAACAATGATGAGAACTCAGATTATTATACTGTGTGGGAAAGGTGGTATGAATGGATGAATGATAAAATCAAAGAAGGAGTAAAAGGTGCATTAAATAAACAGCAACAAACAGCATAAGTGACACCAGGTATATACTATGTATATATGTATAAACACTGCATATCCGATGTTAATAGAAATGTTATTTTATGTATGTATATAAAATTCAATAAAGTATTTTTAAAAAAAGAAGATTGTATTAGTATAAAAGTTAAAAGAAAATATGTATGTTAGATAAGAAATTGTACATTTAAGATATGTTTATGAGGAAAAAAAATAAAAAACTTTTTCAAAAAAAGAAGAAGCAAGCTCCCAGGAAACTGTCACCTAAGCAGGTTCGGTGGGCCCAATACTTCAACTGCTTCAATTTCACCCTCTGCTACCTACTTGGGGGGGGGGGGGGATTTTGGCGGACACCCTCTCCCAAATGCCACAGTATAACAGTATCCGAGAGGAAGTTGTTAACTCTATCATCCCATCCAGACAGTTTGCAGTGCCAGCCCTTGCAAGACAACAGAAAACATTGCCATTGCCATTTTCTAAGGACCTAACACAACTGTTCAGGGATGCCCTGGACAGAGATGAGTGGTTTCAGCAGCACAGGGGCAACCTGTCATTGACAAATGGAGTGGCATGGTTGGGAAGTAATGTATGTCCCAGCCAGCCAGCGGACACTAATCCTACAGCGGAGCCATGACACGAGGGCAGCAGGACATTTTGGATTTGTAAAGACTCTTCATCTAGTAAAGAGGCAGTTTTGGTGGCCAAAAATGAAGAAGGACATAGACACCTATGTGGCCAGCTGCCCCATGTGTGCATCAATGAAAGGGCTGCTGGGCAAGCCCCCAGGACTGCTGCAACCAGTGGCCAACCCCACGACCCCCTGGGAGGAAATCTCTATGGACTTTATTGTGGATCTGCCAGAAAGCGCTGGGAATACCATGATTTGGACTATTACTGACTTGTTTTCCAAACAAGCCCATTTTGTGGCATGCCCTAGGATTCCTTCAGTCCAGTCCTTAACCAAGCTATTCATGCAACATGGCGTCCCAAAGCACATCATTTCAGACTAGGGGGCTCAATTCACATCTAAGTTTTGGCGGGAATTCCTGAGGTTGATAGGCTCCTCTGAGGAACTTAGCTCTCCCATCATCGCCAAATGAATGGAGCCTGTGAATGTATGAATTCAGTACTGGAGTTGTACCTTCGGTGTTACGTGAAGTACCAGCAAACCATCTGGACTGAGCTTTTGCCTTTCACAGAAGTGGCATATAACAACTCTGTTCATAGTAGCACTGGTTTTACCCCTTTCCAGGTGACCACTGGAGTAGAGTTCGTACCAATGCCAGAACTCCCTTAGGAGAAACCTTCAGCCTCATTAGCAGAGTCGATGGAGGCTTTGAAAGCTGCTTGGGTCATAGTGTGCAGGGTGCTAGAGAAAGCAAGGGAAGCACAAAAGAGACAAGCAGATAAGAGGAGAGCACCCCAGAGGAAGTTCAGAGTAGGTATATAAAGTATATCCATGAAGTTTCTGAACCTGAAGCAGCCCTGTAAAAAGCTAGGATCTAAGTACCTGGAACCTTTCCCAATTATCCAGATTATAAATCCGGTGATAGTGGAATTGTAACTGCCAAAAACCTTAGGCGTATTCATCCAGTGTTTCACTGCAGTCTATTGAAACCTTTCCGTAGTTCACAGCTAAGACCAGTTACGAATCCCCCTCCCCCTCCCTTCGTAGTGGAGGGAGAGAAGCATTTTGAAATCAAGGAAATCCTTGATTCCTGGCACCACAAAGGGAAGTTGCAGTATTTAGTGTTATGGAAAGGGTTCCCCTTAGCCGATGCAGAATAGGTAGTAGGCAGTGGTGGGTTGCTACCGGTTCGTCCTGGATCGGGTGAACCGGTAATGGCGGAGGCGGGAGGCTCCGCCCACCTGCCTGGATGTCTCTATGCATGCACAGAAGCATTGCGCACACATGTGACTGCGCGCGCCCATGAGCAAACCAATAGTGGCCAAAATTGAAACCCATTACTGGTAGTAGGGCGTGTAAAATTTTTCAACTTTAAATTTCCAAACATTAGGGATGTTCAAACGTAACATGCCTTGGGGATTGTAAAGATACGTTGGTTACTTTAATATAATTAAATGTGTTTGATAAATAATTACATAAATATCATAACTTTTTAACATTTTGTTTGTTTCATTTCACGGGTTCAGCTGTCTTTCTGTTAAACGTTATTTTGTCTGAGAGTATTAATACTGCTGGCCTTGTTTCCTGTGAGTGTGATAACTGATCTGTAATGAACAAGACTGGAAACATTCACTCATACGAGCAACGTAATTGGGACTGGCAGAGACTTATTGCCGTCTGAACTTCCAACACTGCGAGACATTCTCAGATATAGCCTACTGTTCAGAGAACAAAGTAGTGATGATGCTAGAAACTACCCAGCAGCCAGTCTTGCAAGAGACATATATCCAAAAGTGCTTGAAAAGTGGGAACAAGCAAACAGTTCTTTTGTGACCCCTGTTGTAAATTCATGAGTGACAATCTTGAACAAGATCCAAGAGAGCTGGGATCAAGCCAGAAACATATCTCTTGGTAGAGGAAAGCTAGATGTCAAAGAGACTTTCAGTGTGAAACTTCGGGCACCTAGACTTGTCCATAAGTTCCATGTCAAGTACAGGCACAGAGCTAAGTGGCAATGGAGCAGAGTGCCCAGAGCAGCACATCATACCTGAAAACCCTGGCAGTGGACAGGCAACCGAAGGGCAAGAAGGCAGGGAGGAAAGGGATAAATTTTCAAGGCAGGGAGTAGAGGGTTAAGAGCAAAGCATCTCCTAGAAAGCAGTCAGAGATTACCTGCAAAAAGAAGTGCATATCAAAGTGCATACTTTTACATTTTATAATGAACTTTTAGAATTTTAATTTTTTAAATTAGAATTTTTTTCTAAATCTGTGGTTAAATCTTTCACATTTTGAACATTTACAAACTTTTAAAATTTTAATCCTTAAACAAACTAGCAAAAAGAAACATAGTCATGGAAAAAGAGACTGACACTGTTGTGATTTGTAAAATATGTTCCATGTATGTATGCCCATAGAAGACCCAAATTACACATGTACCAAATGTAAACTGAATGAATTACTGGTAGAAAAAGTAAAGTGTCTAGAGGCAAATCTAGCCACTCTGAAAACTAACCTACAAAATCAGAAACTCCATCCTAACCAAGAAGACTACATCCAAATAGAACATAATAAGGAACAAACAACTTCTAAAAGAAATGACCCTGTATATGAACCTTTAGAGCAGCGGTTCTCAACCTGGGGGTCGCAACCCCTTTGGGGGTCGAACGGCCATTTCACAGGGGTCGCCAAAACCCTCTCTCACCCCCCCCACGCCTTCACTCACCCTCACCCTCTGCCTCTGTTGGATCGCTATTCGCCATTCGCTTACCCCACCCACTCCCAATCTATTGCTGCCTCCTGAGTCCCAGCTGATGGCTAGAGGGAAAAAAAACTGTTTAAATTCTTGCCGGGGGGCTTCAAAGGGCCGCCCTACAGCTGATCAGTGTTAAAAGAAAATAAATGAGTAGCCCGGTGCCTGCAAAAATAGAAAAAAACAGCCCCTTTCAGCTTCAGCATAGGTTAATTACCATAAGTTGATTAGATTGGCCTCCCGACTCTCAGCTGATTTGCTCTCAGCTGTTTTGCGCAGGGCTTGTTGCTAGCTGCAGAGTGCTGAAGCAGATTTTTTCCCCCTAGCTATGCTGAAAAAACAACTGAAAGTAAAGCAGGGTCTTTGCTGCAACATGACAAAATGAGGCAGAGAGAGATTTCTTTTACTTTTTCCTCACCAAAAAAGGTAGGTGCAAAACTGCAAACAATGGGAAATTTAGGGCAAAAGACGAGAGTTCAAGATTTTAAAACACAAAAGAAAAAAAGCTCTATTTAACTAGGGAATTGTAATAATTGAGATACTATTAACTGTATATTGTGTTGAAAGCAGAAATGGTTAAGTTGTGGTTTGGAGGAATATATGGGGGAAATTATTTGGTTTATTATTATTGGTAAATATAATTAATTGATTTGTAAGAAATTGGATTGCATGGAAATAATTGGAATATTCATGTTCATATTGATTAATATACAAAAAAGATAGTTATATAACTAATTGATTTATATTAAAATGTTGAATTTGTATTAAACAACTGTATTACATAATTACATGATTAACCAATGTGAGGATGGATATAAAAGTAGATGACAATGCGAAGGGGTATAATATAGAATAGAAGGGAAAAATTGAATTTGTTTAAGATTAGAGATGAGGATGAAGGGTAATGTTGGTTTTTTAAAAAAATAGATGAGGAATAAATATGGCAAAAAGGAAATATAGAAATTGTAAATTTAAGTGAAATGACTAAACACTGTTTAAATTTGTGAACCGGCCAAATACTCTGTTCAAAGAAAATACATTGTATGTTTGTATGTGTGTTTCTAATTATTGCTATTTATTCATATTTGTTCTCTTTTATTCTTTAAAGTTTAACAATTCATTCTTTATCTTAATATCTTTATATTTGTTTGGGGTTGGTTTTCTTCCCTTTCATCTTTTTTATTGTACAGCAATCTTTCTCCTCAAACCTACCACCTCTCTCTTTTCTTTCCTTCTTACTTTCTCTTCCCCCCCTCTTCTCCTCCCTACTTCCTCTTCCTTTCTCCTTCTCCTCTCTTCCTCCCTCTCTTACCCTCACTCCTACTCTAATTTCCCTTCCCTTACTTCATCCCTCTCTATTGCTGTATCCTTTTATGAACATGGACTACTCAGAGGGCTGAAAAAGTTATTTTTGACTGGTCCTCGCACTTTTGACCAGTCCTTGAACTTACAACTGTCCTCACATTTTACGTTTTTGCCCTATCTTATCACCATGGTGAAGAGAAGCAGTTGTGAAATGAGTGACATGGTTGTTAAGAATGCTGCACCGGCATAAATGTGAGGACCAGTCAAAAGTGCGAGGACCTGTCAGAAATGACTTTTTTCAGCCCTCTGAGTAGTCCCTATACACATAACCATGCCCACCCAGTCACATGACCTCCAAGCCACGCCCACAAAATAAGCCATGCCCACAGAACCGATAGTAAAAAATTACAGTTATGAAGTAGCAACGAAAATAATTTTATGGTTGGGGGTCACCACAACATGAGGAACTGTATTAAAGGGTCGCGGCATTAGGAAGGTTGAGAACCACTACTTTAGAGGAAGACCCATGGAAACATGTCACTCATAGAAGAAAATCAATTTCATAGCCTCCCCCTGAAAGAAAGCATGCAGATACCTAGAAGAGAGGCATCATCAAGTGTCCCTGGAAAAGCGGCATCATCAAGTGCTCCTGTGAAAGGAAGAAAAGTAGCTCAGTCTTCCCTAAGGAAAAAAAGGTAAGTGTTGGTGAGAGGAGATTCAGTTCTAAGGGGAACAGAACTAGTCTTCTGTAGACTGGACATTCAATCTTATGTTATCTCCCTGGAGCAAAAATCAAAGATCTGGCTGAGAACCTTACTAAAATAATCAACCCCAGGGATTACTACCCATTTCTTCTCCTCCACGTAGGGATAAATGACACAGCAATGAACATGAAAACAATTATGAGCAGACTTCCAGCAGTGACGTCAGTGTGTATGGAGCGAGAGAACGGGGCTCCGTTCTTGAAGCTCAAATATTCCCAACCAGGAAGCCTAAATAGGCACTATCAATCCCGGAGAGATTGGTAGAAAAAAGAGGAATCTTCAAGGACCTTGGGGGAAAAGGCAATTTCCCTGAAAGTTCAGGAGAAACCTCCTAATTCCGGCAGGGAAGAAACCAGCCATTTTGGCTGGCCCGAAGCGCTGACAGCCGAGGAGTAGGAAGCGAAGATCGAAATCAACAGATCGCATCGGTACGAGAAGTGATTTTTTTTTTAAAAAAGAGGAGGTACAGTTATATTGTGGAACGGGGGAGCAGAGATATCAAGACTCCAAAATACAAAATACAAAAATAAAAAACAAGAACAAGATAATCTGCTAAAAGAACTCAAAGAATGTGAATCTGACCTACAGAAGGAACCTCAAAATAAAATGATCAAAGGAAAAATAGATTTGATAAAACACAAAATTAATTTGACCACACAAATAGAGATAGCACAGAAAATTAAGTTAGCAAAGCAAAACCACTTTGAACACGCAAATAAAACGGGATAATGGTTGGCGTATCAATTGAAAAAAGAAAAAGAGAAAAGAACGATATATCAATTGCAAGATGAGAAAGGAGAGATGCATTATAGAAATAATGACCAAAAAATATAGCAAAAATCTTTTTTCAAAAGCTATATGCACAAGAAGATATATTCGAAGAAGATATTAAACAATATTGAAACAAATCAGATTTAAGGGAATTAGAAGAGACACACAGGGAAATATTGAATAGGCCAATTAGTATGATTGAATTAATGGAGGCAAGGAAAAAACAGAAAAATAATAAAACTCCAGGTCCAGATGGTATCCCGGCAGAATTTTATAGGATATGTCAACAACCACTAGATGAAATCTTAAAATACCCAATTCGTGGACTGAAGCCATTATTACGCTAATTCCAAAAGAGGAGACAGACCAATTACAAATCAAAAATTATAGACCAATTTTGTTATTAAATGTAGACTACAAATTATTTCCATTGATCATTGCAGAAAGACTAAAAAAAGTAATAAACGAATATATTCATTCTGACCAGAACGGCTTTCTGCCAAAAAGACAAATAAAAAACAATATGAGAATAATAATTGATGTATTGGAATATTATGAAGCGAACCCAGATAAACAAATGGCATTAATATTCTTGGATGCACAAAAGGCCTTCGACAATTTAAATTGGAAATTCCTTATTGTACAATTAGAAAATATGTAATTTGGCGATAAATTTGTAAATATGACAAAGAAAATATACTCAACCCAAACAGCAAAAATAACAATAAATGGAGATATGACTGAACAATTTACAATAACAAAAGGGGTGAGACAGGGATGCCCTTTATCCCCTTTATTGTTCATACTATCTCTAGAGATATTGTTAAATAAAATTAGAAGAGACAAGAAATAAAAGGACTGAAAGTTTAAAAAGAGGAATACAAACTTCAAGCCTTTGCTGATGACTTGGTCTTCATCATAGAGCATCCAATATCGACAGGACCCAAATTGTTATCACGAATAGAAGAATATGGGAAGGTAGCAGGACTCAAACTTAATAGGCAAAAAACAAAGGCACTAACGAAAAACCTTACAAAACAAGAGAAAGAATTAGAAGACAGAATGGGTATACAAATGACAAAAAAAATAAAATATTTAGGAATATGACTAACAAATAAAGGATCATCGATTAGAGAAGACAATTACAATAAATTAACAAGACAGATAAAGATTTTGAAATTTGGAGCAAATTACAGTTATCTTTTTTTAATTATTATTTATATTTATATGCCGCCCTTCTCCAGAGACTCAGGGCAGCTTACAATGTGTTAAGCAATATCTTTTCTTGGGAAGATAGCATCAATCAAAATGAATGTGTTACCAAGAATGTTATTTTTATTCCGAGTGATACCTATAAAATTGGGGAAGAATTTTTTAAAAGATTTTAATAAATTTATAGCAAATTATATTTGGCAGGGGAAGAAAGCAAGGATCAAAATAAAATATTTACAAGACACTAGGGAGAGAGGAGGATTAGCACTCCCAGACTGGGAAACCTATTATAAAGCAACTTCATTGATATGGATTAAGGATTGGATGGAACTGAAAAACAAAAGAATATTATCATTAGAGGGGTACGATCTACAAAGAGGGTGGAATGCTTTCCTGTGGGAGGGAAAAAGTAGACAGCACGGATATTTTCAAAGACATTTAATTAGGGAAGCACTGCTACAGACATGGCAGGGGATAAAAAAGAACCATTATGACAAAATTCCAGAATGGCTATCCACTATGGAGGCACAAATTTACCCAAATGCTTTAGATATTGGTAAAATGAAAACTTACAAAGATCTGTTAAATAATCAAGGGGAATTAAGAACAAGACAGGAATTGAAAGAACAGGGTACAGACATTGATTGGTGGTCGTATATGCAAATAAAATCTAGATACAAGACAGATTTGGCACAATTTGGATTTCAAAAGGGAACATATGAATTAGATAAAATTCTCCATGGAACAGAGGACAAATTGATAAAAAAAACCTTACAACTATTTATTAAGATACAAATTGGAAGACGAGGTAGTCAAAGAAAATATGATAATTTGGGCAAAAATTTTTGGATACAATATTGAATTAGATAAATGGGAGAAATTATGGAATATAAACTACAAACTAACAATGTCTGTACCCTATAAAGAAAATATATATAAAATGTTTTATAGGTGGCATCTCCCACCTGCCAGATTGGCAAAGATGTTTCCAAATACCTCCCCGCTATGTTGGAAATGTAAACACCAAAAAGGAACTTATTATCACATGTGGTGGTCCTGCCATAAGGCAAAACAATTCTGGCAAATAATTAAAACACAAATAAAAGAAATTACAAACCAACAAATAGAAATGAGGCCAGAAACTTTCCTACTGGGAATAATTACCAGGTCATATGAAAAAGAAATAAGATACTTAATAATCCATATAATTACAGCAGCACGAATAGTTTTCGCCCAAAATTGGAAAAACAATGACATACCATTAGAAGATAATGTGATTAGAAAAATTATGGAGTGTGCGGAAATGGATAAGCTCACGAAGGAGATACAAGAAAAAGATGAAACAGAATACTATTTAGTTTGGGAGAAACGGTATAAATGGTTGGAGGAAAAAGGGGGGACAAAAGAGGATTAAATAATGGTCAAATTAGGTGGAGAAATATAGAAACAAATGGGAAGAAACAAAAATTGTGAAAAGGAAATTGGGTACATGTTTATGTTAAATGTAAATAAAATTATTAAAATAATAGAATATAGTATAATGGTATATATATATGATATATTAGAAATATATGTATAAAAGATATATTAAGATAAGAAAGAGAAAATGGATAAATATGGATTACTGATGCGAAGATGTTGAAAAGAAGAAGATGTAAATATCTGTTTTTGTTTGTTTTTTTAAACTGTTTAATATTTTTTTTAAAAAAAGAAAACAATTATGAGCAGCTAGGCAAGAAAGTTAAGGAGTTAGGAGCATAAGTGGTGATTTTATCTGTACTTCCAACAATAGATCAACATCCAATGAGGGAACAAAGAATGTTAGAAATGAACCACTGGTTTAAGAGTTAGTGCTGCCAAGAGAACTTCAGATTCCTACTCTGCATTACCTACATGAAGGGCTTCTGGCAAGGGATGGGCTGCACCTCACAAGAACTGGAAAGAATGTATTCGGAAAATGACTGGTTCAACTTGTCAGAAAGGCTTTACACTAAAATTGAGGGGGGAGAGTGACCAATCCTTAGGATCTTTAGGACTTAATCCCAAGTATAAACCCCAAGACAACCAAACAATGAGGTAGGGAATGATGGGAAGAAAGAAAAACTCAGAAATAAAGGAGATATAGGAAGCATACCCAGGGTCAGCCATACAGGACTCAAATGCCTATACACTGATGCTCAAAGTTTAGGGAACAAATAGGGTGACCCTGAAGTATTAGTGCATGAAGGCAGATATGATATAGTTGCCATTACTGAAACTTGGTGGGATGAAACTCTTGACTGGAATGTACTGATGGAAGAATACAAACTTTTCAAAAGAAGACAGCATTCAACTGCCCACTGGGCTGTTACCAATTCCATGAGATGCCGTTTGGATTGCATGGGACCCCGACTGTCTTCATGCAACTAATAAATGAGGTCCTGCTTGAACATCTGTATAAAGGTGTCCTAATGTTAAGGATATAGTTGTGAGATAACCAGGACTGGTTATGAAGCAGAGCATAGTATTATAGTAATGGAATATTATAGTAATGATGATGATGAATGCAGGTCCAGATAGATGACCATTGAAGGGCCCTCTTTACTCAAAGTATTACAAGCAAGAAATGTGTCTAATTGAGAAAGGAAATGTATCCAACTAGAAAAGGGGACCAATTCAGTCAAATTCCTTTTGGCTAGGACAAACACCATAAAGAGGCCCCCATATGTCAGAAGATAGAAACAAACAGTGACATATAGCTATGAGAGGGCCAGGTCAAGAGGACTCTCGTCCTTGAAGATCTCCTGCTATCAACCAGAGATACTTTAACTATCCACCCTTCACTGAACAGTTGAATTATGATTGTTTTGGTCAAGATATTGTAAAACTTTGTGATTAAGAGATGTCAAATGTATCTGTGTAATTGGAACTGCGGTGTCAGCAGTTTCCTTTGTTTGGAGGGGTATAAGAACTGTGGGTTGAGAATGCATGAGTTGTGCAGATCTCGAGGTAGCCCAATACCTATCTGCTCCCTTATTGCGCAATACGAATAAACTGACTCTGTCTGCCCTGAAGGGATGTCACTCAATTCCTTTCTTCCATAACAATAGAGTTTTGCACACTGAAACGGTTCTGAGAGTAATTGTGAACAAACTGCATACAAACTGGTTTTTAAAGTATTTTACTTATAGAGCAAGGCAAAATCATAGTCCTTTTACCAATCCAAGTCTTAGCCATGCATAATCAATCCAGAGATACAAAACTTCTTACCGGTTTGTAGAACGATACATGAATCATTCAGGAACAATATTAAAACAGTTCATAAAAGCAGTAATAAATAAACCATGATCAAATTGACCATGTAAAGAGATCAAAGATATTTACAACATAGCAGCAGGTAACAATATGGTGTAATTTCCACACTGACCACAATCAAGCTCTCCTTAAATACAGTTGCTACAGAGCTCATCCAATCAGGATGCAGAATGACTCAGCAATACTCTTAAAGCTATATTATACATATTCATACTATAAACATATAATGTTGGCTTATATATTTCCTGGCCAACTAGTTAGGCAATGACCATTTCCTAACACCTAGTATACTTAGATGACATTTTGATCTATACTGAAATGATGGAGGAGCATGTAAAATTGGTCAGGGCGATGCTTGAGAAGCTCAGAGAGTGTAGCTTTATGAAAAACTGTCCAAATGTGACTTCCATAGGACCAGACTGGATTATCTGGGGCACCAGATTTCGCAGGATGGTGTGGAAATGGACCCTGAGAAAGTGCAGGCAATCTTAGAGTGGGAGGCCCTTGGATGAGGAAACAATCACAGAGTTTCCTCGGCTTTGCTAACTTTTACCGGCAGTTCATCCCTATGCTTGCCCAGATTGCCTTGCCCATCATGAACTTACTAAAGACAAAAGGGGGTAACCAAGCTCAGACCCAGTCAACCCAGTCAAGTGGTCACTGGAGTGCCAAGCGGCTGTTGTGGCCCATACGTGGCCTGTGCAGCTAGTAGCTGATTCAGAAAGTGAGGAGGCTGATGTGGTGCTGTGTCAGCAGCCTGTGCAGCTGGCACTCGAGTCGGACAATGAGGAGGCTGGTGAAGATGTGGTGCCAAAGGCGGGGATTCAGCCAGGGCCTTCAGAACCTCCAGAAGCTCCCTTAAGAGAAGAGGATGAAGAGGAGGAGCCTCTTCTTGATGCATGGGCGTGCAGAGCTGCCAAAAGGCAGGAGTGGCTCCTCAGGAAGAGGTCTCCTCGAGAGTAAGGTTTGGGGCTAATTGGCCACTCCCTTAGCCTATTTAAGGAAGGACGCCAACTGAAGCAATTTGCAGGGCACAACTTAGTTCACATACCTTCGTGCCTTGATCTTAGTTCTTTGCAAATTGCTTCTGGGCTTTCTGCCAACCATAGTAAGATTAAGATTATTTATTCTTTGGATTCTTGCAGGCTGTTAAGAAAGTTAATTAACAGCCTTTGTTTGAAGAAAAAACTGATTTTATTTTAGTAAACTAAGGTTTGTACAGACTTTGTGTGTGCTGCGTTCTTTGGAGTCCGTAGCTGGGGCAGAACAGTGGCATTCAAGAAGTTAAAATGCCTCATGATTCACTCTTTAATTAATTCTATATATTCCTTTTAAATTCTTCCCTTTTTCCCCTTCTTTTATAAAAATAATTTAAAAAATTTTTTAAACTGTAAATATTGTAATATTTGGGGTTTTAATATTTTATAATTGGGATTTTAAATAATTGGGGCCATTGTTTAATTTGGTTTTATTTGGCTTTTAAATTTTGTATGTATGTTTTTTAACTTTTGGCTGTTCACCGCCCTGAGTCCCCTCGGGGAGAAGGGTGGTATATAAAGCTAAATAAATAAATAAATAAATAGTCAAAAACTATTTTTATATTCCTATTTTTCCCTCCAGCCAGCTGTACCATCTTTGCCACACTAAATAATAATCAGTATCATCTTTCTCTTGTAGCTCTTTTGTTAGCCTGTCCATTTCTGTGCATTCTGTAATTTTAGCAATTATTTTATCTTCTGTCAGTAACTGCTCAGATTTCCAATTTTGGGCAAAGAGTATGCGTGCTGCTGTGAGGATATGGATAATCAGATATTTTATTTCTTTAGTGCATTGTGCTGTGATTATTCCCAATAGAAAAATTTCCGGCCTCATTTCCAACTTTTGTTTTGTAATTTCTTCAATCATTGTCTTAATTTCTTGCCAGTATTGTTTTGCCTTTCGACATGACCACCAGAGATGATAGTATGTCCCTTTCTGTGATTTACATTTCCAACACATTGGAGACGTATTTGGGGACATCTTGGCCAAACGCGCCGGTGGGAGGTGCCATCGGTAGAACATTTTGTAAAGGTTTTCCTTATAGGGTATAGACATTGTCAGCTTATAATTTATCTTCCACAATTTTCCCAGTTATCCAATTCAATGTTATATCCTATGTTTTTGGCCCAAATTATCATGTTCTCTTTAACCACCTCCTCTTCTAATTTGTGTTTTATTAGATACTTATAAATTTTGGTTATCATTTTCTCATCTCTACCTTGTAATATTTTATCTAATTCATTTGGTTCATTTTGAAATCCGAATTGTGCCCGATCTGTTTTATATCTTGATTCTATTTGCAAATATGGCCACCAATCAATGTCTATACCCTGATTTTTTAATTCTTGTCTTGTTTGTAGGTCTCCTTTATTATTCAATAATTCTTTATAACTTCTCATTTTCTCTATGTCCATGGCGTTGGGGTAAATTAGTGCTTCCATAGTCGGTAACCATCGTGGAATTTTAGTGTAGTGCTTTCTAATCTCTTGCCATGTTTTGTACAGTGATCCTCTGATAATATGTTGTTGGAAGTATCCATGTTGCTTGTCCTTTCCCTCCCACAGGAAGGCGTGCCAGCCGCGTTGTAATTCAAATCCCTCTAGGAGTAGCGTTCTTTTATTCTTGAGGTCTATCCAGTCCCTTATCCAATTTAGAGATGCTGCTATGTAGTATAACTCCCAGTCCGGTAGACCTAATCCTCCCTTTTCCCGGGTGTCTTGCAAACACTTTATCTTTAGCTTTTCTTCTTCTGCACATGCCCAAGATGGCGTTCCGGCGCTGAATCTCTGATCTTCAGGGGTGATGCCTCGGCTTGGGGGGCCTCGGGGGGGGGTCATTTTGAACATCCATGACCCCCCGCCCGGGTAAAGCAGCACGTGGGGAGCCCTTTGAGAGCTTTGCCAGCTCTCCGGGTTATCCCAGCTCCGAGGAGGATGGCGTCAGAGAAGGCGGCGGGTGACAGTGTGTGAACGGGGCGCGGCCTGTATGGAGCAGCACTGGCATTGGCGGCTTCGGGTGATCGTTATCGCGGCGGTGGCAGCTCCCAGGACGACGACGACGTTATGAGGCCCCTGCGGAGGTTCCCCACGCCCCTGGATGCCTTGAGGCGGATCTGTGGAGGCAGGGGGCAGCTGGGGACGTCTGCAGGGGGGGGGGGGCGATGGCGACGGCGGCGATGGTGGCTGCGGCGGCCACGGCGGCGACTGCGGTGATAGCGGCCGATGTCGGGGCGGCTCCCAAAGGCCTGCAGACTCTAAAACAGACGGCATAGGATTCTTCAGCGGCAGCCTTAGACCTGGTTCTCGGGTGATTGGAGAGTGTTTGACCCTTGGGGGTAGGGTTACCTCCATGAGGACCCAGAGACCCCCCCCACGGTGAGCTGGATGGGGGAACAAAATTGGGGAGCTTTATCCATCAAAATGGAAGGTGGAGGGATTTACAGGGGTCGGAAAATGACTACAAACGTATACGGTTTGAATTTTCCCCCCCTCCTCCCTCCTTTGGGACCGAGTTTAGGCCTATTAGGCCTTATTACAGCCATAGCTAACCATCTCTCTTGGCCTGCTGAACTACTCCTACTCTTTCCCCCACTTCCATCTAGCCTGTCTGAATTCCCTGCCATGTAGACCTCTCTGAACCAAATCTGCGAACTTAATCCTCTGTATGAGCAGGACGTTTGGTTTACCTGATGCTACTAATCCCAGGAGGGATACTGGTTCTATGGATGCAAGGCCGGTTGGAGGCGGAATATGGCTACCTTCACGCCCGGGTTTCCATCAAGTTTCTATGGGTCGGCCTAGGTGAGAGGACGGCTGACCTAGAAACTTCCGGGGTCGAATGATACGTACCTCCTTCGCCATTGCCGTGAGAGGACAATGGAGCTTGATGGCTCAGACCATAGACTGGAACTTTCCCTATGTTTGTAACATCGGTGGTCCCCTAACCTTGGACTTTCTCTCCCCTAATGATTATATGTATTTGGTGTTGGAACTCCTCGCCCTGTGAGATTCCCCCCTCTCGCAGGTCTGGCCCTCTACGTTGCCAAGGGCCTATCTCGATAACGGACTTTGGAGTCTGGAGAGATGGCATGGAGCAAGGAAGAATTTACGGAGTTTTCTGGGAAGTTTCTTAAGTTTTTAAGGGGTTCTGGGAGGGGGGTTTGTAATAATCTTTTTAGAGAAACTGGGAAGATGACCATAGGGGATGGGGGGTGGGAAATTCACCATGGTCAGAGCCGAGCCCGGCACGGGGTAACAACCCGGAGGGTGCAGGACGAGGGATTGCGAAAGGGATGGGGGACGATACCTATGAGGGTTGTACCATCAGCACGGTAGACGGGAGGGGCAGATACGGCGGGAGCAGGGGACCATATCATGTGTCAGGGGCGCGCACTTGCTGTTTGAGAGCAATTGCCTTTCCCGGTCCCCAAGGCTCCGCTCGGATACTAGGTGGCTCAGATACTCAGGATCTGGGCCTTCGGCTGATGATATGCAATGCCAGGTCCGTGGTAAACAAGGCCCCCCTCATTCACGATCTTATACAAGAGGGAGGAGCGGACCTGGCGGGTATTACGGAGACCTGGTTGGGCCCGGAGGGTGGTGTCCCTCTGGTTGAAATGTGCCCACCAGGCTTCAGAGCATTCCATCAGCCGAGGGCGCAGGGGAGGGGCGGGGGGGTGGCGGTTATTATTAACAAGGATCTGGGTCCGAGGGAGACCACTGTGCCACAGATAGCCAGATGTGAGTCCCTCCTTGTGAGATGGGGTCATGGGGTTCAGATGGGCTTGTTGCTTATGTACCTGGCTCCCTGCCGCATGGCAACAGCCCTACCTGAGCTACTCGACGTGATAGCCACGGTGGCAGTAGATACACCCAGGCTTTTAGTCATGGGTGATTTCAACTTGCCATCCGTTGGCGAAACGTCTGAGGTGGCTCAGGAGTACATGGCTTCCATGACAGCCATGGACCTGACCCAGTTAGTTCATGGCCCTATTCACAGGGGAGGTCACACTTTGGACTTGATTTTTGTCTCTGGCCAGTGGTTGAGTGGTCTTGTTATAGGGGATATAGACATGGAACCCTTGTCATGGACTGACCACTCACTCCTTCGCCTGGATCTTCGAACCGCTGCACCCCGCCACAGGGAGGCGGACCCAATTAAATGGATCTGCCCCAGGCGCCTGATGGATCCTGATAGGTTCCAGATGGAGCTTGGGCCATTTCCTGAGGATCTGGCACATGACTTGGCCGAGGACCTGGTAGCCACCTGGGATCGGGTCGGCTGGTGGGGCCCTGGACCGAGTCGTGCCTTTGCGGCCACTGACCCGGTGCCGATCCTGTGCGGCTCCTTGGTTTACCGAGGAGCTGAGGGAAATGAAGTGCCGGAAAAGACTCCTGGAGAGTGGTTGGAGGGCCAGTCTTGCTGAATCTGACCAAACACTGGTAAGGTCGCACATTAAGGCCTACTTAGTGGCGATAAAGGCAACAAAGTTTAATTACTTTTCCACCTCTATTGCGTCATCAGGGAATCATCCAGCCACCCTGTTTAGGGTGACCCGCTCCCTACTCCATCCGGGACTGCGGGAGGATCCCTTGGAAGGCAGGGCGGAGGATTTTGGACAATACCTGTATGACAAAATCACTCAGATCCGGGGGGATTTGGACTCTGACTGGGTAGATCGAGGCAGGGTGACGAGGAATAGTCTTGAGAATGTTATCTGGGAGGAGTTTGACTCTGTGACTCCCGATGATGTGGACAGGATTTTGGGGAGACTTAGTGCGGTCACATGTTTACTGGACCCGTGTCCCTCCTGGTCGGTACTGGCTTCCCGGGAGGTTACACGAGGCTGTCTCCAGGGTGTTATCAACGCTTCATTGAGTGAGGGTCACTTCCCCGCTGCCTTGAAAGAGGCGGTGGTGAGGCCTCTCCTCAAGAAGCCGTCCCTGGATCCGGCAATATTGGCCAACTATCGTCCTGTCTCCAACCTTCGCTTTATGGCGAAGGTTGTTGAGAGTGTGGTCGCGCGACAGTTTCCACAATTCCTGGAGGAAACATCTTATCTAGATCTGTTCCAGTCGGGTTTCAGGTCTGGGCACAGCACGGAAACGGCATTGGTCGCGTTGGTTGATGATCTCTGGAGGGCTCGGGACAGGGGTTGCTCCTCTGTTCTGGTCCTATTAGATCTCTCAACGGCTTTTGATACCATCGACCATGGTATCATGCTGCATCGGCTGGAAGAGTTGGGGGTGGGAGGCACCGTGTTGCGGTGGTTCTCCTCCTTTCTCTCCTACCAGTCGCAGTTTGTGTTGGCAGTGGGGCAGAGGTCGACCTCGAGGCCTCTCATTTGTGGAGTGCCGCAGGGATCGGTCCTCTCGCCCCTTCTGTTCAACATTTATGTGAAGCCGCTGGGCGAGATCATCCGTGGCTTCGGGGTGAGATACCATCAGTACGCTGATGACACCCAGCTGTACATCTCCACCCCTGGCCACCCCAATGATGCTCTTGAAGTGATGTCCCAGTGCCTGGAGGCTGTGTGGATCTGGATGGGGAGGAACAGGCTCAAGCTCAACCCTTCCAAGACTGAGTGGCTGTGGCTCCCGGCATCCCGATATACTGTAGTCGCAATCTGGGAGTCCTCCTGGATATGCAGCTGTCCTTGGAGGAACATCTGACGGCTGTAACCAGGGGGACCTTTTATCAGGTTCGCCTGATCCGCCAGTTGCGGCCCTTTCTTGATCGGGATTCCCTGTGCACAGTCACTCACGCCCTCGTCACCTCTCGCCTTGACTACTGTATCGCTCTCTACATGGGGCTCCCCTTGAAGAGCACCTGGAGGCTCCAACTGGTCCAGAACGCAGCCGTGCGGGTAGTGACGGGAGCAGCATGGCGCTCCCATGTAACACCGCTCCTGCGCGAGCTGCACTGGCTTCCGGTGGTCTTCCGGGTGCGCTTCAAGGTGTTGGTTATCACCTTTAAAGCGCTCCATGGCATAGGGCCTAGTTATCTTCGAGACCGCCTGCTGCTACCGACGACCTCCCGTCGACCTGTGTGCTCCCACAGAGAGGGCCTCCTCAGGGTGCCATCAGCCAAACAATGTAGGCTGGTGACCCCCAGGGGGAGAGCCTTCTCTGTGGGAGCACCTACCCTCTGGAATCAGTTGCCCCCAGAGATAAGGAGAATTCAAGACCTCAGTGCCTTCCGCCGTGCCCTTAAAACCCATTTTTTCCAGCAAGCCGGGCTGGCTTAAGAAGGAATTTTAAATGTTTTAATTGGTTTGTGATTTTTTAAATTTTTTGGGGCCAAATTTATATATATATTAATTGTTTTTAATATTTGTATTTCATGTTCTTAATTCTGGCTGTACACCGCCCTGAGTCCTCAGGGAGAAGGGCGGTATATAAATTGGAAATTAAATTAAATTAAATTAATTCTGGCCTTTTTCCCGTTCCAAATGTATTTTGTTATTATTTTATTAAGGTCCTTAAAGAAATCCTTTCCTGGCCAAATTGGAGTTACATGAAAAAGGTAGAGTAGTCTAGGTAGTATGTTCATTTTTATGGATGCGATTTTCCCCAAGAATGACAGTTGTAGTTTGTTCCTTATTTCCAAGTCCTTTCTAATTTGTTTCATTAGTTTGTTATAGTTGTCTTCTCTAATTGTTGTTGCTTTAGCGGTGAGCCAGATTCCTAGATACTTTACTTTCTTTACAATTTGTATTCCTAGTTTGTCTTCTAATTTTGTTTCCTGTACCTTTGTCAAATTCTTTGTTAATACTTTAGTTTTTTGTTTATTAATTTTGAACCCCGCCACTTTTCCATATTCCTCTATCTTCGCTAAAAGTTTGATTCCTGTTATTTCCGGTTGCTCCAATATAAATACCACGTCGTCAGCGAAGGCTTGTAATTTATATTCTTCTTTTCGTGTTCTCAGACCTTTTATTTCCTCATCCTTCCTATCTTCGTTTAATAATATTTTCAATGAGATTATGAACAATAGTGGAGATAAAGGACAGCCCTGCCTCACACCTTTTTGTATATCCAAATTATCAGTCATGTCCCCGTTAATCATAATTTTGGCCGTTTGGGAAGAATATACTTTTCTAATCATGTGTAGAAATTTGTCGTCGAAATCCATGGCCTCTAGTTGTAATATGAGGAAGTTCCAGTTTAAATTATCGAATGCCTTCTGGCCATATCGATCCTGGACCATGACTGGTGTGGGTTCGAATAGTATGTATACTGTTTTATTTGTTTGTTTGCCTCTCTCCATGCATCGTGCAGGCATAATTCGTTAATCATGTCTTTAAAGGAATCTGGTAGTAGTTTCTTTCTGGTTTTACTTTTTTTATTGCTCTGGTAATCTTTTTCTATGTCCATGATTGCATTGAAGTCTCCTATCATGCAGATAGTTTTGTATTCCAGGTCTTTAGTTATGTTATGTAGTTTCTTGAAGAAGTCACTTTGGTTTCCATTTCGGTGCTTATATAGATATTAATAGTATTGTTTTGGATTCTGCTTGTATTTCTATTATTAAAATGTGTACATCTGTATATATTTGTTTTGTTTTTAGGTGTTTCTTTACATATATTGCGACTCCTCTCTTTTTTTGGTCTCCTAGGGATGCATATAATATTCCTAATCTTTGATTTTCCAATAGTTTTTGGTGCTGTCTTTTGATGTGTACTTCTTGTAGGGTTATGATATCCATTTCCAGCTTTTGAAGTTTTGTGAATGTATGTTTTCTTTTGGCTGGTGAATTAAGTCCGTTTATATTAATTGAGATAATTTTTAGTTCTCTTTCCATCTCTATTTTGTTTATCTATTTGTTGTTTTCAGTCTCCTTGTGTTCCTAGTGATTCTTTGCATCTTTTCCCTCGCTCCCTCTCTCTCCATTCTTTCTCTCTCCACTCTTCTCTCCTCTTCTTGATCTCTTTCTTCTTTTTCTGTCCGCTGTTCCTCTTGCCTCTTGAGTTCTTGTTCTTCTCTGTTCTCCTGCTCCTCTTCCAATACGAAGTGCTGATCGAAAAAATCCTGTGCTTTTTCTAAGTTATCAATTCTATATTTTCTGT
Organism: Ptyas mucosa; assembly: GCA_012654045.1. NCBI lineage: Eukaryota > Metazoa > Chordata > Lepidosauria > Squamata > Colubridae > Ptyas > Ptyas mucosa. The sequence goes on from WNWU01013053.1 coordinate 327,283, forward strand.
CTTTCCAGGAGATTAGTAGGCCCTCCGGTATTAACCAGCGGAATTTTATTTTAAATTTATTCAACTGTGCAGTTAAAAAGTTGTAATTCCTTCTTTGGTCCCTTGTCCTTTTTGGTATCTGTTTGAGGGTTAGAATTTCTTTTCCCCTATACATAGTTGTCTCTTCTCTCATCTTCCTGTAGATCTCTTCTTTTATAGATTTTTTTGTGAATCTGATGTGTATTTCTTTGGGTAGCTTGTTTCTCCGTGCGTAGTTCGTGTGAACTCTGTAGATTTCATCAATTCCACTTCGTATCTCTTCCTTGTCCCTCTGGGTCACTTCTGAAAGTATCTCAGTCATGATTTCTCCTAGGTCTTCATCTTTTTGCTCCTCTACATTCTGTAACCTTAAGTAGAAAGATGCCTTCTCCATCTCGAGATATGATAACGAGCCCTCCAGTTCCTTGTTTGTTGCCGCTTGGTTGTACTCCATCCTTTCAATTCTCTTATCCGTATGTTCTATTCTCTCCTCCACCTTTTGGATCCTCTGCTCGTTTTCCTCTATGTTCTGTTGTATTTTTCCTATCTTCTCATCCATGTTCCTAATATTATCTTTTATCTCTCCCACATCCATCCTTAGTTCCTTGTGGTTTTTCCTTGCCTCTTCGTGGTTGTGGACCACGCAAACTCTTCTCGCAGAGTTTCATATACTGATTACTATTTAGGTTGTTATATTTCTATTGATATTTGTATTCAATTTATAACTTTCAGTAATCCCAAAATAATAAACAAGATAATAAACAATTGGAATATATTTCCTTATCACATAGTCACTGTTTATATATAAGTTTGTATATAAATTCTTTCACCTTTCAATATCTTTCAAAATTCTTCAAATGTTAATTACTATTAGTCCCTATTAATCTATAAAAATGAGGGGGGGTATAGGTGGAGGGAGTGAGGGAAAAGTCTAATGCTTCAGCAATTCAT
>WNWU01013053.1:348251-372838 GCA_012654045.1 Ptyas mucosa
CCATTGGTAGTAATATATCTTCTAATGAGGCTTAGCTGTCACCCATCAGGAAAGCTAAGAGTAGTGTTCTGGTAGATGACCGACTCTGATAATGAGAAGAAGCTAAACAATTACATTATAGAGTTCTTCATAGTTACCTGACCTATGACCCTGTGTCAAACACACTGATTCTACACAGAACCAAAACTACAGAAATACAGCCATATGGAAGGGAAATGCATATGAAACAAAGTTACATATACTTAAGATAGAGCCATAAATTTCTGCATTTGACCATTACAGCTTTTAAAGGAAAGTTGTAAACTATGAAGTGATGGGTTAGCAAAGTTATTAACTAACATATATGGTTTTATAATTAGTAAAGTGTAATGTATGGTGAAGTATATTGTATGTAATGATTTTATAATTAGTAAAGTATAATGTATGGTTTTATAATTAGTAAAGTATATTGTATGTAATGGTTTTATAATTAGTAAAGTATAATGGAAGCATAACATGATTATAATGTAACGGAACTATGTGACCATATATGGAGAATGAATGAGCTCATTGAATCCTGTGTCTTAGAAATGTATAAAAACAGGGAAATCATAATCATTCTTTGTTCAGATTTGCTGGAACCAAAATTGCACTGAACCTTTGCGCAAATAAATGTATCTGTCTGACCCAAGAAGATTTTTCAGTCTTTCATTTCTATAACATTTTCTGGCGATTTCCACAAAGGGACTGAAGGACAAAGACCCTTGTTCTTCCTGACAGCTGCCCCAGTGGGAACCGACGCCTTCCCAAGGAAAGTTCACAGGCCGGCCACAAAGACTCCTTTGAAGTCTACGAATCTTTCGGTGAGAGGACGCTGTGCACCTGCTGCCAGGAGTAGACTTGTCAAGGATCCTCAGGTCAGACCAGATACATAGATCTCCACAAGTGGCCAGGAAGGAAGAAAACGCTTACAAGCAAGTATATGTAAACGGGGTAGTCCACCAACTTTGAGGTGGAAAGAAGGGGGTTTGATCAACCTCCTAGGAGATAAGGCGGCGTCCTAAAATCTCCAGTAAGGATTTCAAATTTTTGGTGTGGGTGGTTAAACCGTTGCAGTTCCCGCATTGTGACCGTTGAGTGTCCGGTGCATCGGGTCAACGGTAGTGCTGTTAGGATGGGTGGAAGTAACAGTGTCCCAAGGACCCCGTTACTATGTATGCTAGCCAATTTTAAGAGTGCCTTTAGGGAAAACTATGATGGCCCCCCGTGTAACCCAGATACCTTGAAGATGTTGTGTATAAATGTATGGCCCAACTTTGGTGTAAAATGGCCAGAAGGAGGATCTTTGGATCCAATAGTGATCTCCAAGGTACATCGGGTCGTTACGTGGGATGGCCATTGGGATCAATTCCCATATATAGATCAGTGGCAGATAACTCAGCAGGCAGCTCCCCCTTGGCTTAAGAAATGTCAGCTGGAATGTGTGAAAGTGTGTTTGATGAAAGAGAAAAATAAAAACAGAAAGATATTTAAAAATAAAGTTTTCAGTCAGGAGGAAGAGGAAGAAGCTAGTCGCCCTCCCCCATATGCACCACATCCTGTACCCAGAAGACAAAACCCCTATCCACCCTTGCCAGCCCCAAGACGGAACCCCTATCCACCCTTGCCAGTAGATATGGTGCCAAAGACCATCCCACCCCGGAAACGCCAACTACAAGCCAAACGGGAAGTTAAGAGTGATGGAGAAGAAGATACAGAAGAAGAATCTAAACCCATTAGTTCTCGAACTCGGAGCCAGACGAGTTTGAAGAAGGCAGAGACTCTGGCCCCCTTGAGGGAACTTTTGAGTCATGCAACTGATGCTCAGGGACAGCCCGTTCGTCCCCTGTTCCAATATCAGCCTTTTATGACTACAGATCTGCTTAATTGGAAACAGCAATATGGCCCGTTTAGCAAGAAGCCGACCGAAATAATAGAACTATTTAGTACTATAATGCAAACACATAAACCTACATGGGGAGACATTCAGCAATTATTAAACACCTTGCTCTCCCGGGAAGACAGAGAAAAATTCAAAATCGCTAAGGAAAAGGTCTTGACCCGTATGTATCCAGACAATGCCCAGGCAGCGCAAAAAGCAGATGCCGCTGCAGAAGTTGATCCCAAATGGGATCCCAATAGTACCCAACATCTGCCTCTATTGGATGCCTACCGTCTCTTATGCATAAACGTTTTACAAGAGGCAGCAAAAGGTCCTGTTAATTATGCCAAAACCGCCACTGTACTCCAAGAAAAAGATGAGAGTCCCGAGACCTTTTTGACTAGATTAGTAGAATCCTATAAAATCCATACTGGGATAAATATAGAAGATCCAGCAAATAGATACCTTTTGAATGAACAATTTATCAGTCAAAGTGCCATGGATATCAGAAAAAAATTACAGAAATTGGATGGAGCTTTAGGAAAGAATACCAGTGAACTGCTAGAAGTTGCCAGAAAAGTCTATCTGAATAGAGACAAAGAAGAGGGAAAAAGGCAAGTGATTAAAGAGAGAAAGAGGACGGAAATGTTAGCTTTGGCTCTGGGAGGAGTTACCTTAGGAGCCAACCAATGTGCCATCTGTAAGGAAGAAGGACATTGGCAGAGAGAGTGCCCCCGTAGAAGTACGGAATCAAGAGGAGTATCCTACAGACGTGGGCGACCTATGTTTAGAGGAAGAAGTTTTAGAGGGACCCAGAGAGGAGTTTTCAGAGGAAGAAGAGGTACTGACAGACGACAAATCAGCCAGCCATATCAGAATGAGGAAGTAATCGGCTTAGCCGAGATGGAATGGGATGACTGAAGAGGCCAGGGCCCCACGGACCCACCCCCGGAGCCCATGATGGATTTATGGGTGGGAGGACGTCAAGTCCGCATGATGATCGATACCGGGGCCAGTCGGTCAGTAATTAATAAACAAGTGGCCCCCTTATCAAAAGAGAAACTCAGAGTTCAGGGAGTGTCAGGCACACCAGCCACACACAGCCTCCTGAAACCGGTTAAATGCAGGGTTGGAAACGGCCTAGTAGAACATCAATTCTTGTATATGCCTGAATGCCCAGTTCCGCTGTTAGGAAGAGATCTACTTTTTAAAATGAGAGCCACCATTTCCTTCCATGATAATGGACAGTACTTGACAGTGTCACATCCAGTGGAGGAAACTTGGCGATTAATGTTAATGCAAGACTCAGTTTCGGAAAGTACATGGGAAGAATTTAATGTTCCTACCCTGTGGGCAGAAGACAATCCCCCGGGGCTAGCTAAATTTGCCTCCCCAGTAGAAGTCAAATTGAAATTGGGATACAAGCCCATCAGAGTGCCCCAGTATTATGTCCCTCAAGAAGCGGCAGAAGCCATTCAAGTTTTAATTGACAAATACTTAGCCGCGGGGATACTTAGAGAAACTCAATCCCCATGGAATACCGCCATCTTGCCCATAAGGAAACCAGATGGGGGGTGGAGACCAACACAGGATCTAAGACCCGTTAACAATGCGGTGGTCACGCTTCACGCGATTGTCCCGAACCCCTACATTTTGTTGGGGACCATCCCTCATTCAGCCGCATGGTTTTCAGTCATAGACCTGAAAGATGCTTTCTTCACTATACCCTTGCACCCTGATAGCCAAGACTTGTTCGCCTTTGAGTGGAAAGACTCTAAATTGCGTAGACATTGTCAGTATACCTGGACAAGACTGCTCCAAGGTTTTAAGAATTCTCCGACTCTTTTTGGACACGCCCTTGCCTTGGACTTGCAGCACTTCCAACCTGTTCAGGAAGGGGACTGTCTCCTCCAATATGTAGATGATGCCACTTTACATGTTACCGCTCCGCGCGCTTCCCATTGGGCAGGCAGTGGGGTTCATTTGCATACCGCCAATGGCCTCAGCCAATCAGCTGTGGAGCGGTCCCGGGCCTACTCAGAACAGAGTCCAGGGAGTGGTGGGCCGCACAGCCATGGCAGGACCTTCCTTGTGTGGAGGCTTCGCTTGTCTTGTCTGTCGAGCAACAGCGGCAGTTCTCTTGCACTGCTTCCCTCCTCCTCCTCCTCTTCTTCTCCTCCGCCAGCTTCGAGGCTGAGCAGGGCTCAGAGCAGCAAGAGGGAAGGAAAGGTGACTGCGACTTTCTCCTCCTCCTTCTTGCGGGGTTCATTGAGTTCATTTTGCAAGCTCACCCGAGGTTTGCACGGCCTTTGAGGCTTTTGTGCAACAAGCCCCCCTCTCCCTCCTCCTCCTCCACAGTTCTAATGCATGCAAAAGCAGGGAGAACTGTCGGGCTGCCCCCCCCCCCCCCCCCCATCTCCGTCTTCAAACCTGCGATCGTGGGTTTTTAATTTGCAAGGAAGGAAGAGAAACCCTCCCCATCCCACCCGAGGTCTAATTAGATTTTCTTTTTGCTCGTGGCGGGAATCCAGCCTTTGCATGGGAGTCAGTTGGTTCCCGCTGGCCGGGCGGCCCTTGGGGGAGACGCAGCCACTGCGCTGGGGCTGAGAGGGTCGGCGGCACCGGCGCTGAGAAGGGCCACTCTCTTTCTTCCTTCTCCTGCCGCCGCTGCTCAGACCAGCTATATGAGTGTGTGTGTCTGTGAGAGAGAGAGAGAGAGAGAGAGAGAGTGAGAAGAAAGAAAGAGGAAGGAAGGAAGGGAGAAAGATAAAAGAAAGAGAGAGAGACAAGAAAGAAAGAAAAAGAAAGAGGAAGAGAAAGAAATTAGAAGAAAAAGAAAGAAAGAGGAAGGGAGAGAGAGAGAGAAAGAAGAAAGAAAGAAAGAGAAAGAAGGAAAGAGAAATAAATAGGAAGGGAGATAGAGACAAGAAAGAAAGAAACAAAGAAAGAGAGAGAGAAAGAGACAAAGAAAGAGAAAGAAAGCAAAAGAAAGAAAGGAAGGGAGAGAGAGAAAAGAAAGAAAGAAAGAAAGAGAAAAGAGAGAAAGAAAAAGAAAGAAAGAGCAAGGAAGGGAGAGAGAGAGAGACAAGAAAAAAGAAAGAAAGAAAGAAAAAGAAAGAAAGAAAGAAAGAGGAAGGAAGGGGGAGAGAGAGAGAGAAAAAGAGGAAGGAAGTGCCACAAACCCTGGCACTAGACGTGGCTTCAGAAGACGCTTTGAAACAGCACAGCAATCTAGAGCTGGAAGGGATCTTGGAGGCCATCTAGTCTAACCCCCTGCTCCAGCAGGAAACCTTATATTGTCTGGATTATTTTGGTGCCTCTAACAGAGAGGAAAATTGCCAGAAAGGAGAAGGAGTTTACTAGGACAAGGCTGCCATGCAGAGGAAGGCAGAGATAGTCCTTGACTTATGACCACAATTGAGCCCAAAATTTTGGTTGCTAAGCAAGAGTGTTGTTAAGTGAGTTTCACCACATTTTACTCAATCCATTACATCTCCTGCCTCTAACAGTGAGTGTCGTGAGTGATGTGAAGTTGGCCACACCCACCCGATCACATCACCGCCAAGCCACACCCACCTGATCACATGACCACTGAGCCACACCCGCCAAGCCACGCTCACAGAACCGGTAGGGAAAGTTTTTGGATTTCACCACTGCCCTGCCCCAAGCCAGAGACTCACCTGATTACTTCTTCTAGAAGCTCTCCAAGAGCATCCAGCCATCCAGGGAAACAAAAGGGTTAATTTCCAGAGTTTCCCCTTCCCCGGGGATGTTTTTTCTGACTTAGAAAACAACTCTTAAGTATAAGTCAATGGAGAATCAGTAGCAAACCAGAGTGGGAATGCTACCAGCAGATCATCATATTTCTGCTGGAAGCCCCTTTCAAAGTGTGAGCAGATCATAAGGATCTAGAGGCATTGAAAACCCCCAGGAAACTGTCCCCAAAGCAAATGTGTTGGGCCCAATACTTCAATCAATCAATTTCACACTGCTGTATCTTCCTGGGGGAAAGAAACTTTCTGGCTGATGCCCTCTTACGGTTGCCCCAATACAATAGTTCAAAAAGAGAAGTCACCAGCCCAGTTATCTCCTCTAATCAATTGGCGGCTCCCACCATCATGCATGCTCAGAAAAGATCCACCCTGAAAGTAGCCAACAAACCAATGGCAGCACTAAAAGACTCATTGACTTAAGATGAATGGTTTAAAGCCCACCAAATGGATTGTACTACACATGATGGCCTTTCCTGGGTTGGGGCTAAAATCTATGTGCCTGAGAGTCAATGTACCTTCATCCTGCAAAGGAGCCATGACTCAAAGACAGCAATTCCACATTATGGCGTATGTGTGGCCACCAGAACACCCACTCCACCAAGTGGAGCATCCTAAACAAGACAAAATACCTTGTCACTAGGTTGTTGTGTCATTGATGTAAGATCAGATTTCTGGAGGGGCCTTCCAGCACATAGATCCTTCCTGTCAGCTGTCCAGTTGGCAAATCCATAAAAAGAAACTCCTGGGACATTATTTTACCAAGAGTATAAACTTTACTGAATAAACCACATTGGCACATGTTTCCCATGCAAAAGCAAGCATAGTTCATTGTCCCTTTCCCTATGGGCCACACATAGTCCATTACGTCCACCAATCACTTCTGCTCATTTTGTTATGGGAACCTGCCAGTCACACTGGGACATCTGCTCAGTGTGTCCTTGAAATGGAAGCAATGTCTCATGGGAACTGATGGATGCTTGGAAGCCATTTCCCCTCCGCCCTTGCATTCCATTCCACCCCCCTCCCTTTCATTGTCAAGCTGCGACCGAAGCAGAATGTAGGTGAAAGTGTGAGTCATTCTTGACACGCTGACCACCCAGAAGAAGGGTAGACCTGAAACAACAAACATACATACACATTATTACTTACAATTCAACTACTGCCACATTCCCTTTGGGGCTGTTGAGCATACCTAGTGTGAAACGTTTTTACTAACCTTGCTGCCCTAACATCTGGAGCAGCCACCCACTCAGTGTCTGCTACCAGGTAGCCAGTGGTGGGATTCAGCCAGTTTGCACCACTTTGGGAGAACTGGTTGTTAACTTTCTGAGCAGTTTGGCAAACTGGTTGTTGGAAGAAATCATAGAACCGATTGTTAAATTACTTGAATCCCACCACTGCAGGTAGCCTTTCCACAGTGCTAGGTATTGTAATTTTCCCTTGTGATATCTGGAGTCAAGTATCTTTTTGTTCTCATAATACTCTCCCTTAACTAGAACGGGAGGATGAGGTGGTTCTTTGACTGGCTTCAAGCCAGATCCTTGAAAGGGTTTTAAAAGACTGCAATGAAATACCTGAGGAACTCGCCTAAGGCTTCTTGCCAATTTCAGCTCCACTGTCATCAGATTCACAATCCGGATGATTTGGAAAGGCCCTATGTTTCCTGCTCCAGCAGGAAACCTTATATTGTCTGGATTATTTTGGTGCCTCTAACAGAGAGGAAAATTGCCAGAAAGGAGAAGGAGTTTACTAGGACAAGGTTGCCATACAGAGGAAGGCAGAGATAGTCCTTGACCTATGACCACAGTTGAGGCCAAAATTTTGGTTGCTAAGCAAGAGAGTTGTTATGTGAGTTTCACCACATTTTACTCAATCAATGACCTCTCCTGGTTCTAACAGTCATGTGCAAGCTAGGGAAGAACATCTGAAGGTGTGTGTAATGTTCTAAATGTACAGAAGTTATAGTTAAATGTGTGGCAGAAAGTGGACACTGGGTGTGTTTTTCCAAATGTAGTAAGTGAGATTGAATGTGTATAGTTTTAGAAGAGCTCTGTGTGTGTGTGTGTGTGTGTGTGTGTGTGTACATACACATACAGTATATATAGCAGATAATGTATCTTTTTGTGCCTATACACATTCTATACTATGTAATATGTATGTACACATATGGCATATTATACATAGGATTAAATAGTATATTTTGGATGTTCAGTAGTAGTAAATAAATAGACAGCAAAATTGTATCTCCTTGAGGCCTTTATTTATTTATTGGTTCAATTTATATGCTACCCTTCTCCGGAGACTCAGGGCGGCTTACAATGCGTTAAGCAATAGCCTTCATACTTTTGTATATACCTGCTTAGTAGGGCTTTCGGCCCCCCCTAAGCGGTGTTCTTTTTTATACAAAGTCAGCTTATTGCCCCCACAATCCGGGTCCTTATTTTACCTACCTCGAAAGGATGGAAGGCTGAGTCAACTTTGAGCCTGGTGAGATTTGAACTTGCAGTAATTGCAGGCAGCTGGTGCTATTTAACAGCACTTCAGTCTGCTGCGCCACCAAGGCTCTTTGAGGCGAGGAGAGGCCAGGCACCCTAACTCTAACCCTTGACATGAGTGACGTCAGTTGGCCACACCCACCCAGTCACATGATCACCCAGTCACACCCACCCAGTCACATGACCACCAAGCCACGCCACAGTCACATGACCACCAAGCCACACCCACAGAACCAGTAGTAAAAAATTTGAAACCCACCACTGATGTGCACACCGTTTATTTATTCATTCATCAGCGGCAGCAGGCAACGGTGTGCGCGTGTGCGGCCAGCGCATGGAACCGGACAGCGATGGCGACGTGTTCAAGAAGGGGAGTGGCTCCAGTAACTTTCACTACAAGAAGCCTGCAGCCGCTACATCAGTGGTAGTCAACCTGGTCCCTACTGCCCACTAGTGGGTGTTCCAGCTTTCATGGTGGGCGGTAGGGGTTTTGTCCCTACTTTATAAATCACCATTACTGTGGAACCGGTGGGCGGTTAGAAAATTTTACTACTAACAGAGATACAAAAGTGGGCGGTAGGTATAAAAAGGTTGCCTATCCCTGCGCTACATCTTTCGGGCGCAAGAAGCACCTCCAGGCACACTGAAAAAAAGAGGCTGCGTCTGCAGGCATCTTGCGGCGGGAAAATAGGCAGAATAGAAATTTAAAAAAATTTCCTACCAGGTTCTGTGGGCATGGCTTGGTGGGGGGCTCGTGTGACTGAGTGGGCGTGGCTGTGAGTGACATTGAGTTGGCCACGCCCACTCAGTCACAGGACACCCCACCACCACCAAGCCACACCCACAGAACTGGTAGGGAAATTTTTTTAATTTCATCACTGGTAATGAGCTAGTTGTTAAGTATAAATGCCTGCCCTCCAAACCTAGTGTTGTAAGGGTTAACTACCCAGGGATCCCTTCACCCACTGACCCCTCCTCACCTGGACTCCGCCCCTGGAGTACTTAAGGGTCATCCATGCGGTCTGGGCTCCATTCTAGCTGCAAACCTGTAAGAGAGAAACATTATGTAAATAAACAAACTTGATTATACACATGCCTGTGTATCTCCTTCATTGGGCTCGATCCAAGAACATTCCTACAAATATGGTAGCAGAGGATGGTTCTAAATAGCCCAAACCAAACTAAAAGGATGTCTGAAAATATCAAGCTGAACGAAGAAACCGAAAGAGTAAACACCCGTGCATCCAAAAAGAAGATGGAAGAAATGCTAGCCTCAGCTGAAGCCAAGCTAGCAGAAATGCAAAGGAATAAAGAACGACTCTCCAGCCCTGGCTACTCAAGAATAACAGAGAGAAGCCTAGACGAAAGAGAGGATGAATCAGAGACCGAGCTACGCGAAGAAAAGGAGCTAAAAGAAAAGCTACTAAGCCTAGCCGGATCGACATCAAACAAGTCCAGTCTCATCGCGGAACTCCGCAACCTCCTTGATGACTGCGGGGCAGCGACCGGGAAGAAAGATGACAAAACGGAGTGCAGAGACCAAAACGTGGTAAGCGATTTAAACCCCTACCACTCGCTCACTGATGAAGCCGATCCAAGATTCGCGCGCTCCCCACAACGGCCATCTTGGATGGTGACATCACCCAAGATGGCCGACCAATCCCCAATCAGATCCCGAGATTTAAAAAACCCGGCGGGAAACGAGGCCTACCACCACAAGGCCTACGAATACAACCACGAGGCCAAGAACTATACCGGACAGGTGACATCAAGTTCGCCTACCGAACTCGAAGTAGAAAAGGCCATGCAGACCATCACCGCGGCTTTCGGAACCAAAATAAAAATAATAAGTTCCGATGCCGATACCGATACCGCAGGGGGAAATAAAGTGACGTCCTACACGCATAAGGGCAGCCACGAAGACCAACTATGGAAGAGAAATACCGAGGCGTGGGCACAGCCCCCCACCTTCTACGCCGGAAACCTCGCCATGCATCCCCTAAGCTACGCCATAAAACCGGGAGAAATAAATGAATACTTACCACACCAAAGGACTCAGCCGAGACCTCCGGGGTTGTCGACGGGCATAGGCGCCGGCCCGTACCTAAACTTCGGCCTCCAGAGCGGACCGGAGCCCCAGGGCCTTCACCCAAGCCTCGCGGACCCGCATCGATGTCCAGGCGGCGCAACGAGACCCACGACGCTCCAGACGGCGACCCAAATAAACTTCGGCCTCCAAGGACCTCCAAAGACGGAGCCAGAAGTCCAACTCGAGAGGCAAGGCCTTCACCCGGGAGCAGCAGGAACGAGCTCCTTCCACGACGGCGGCAGAGACAGAATGGCCCAGGAGCATGCGCAGAACCGACCTGCAATAAAAAAACAACAGACCATAGAAGCAAGTCACTACAGACTGACTCCCTGCATTCCCCTGCCTTATTGTGAGTTCCCTTTTGCTTTGGACCATGGACAGCAACCCTCAATAGGTAATATTACTCACAATACAGGGACACTTCCAAATGACTTTCCCAAACTCAGGGTAGATGGGGTTAACTTTGTTGAATGGAACCAACAGTTACAGGTTGTCCTCTTAAAGGAACATTTACTATTTTTTATAACTAACCCACCTGAAAAGCCTTGGACTTTTCAGTTAGATTGCATGCATCATAAGGCTTACCACTTGTTACTAACCAGCATATCACTCAGTATGTATCCCAGTATCAGCCACAACTTGACAGTGTCAGAAATAGTAACCTTTTTGCATAAAATGTTCCACAGCAGAAGTATAGCCACTACCACAAGAATCACCAGGGAATTCTACTCAGCCAAACTCAAGGGGGGAACTTCAATGAGTGAACACATATTGTCACTCAATGCCACCAGAGCTGAGTTAATTCAGAGGGGGGAGAACATAACAGAAGGGAACATGGTGAGCGTGATCATAAATTCCTTAGACCACAGCTGGAATGATTTCATCATGCACTTAGACAGTTCCAGCCTAGAACGCATCACCTTAGATATGCTAACCAGTAAACTTATCGCGGAAGACAACCTCAGGAGGGATAGATACCAGAACCACAGAGAACCAAGGATTAGCAAAAGAGTAGAATTCCACAGCAGAGACTACAGCGACATAGAATGCTTCAATTGTGGCTCCAGGGAACACTATAAAAGAGATTGCCCCAGGAGAATAAGAGACATGAGACACTCACAATCTAGAGACAGGACTGAAAACAGACATAGACTCCCCGAAAGACAGACAAATGAGAACAGATATAGGCGCAGAGATTCACCCAAACCCAGGGACGGGAGGAGATACCGGGACAGTTCCCGGGACAGTCACAAGGGTTCACTATATGGGCTGAGAGCAAGGGACAGCACACTGGGATACACCAACACCAAAAATGCATGGCTCCTAGATTCAGGAGCCACAAACCATACCACTTATGACACAAAATTATTTACCAAATTCACAGAAGAGAAATTCACCATTAAAGTGGCTAACCAAAGCAACGTGCTAGTAACCGGAAAAGGCAACATAAACATCCCAGAGATAGGGGAAATAGAGGGGGTATTGCTTGTTCCGGAGATACCCTATAACATACTAGCCACCTTGAAGCTAAGCAAGGAAACGGGAACAAAAATAACATTTAAGGAAGGGAAGGTATTTTTGACCAGAGATGAGAAGATCATCGGTAGAACTATAATAAGCGAGGGTTTACCATACTTCCAGCCTAACTGTAGCAGCCCCCCCAGGATAAACACCAACACTAGCGACATGATAGACACTGCACCCAACACCGAGGAGACAGAGGAAGTTAATCACGACCCGACGCCCAGTGACCCAGACATGAACCAAACTTTAGAAAAAGAGAAGCCATCGTTAGGCAAACCCATTCACGATGAGTGTGCCCATTTATTGCATAGAAAATTGGGTCATAGCAGTTTTCCGGTTGTACAAAAAATGGTCAATTGTTCTGATGGATTAAAGGTTAAAAATTGCAAAAACTATTTAGAGTGTTCGGTGTGCAAATGTTCCAAGTTGAAGACCAAAGCCAGACCAAAAAAATCAGAACGCACCACAAATTCCTTGTTTCAAATGGTACACATGGACCTAGTTGGGCCCTTAAGGCCATCCATCAAATATAAGAAAAGGTTTTTCCTGACTATCGTAGATGACTTCAGTCGCTACGGTTATATATATACACTCAAGCACAAACATGAGGTGTTCCAGAAATTTAAAGAATTTCATAAAAAGATAGAACTGCAACATAATATTAAAATCAAGCAAATAATGACAGACCGAGGGTCCGAGTTCATGTCTCAAGAATTTTCAAATTGGCTCAGGGCGCAAGGGATGCTGCGCTTTACGTCGGCCCCTTTTTCGCCATTTCAAAATGGAGTCGCAGAGAAAAAAAATGGAACCCTACAGACAATGATGAGATGTGTGCTAGAGGATGCAGGGTTAGGACAACACTACTGGTCAGAAGCCGTTTTATACTCAAATTACACGCTTAACAGGTTATGGTGTAGCGTAATAAATAAAACACCGTACGAGGTCATGTATAATAGGAAGCCAAAGATAGCACACCTTCACATATTTGGTGTAACCGCCGATGTTCATATCCCCAGACAGATACGCAGGAAGGGAGACAAAGTTTCCAGGCGACTAAGATTCATGGGATATGAACCGGGCACCAAGGGTTTTAGGTTCATTGACAGCAACAACAATTTCATAGTTTCACGCACCGCAGTATTTCATGAAAACTCTAATTGGTCCAAAATACATCTTAATGAAATAACCACAGAAGGGGAAAACACCAACCGTTCACATATCAAAACACAACAGGGCAGACCAATAAACAATGACATAGAAGCTACAAAACCAAGGGAGCATAGGATAAGAATCAGAGAGTGGAAAGAGGGACACCCAGACCTAAAAGTAGAAACACTCACGGAAAAGGAAGCCAGGTACCTTCACGATACGGAAACCACGCCCGAAAGGCCAGTTAGGACTTCTAGAAATAAAACCCCCAAGAAACTAGAGGACTATGTGCTATCTCTCCATGCTAACCAAGTAACCCCCAATAATTACGATGAAGTCCTCAATTTACCCACTGACGAGAAGGAAAAGTGGGAACAGGCGATGGAGAAAGAGATGAACAGCCTGCGTGAGCTAAAGGTATACACGCCCGCAGAGGCCCCTAGTGATAAGACCACCATAGGCACTAGGTGGATATACAAAATAAAGTCTCTAGAGGGAGGTAAATCATTATATAAGGCTAGATTGGTAGCCCAGGGATTTGCCCAACGATTCCCAGACGATTACACAGACACATATTCCCCCACCGTCAGAGCAGAAAGCGTAAAGTGTGCATTGGTGATAGCCTCGATTCTAAACTTAAAAGTACACCAATTCGATGTGCAGACAGCGTATCTCCACGCTGATCTAGATAAGGAAATTTATGTTAGGGCTCCACATAGTAAAAACATACGCAAAGGGGAAACCTGGTTATTGAACAAGAGTCTATACGGACTAAAACAGTCTGGGAAACGGTGGTATGAATGCTTGTCAAAAACATTAAGGTCAATGGGTTTTGAAGCCACCTCTGCCGACAACTGTTTTTTCATCAAAAGGTTGGGTAAATCCATAGAATACGTTCTGGTATATGTTGATGACATTCTATATGTTGGTGACCAAGATCATAAGTGTGAAACATTTGCTAAAGAACTGGGAAAGCACTTCACCTTGAAGGTACTAGGAAAGGTTGACAAGTATCTAGGGGTACAAATTACCAAAACCAACAAAGGCTTCAGACTGTCACAGAGAGAAAAGATAGTGGAATTGCTACATAAATGTTACATGTTTGATGCCAGACCATGCGAAACCCCCATGACACCAGACTTCCTAAAAAACATGTACGATGAGTCAGAGCCTTTTAATGACAATACCTTATACAGATCCATAATAGGCTCCTTACTTTATATAGCGAACTGGACGAGGCCTGACATAGCATTAACTGTCAACCTTCTGTCGAGGCATGTGGGCAAGCCCACCAATTATCATTGGGATGCCACAAAAAGGATACTTAGATACTTAAAGCATAGTACAGAAGCATGCCTATGTCTAGAACCGGAAACATCCGGTAAGCCAGTTCTTTCATGTTATGCAGACGCAGATTGGGCTGGGGACGTGAAATGTAGAAAAAGTACATCAGGGTACATATTTTTCTTGAACGGCAGCCCTGTACATTGGTACACTGGTAAGCAAAACCTAGTGGCTACATCGACTACTGAGGCCGAATATATATGCTTATCCAAAGCTGCGAATAATCTGGTGTGGTTCGATGACTTGCTCTCCAACATCTGGGCCGAACCCACATACCCCATCCACATACATGAAGACAACAAGGCAGCTATCGAAATATCTAGAGCTGATGCTGTGGGTCAAAGGTCGAGACACATAGATATAAAACACAAACACGTTAGGCAACTCTCCAGCATGGGCTTTATTAAAGTATTACATTGTGATACACAAGAACAAACTGCTGACATCTTAACCAAACCTCTGTTAAACAAACAGCATACCTATTTGACATCCAAACTAGGTGTCATACTACACAAATCGATAAACCATGATCAATCCACTTGTGATCTTACGGCCAGGCATCTAGAGGGGGATTTGTTAAGTATAAATGCCTGCCCTCCAAACCTAGTGTTGTAAGGGTTAACTACCCAGGGATCCCTTCACCCACTGACCCCTCCTCACCTGGACTCCGCCCCTGGAGTACTTAAGGGTCATCCATGCGGTCTGGGCTCCATTCTAGCTGCAAACCTGTAAGAGAGAAACATTATGTAAATAAACAAACTTGATTATACACATGCCTGTGTATCTCCTTCATTGGGCTCGATCCAAGAACATTCCTACACTAGTGTGGCATGTACTGTATACGGTATACCAGTATCTTGTGAATGAATTATGAACATGGTTTCAGCTACAGTGCTCTGTGTTGTTATAAAGAACACATTACTGTTCTTTCTTGCAGAAAAATACTACAGTACCTCCTGATGCTACATACCAGTACAAGGATGTCAAAGCAAAAAAGGCAAGCATATAAAATTTCTTTTAAGCTAGAAGTTGTGAAATATGCTGAGGAACATGGAAACAGAGCAGCGGAGAAACATTTTGGACCACCTCCAACTGAAAAAATGATGAGAGTGGAGGAAACAGGTGGATCAGCTGCAAAAAGTAAAAGAACAACTTTTGTGGGCTTCCTGCAAAGTGGCCACAGTTAGAGGTGGACATGAAAGACTGGGTCACACGTCACCGGAATAATGGCTTTGCAGTTTCCACAAAAATTGTGATATATGAAGCCAAATGCATTGCTGTACAGAAAGGCGTTCAGGATTTTACTGGATCACCACCAAAACTAGAATTGCACAAAAAATGCCAGAAGAGTGTGAATCTAAGATTCTGTCTTTTCATACATTTGTGATAGACTCCAGGAAGAAAAATAATTTTGAAATTGGCCAGATTGGGAATATGGATGAAGTCCCGCTAACCTTCTAATAAGACTGTTGATGTGAAAGGTGCCAAAAGCATAACCGTGAAAACCTCAGGACATGAGAAAACACATTACACGGTTGTGTTGTTCTGCTGTGCAGACGGCACCAAATTGCCACCGATGTTAATATTCAAAAGGAAAACCTTCCCAAAAGAAGTGATTCCAAGAGGTGTTGTTGTGCATGTCCATGAGAAAGGATGGATGGACGAAAATGGAATGAGAGTATAGATTGAAAAAATGTGGTTCAAACGTCCTGGAGGGCTTCTAAAAAACCCTGCTTTATTAGTGCTCGGCCAGTTTAGAGGACGTATTAGCGAAACCACAAAGAAAAGATTCAAGACGTGAAGTCTCATCTAGCTGTAATTCCTGGGGGTCTTACCAGCCAGTTGCAACCTCTTGATGTTTCCATCAACAAACCATTCAAAGTCTACATGCGAGAAGAGTGGAACAAATGGATGGCTGCTGGTAATCATGATCTGACACCTACTGGACGAATGAGGAGGCCCACTATCACTCAAGTTTGTGAATGACTGAAAACATCATGGCACTCAGTGAAGGATGAAATTGTTACATGGTCATTCAAAAAAGTGGCATTAGCAATGCCTTAGATGGAACTGAAGATGATATCATTTATGAAGGTAGCGAAGAAAGTGATATCAGTGATTGTGAGCAACTGAGCTTCCTAAATTCTGACACTAGCGATGATGAGTTCTTGGGGTTTCCAGAAAATTAGAAGAGTGCTTGAACCTTAAAGTCTCTCCTCATTTGTTAATGACAGTGATGATGGTTCTTAATACTGCTGTTGACTTTACATGGTTGTAAAAATTATTCTGCTATATTTTATTAAATATATTACTACACCATTTGGTTCAGAATATTTTTTTCTTTGTTTTCCTCCTCTAAAACCTAGGTGCGTCTTATAGTCAGGTGCATTTTATACTCGGAAAAATACTGTATGTGTAATCCTAATCTTCCAACTTCAACAATACTATTCTCTCTTCATAATCCTTTATCATTTTTCCCATTAATTCATTTAGACATAGATAACATTTATTTGCGCCATGTAGTTGTTATTCCCTACTAAATTACTATTATTTAATATTTTAAGAATTATTCATTATTCCACCATAACTTCAATATTCCAAATGTGTAGGATTACCAATAACGCCAAATATTAACAATATATAATCAATCCCAGGAGTGTATCTCAAAATCCCCACAATTTCTAATCCTTAATATTTTAAATTCACAATATACTTTAACACACTATTAATGTTAATAATACAATTAAATTACCTAATCCTAAATTTCCATCTACTAATCTTAATTTATTTTTTAGTTATAATAATTTGTATTATCTATTAATATATATATATACTACTATTTTCCCTATTTGTATTTTTCCATTTTATTAATATATTTTCTCATTATCCATAATCTCTTAATCTTTTAAAAATTCCATCATTTATTGATTTTTTAGTCATCCTTTTATTTCTCTCTCTTGGAATCTTGTAGCTCTTTTTGATATTTTTGTGCCTACTAAACATTTCCTTCTGGATACCCTTGGTCTCTTTCTGCTGTATTATTTGAACACCCATCAACAAGACTTCCTTTTTTTAAAGAGATTTTTCTCTTTTTTTCTCTAAATCTTTCTTTTTTTGAAGAGATTTTTTTATTTTCTCTCTGTTCTATTATAAGCTTTTGAGGAGTTATCTAATAGATTCCTACTTATTAATCCTTTCTCATCTTTATTTTTAGCTTCTTGCATCTCATTTTGATTTTTCCTTTCCACTATTTCTTCTAATTTCTCATCTATTTCTTGAATATCGTGTTCCTCTTTTCCCCCCAATTGTTGAGTGACTTCTACATTCATTTCTGTGTCTTTAAACTTTAAACCCTTGTCTCCTTATTGTTCTTCATAGATTCACGCATACTTTTTAGCATCAAGAATATTTCTTCATATGCCTCTATTATCCCCTGTAAATCCATTTTATAACAATTTAATAAAAATTACTCAGTATATGTCTATAGTTCCAACATCTCAATATTTAAAAACTCCTGCTTAATATAATTTCATCAATCCCATAATTATACCTCATAATTAAAACCCCTAAATTTATAATCTTTAAAATTCTTTGGTAATTTACAACCTTATAGTTTTCCAATTATATATCTTCCCAATTGTTCAAATTTTAAAGTCTTATTTAACTTTCCTTCTTTTCTCTTTTCTTCTATCACCTTTCTTCTTTTATCTTGTAGAATGTTCTGTTGAGTAACATTAATAGTCCAAATCCAAGTTAATCCACTAGATTCCTCCAATCTTTCAGATCCATAATCCAATAGCCAATTTTAATAAAGTTTAATTATTTGCAAATTAGTTCCTTTTAAAAATCTTCAGAAGGGACAAAAAAACTCATTAAATATTCTCAAATTATCCAAGTCTTCTAACATTAAAGTCAAGGTCAGGCTGTCTTCCAGATGTTATTACTTCTATTCTGTGTATTAGACTTTGTGTGTATTGAGTTAACTTTCACTGAGTATACTGCGGCTATAGTGCTGTAGTACTTCTCTTCTTCCAGTAGATGGCTCTCTTATTCCCAAATCCAACGTTAAACAGTCTGTCAAAAACAGCTGATTATCCGATAAATCCAGGGGGTTTAAAAATACAAATAAACAAGACAGGGGACATCCGGTTGACGTCGCGGCGAGAACGGCTGAAAAATAGCGGGCTCCGCTGAGCCTTGCAAAATCCAGCTGGTAACTGCTGTCGGGAGACCCTATGGGGTCATAGCCACCTTGTAGGGGTGGTGAAGGAAGGAGATGCGCTTCGCTGACCACAAGGAACTTGTAATTTCCTCATTAGGTCCGAAGCATGCTCTCCCGAACAACAGCAGGTATGATGGCCATTTTTGGCAGTCACAAGCTGGGACAACCAGGACCACAAGATTTGTGCTGGAGAGGTTCATGGACAGAGCATTGAAACTGGGTGAGACTTTTACCAACTTTTACTCTAAAGACCTGATTTAAGTACAAGAATTTAAAAAGATAACTTCCAAGCCTAAGAAAGCGGCAACTAAATACATGGAGAAAAAAAACCCCTGAAAATCAAGGGGCGAAAGAAGCCCAAGGGAAGCTTTAAAACACAGAAAGCTTGAAAAAAGCTTAAACAAAATGCCTCCAGGTTTTTGTGGTCCATCCACACTTTGAATGGAAACTTACTGCCCTTTAAGAATTGCCTCCAGATAAGCAGGGCCCATTGGACTGCGTAAGCCTCCTTCTCCCAGATAACCCACTGCCTCTCAGTATCAGACAACTTGAGAGATGTGTAGGCACATGGTTGCAACACTCCCTTTTTGTTCCTCTGGAGTAAAAGTGCCCCTACTGCCACATCGCTGGCATCTGCCTGGATCACAAAAAGCTCATCTGGGTTTGGGTGCTTCAAGACCTGCTCAGCAGCAAAGAGCCGCTTCAGCTTTTTGAAGGCTGCTTGGCATTTGATGGACCAATTTAGCAGCTGACTCCACTCCCGTCTTGAGCAGGTTGTTGATGGGCAGGACTATCTGGGCAAACGTGGGGATCAACTGCCGGTAAAAGTTTGCAAATCCCAGGAAGCTCTACAACTGCCTCCTGGTCAGAAGACCCTCCCATTCCAGGATTGCTCTCACTTTCCCCAGGTCCATCTCCACCCCTCCTTGGAGATGCGGTACCCCAGGTAGTCTAGGCTGGTGTTGTGGAAGTCGCATTTAGATAGTTTCACGTATAGCAATAGCAATAGCACTTAGACTTATATACCACTTCACAGTGCTTTACAGCCCTCTCTAAGTGTTTTACAGAGTCAACATATTGCCCCCAACAATCTGGGTCTTCATTTTAACAACCTATGAAGGATGGAAGGCCGAGTCAACCTTTTTTTTTGAAAGATTTTATTTTTATTTTTAAACAAACATACATAAAAACATAAAAACATCTTCAATTACACACAGTGTGTCGGTTGGTTACAAGTCTTTTGTGCATCTTCACCATATTCATAGCTTACAGTTTACCTAAATTCTCATATTATCGATCTAATATATATCTATGTATTATTGTCCTCGTTAATCATTTATTTGACTATAGCTATTCTTCCCTCATTTTGTACAAAATTTTCTAAGATTTGAGTTAATTTATATTACAACATTCATCATCCTGAATTGTTCCAATAATAATACATCTTTATGTTATATTTTATATAGTCCTACAATTCTTGTATTATAAAAATCTCTATCATATTTCATTTCCATATTTTTTTATCTAACCATTGATAAAATAAATCCCATATCTTATAATATTGTTTATCTTCTTGTTCTCTAATTTCAAATGTCAATTTACTCATTTCAGCACACTCCATTATTTTCTTAATAACTTCTTCTTGCGTTGGGATTTTCTCATTTTTCCAATTTTTAGCAAACACAATTCTAGCCGCTGTTAATACATTCACAATCAGATATCTCAATTCTCTATTATATATTTCAGGTACAATCCACAATAAAAAAAATCTCATTTAAAATCTATGTGTTTTTTTATCATTTTTTCCAACCATGTGTAGATTTTAGTCCAATATCTTTTGGCTTCTGCACACGTCCACCACATATGGTAATATGAACCTGGTATCTGATGACATTTCCAACATTTTTCAGATTTATTCTTGAACATTCTGGCTATTCTCGTCAGGGGTAAATGCCACCTGTAAAACATGTTATACAAATTTTCTTTATATGCAGTTGACATTGTCATGTTATAATTTTGCGACCACAATTTTTGCCATTTCTCTAAGTCAATCCCATGTCCAAAAATTTTCCCCCAAGCAATCATTGTTTCTTTAACTTGTTCTTCTTCCAATTTAACCTCCAATAAATATACATATAGTTTTTTAATTACGTTTTCATCAGTACCTGTTAAAATTTTATCTAAATTAGTCAAATTATCATAAAAACCTTCTGTCTTAAAATATTTATCATATCTAGAATGTATTTGCAGATAGGAAAACCAATTCATCTTTATACCTTGTTCTTCTAATTCTTGCATAGATTTAAGTTCACCCTTTTCATTCAATAATTCACTATATCTAACAATTTGTTCCTTTCTAAATGTTATTGAATATTAGAATGCTTCAATAGTTGATAACCAGACTGGAATTTTTAAATAATGTTGTCCTTTAATCTTCTCCCAATTTAATAGCAAAGTCTGTTGTATAAAATGTCTTCTAAACTACCCCTGTGTTTTTGTTCCCTTGTACCATAAGAAAGCGTGCCACCCCAACAACAAATCATGTCCTTCTAGAGTCAATAATCTAATATTTCTTAACATTATCCATTCCTTGATCCACATCAAATTTGTCGCTTGATAGTATAATTCCCGATTAGGCAAGCCAAATCCTCCTCTTATTCTAGTATCTTGCAACAATTTTAATTTTATCCTAGTTTTTTTCCCTGCCAAATATATTTCAACACTATTTTATTTAAATCTTCAAAATAATGTTTCCCCAACCTAATTGGAAAGGCTGAGTCAACCTTGAGCAGGTGAGAATCAAACTGCTAAACTGCAGGCAGCCAGCAGGCAGCAGAAGTCGCCTGCAGTACTGCATTCTAACCACTGTGCCACCATGACTATAACTGGGCTTTGCGCAACTTCTCAACTACTGCTCTCATTAGCCTTACATGTACTATCTTCTCCTGGACTCAATTGGAAAGAGAGGAACAGGGATCAGCAATTGCTTTGCATTGGCCTTTATTTGTCTTTATTTGTTCTTTTGTATGCATCGCATGCCATAAAAGAAAACACCTATTAAGAGTTAAATGCCTTTATAATCCAGGAACAGCAGAGAAGCCGAGCAGCCTTGATAAGATAAGGAAGGTCCTTCTTAGGCTTTCCCTAGTGGGCCAAGGTACAAATGGAACCTGGGCACAGACAGCAATGGATTTCCTGCAAATGGCAAACCGAATTGCAGCTATCCCTCTAAGGCAGGGGTGTCAAACTCACATCACTATGGCGCCATCACATGACATATCGGGACTTTCCCACCCTTCGCTAAACCGGGCATGGCCGTGGCCAGCGTGTGATGCATCCAGCCCGTGGGCCAGGAGTTTGACAGCCCTGCGTCAGACCTAGAAGCCATCTTTCTACCTTTGTGCCTTCAGGCTTTAGGCCTGCCACAAGCCTACCAGGGGAAGTTGGGAGGGGGGATAGTATAGAGTGAAGAAGATATGTAGCCAAAATAAAAATTTTTATAGAAAGTCAAGGCCAAGGTGCCCTGCAGCTGTGCTGAGAAGAGGAGGATGTCTTCTGTTCTGGACTGTATATGATTGGATGTGTGGTGGACATGTGGGTGAGGGGCAAGTTCTTGAACTTTCTTTTGGGTGTGAAAAACCCGGAAGCTCTCAGATTCATGTTTTCCCAGATGTGCCAATATGACATCTCTAATAAAAGTTAGCTTTGAGGAATTTCAAGCCTCGGAGTTTGATTTCGCTGGGGGTGTTACTTGGAACCCTGACACTAACCTGAATCACCTTTCAAACTAAAGCAACTTCCCCGAATCTCGGGGCGCTGTTCGGGGTCCTGACCCCCAAGCGTCGACCCGATACCGGGCAGTGCGAAGACTCAGGGAAGAAGGAGGAAGAAAAGAAGTCCACAGGGGCATGGCCAGCATCGCTGTGGGACAGAGGGTTTTTTCAGGGGCTCCCGAAGAACCGTTGATATCCCAGCTGATCGGGGGTCTTAAGTGACCTAAGCTGTCCTGTAGGGACAGTGAACTAGAGAAGCATGGACTGATCAACTCAGGGAATCCACAAACTCCCAGGTTGATCAGAGGTAGCTTCTTGAACCCAACGGCTGAGGAAAGCAGTCATAGGAGCTGCTAAAAAGCAGGGGCAGTCGCAACAGAGTGGAGGAACTAAGAGAAATTCAAGTAAATGAAATTCAAGTAGAAATTCAAGTAAATGAGGGCAGATATGATATTGTTGCCATTATGGAAACTTGGTGGGATAAAACCCACAAATGGAACATACAGCTAGAGGGATATAAATTATTTAAAAGAAATAGACCAAATAAAAGAGGAGGTAGAGTTGCACTATATATAAGAAATAACTACATCTCTACCGAAATAGAGCACAACAATGATGAAAATTATCTTGAATGCATTTGGGTCAATATTAAAGGGGGGGGGGGATGACATTGCCATAGGTCTATACTATAGGCCACCCAACCGAACAGAGGAAGTAGATGAACCTTTTGCTAGTCAGCTAACTAAGGTATGTAGGAAGCACATCACAATAGTAATGGGGGATTTTAACTACCCTGACATCAACTGGGAGACAAACTGCACCAAGTGGAAGATCCAACAGGTTCCTAACTAACCTAGCAGACAACTTTGTTTCCCAAAAAGTAGAGAAGGGAACAAGGGGAACAGCCATATTGGACTTAATTCTCACTAACAGAGATGAAATGATAGAAGGTGTTGAAGCTACAGGAACCTTGGGGGCAAGTGATCACACAATATTGGAATTCAACATTATGAAAACACAAGTAGTAGAACAAAGTCAAACTAGAGTCTTGGACTTTAAGAGAGCTAATTTCAATAAACTTAAAGAGAGCTTGAGAAGGATTCCATGGATGAGAATCCTTAAGGGGAAAACAACTCAAGTAACATGGGGAATTTTGAAAAGTGAGATTATAAAAGCCCAGTCTAGCACAATACCAATGAAGAAGAAAAATAATAGATCTCAAAAGAAACCAGCATGGCTGCATAAAGAACTCTCTAACAAATTGAAAGACAAAAAGGACAAGTATAAGAAGTGGAAAGAGGGGCAAATAACAAGGCAGAATATCAGCAAATAGCCCGAGCCTGTAAAGATGAAGTGAGGAAAGCTAAGGCTCACAAGAAACAAAGGCTTGCAAGTAAAGTAAAAAATAACCAAAAAAAAGCTGCTTCCAACATATTAAAAACAAGAAAAAAGTCAAGGAAACAATTGGCCCATTGCTGGGAGAAAGTGGCAAGAAGGTGACAAGCAACAGGGAGAAAGCAGAACTACTTAACTCAGTTTTTGCATCTGTCTTTACACAAAAGGAAAAAACAGTCCAACCTATCAAAAACAGCACCACAAAAAACAGATTAGGAACACAAGTTAAAATAGGGAAGAAAATGGTAAGTGAGCACCTGTCTACCCTAGACGAGTTCAAATCACCAGGACAAGATGGATTACACCCCAAGGTTCTGAAGGAACTGGCAGACAAGATCTGAGAACCACTGAACTATATCTTTCAAAGATCCTGGAGCACAGGGGAACTGCCAGAGGATTGGAAAAGAGCTGATGTAGTTCCCATCTTCAAAAAAGGAAAAAAAAATAGATCCAGGAAACTACAGACCTATCAGCCTGACCTCAATACCAGGGAAGATTCTGGAAAAAATAATCAAGCAACGAATCAGCGAACACCTAGAAGCAAACAAAGTAATAACCAAAAGCCAACATGGGTTTGTTAAAAACAGATCATGCCAGACTAATCTTATTGCATTCTTTCACAAAGTGACAAAATTAGTGGACCAGAGGAATGCTGTCGATATAATTTACTTGGACTTCAGTAAAGCATTTGATAAAGTAGACCATAACCTACTACTAGATAAAGTAGAAAAATGTGGGTTAGACAGCATCACCACCAGATGGATTCATAACTGGCTGACCAACCACACTCAACGTGTAGTCCTCAATGGAACTGCATCTACATGGAGGGAAGTATGCAGTGGAATATCCCAGGGCTCTGTTTTAGGCCCAGTTGTTGAGCGTCGAGCAGCACTCGACATCAGAGACCTGAAAACGCCAGTGCA
>WNWU01013053.1:372848-384784 GCA_012654045.1 Ptyas mucosa
CGTGTTTCTTGGGCGTGCCTGTGATCGCGGACTGTCAAAGGCCGAGACCAGTACTCTTCAACATCTTCATCAATGACTTGGACAAGGGGATAGATGGGGAACTCATCAAATTTGCAGATGACACCAAGCTGGCAGGAATAGCCAACACTCCAGAAGATAGGCTCAAGATACAGAAGGATCTTGACAGACTTGAACATTGGGCTCTATCTAACAAAATGAAATTCAACAGTGAAAAAAGCAAGGTTCTACATTTAGGGAAGAAAAACAAAATGCACAGGTACCGTATATGTGGTACCTTGCTCAATAGTAGTAACTGTGAGAGGGATCTTGGAGTCCTAGTGGACAACCATTTAGATATGAGCCAGCAGTGTGCAGCAGCTGCCAAAAAAGCCAACACAGTTCTGGGCTGCATAAACAGAGAGATAGAATCAAGATCACATGAAGTGTTAATACCACTTTATAATGCCTTGGTAAGGCCACACTTGGAATATTGCATTCAGTTTTGGTCACCACGATGTAAAAAAGATGTTGAGACTCTAGAAAGAGTGCAGAGAAGAGCAACAAAGATGATTAGGGGACTGGAGGCTAAAACATATGAAGAACGGTTGCAAGAACTGGGTACATCTAGTTTAATGAAAAGAAGGACTAGGGGAGACATGATAGCAGTGTTCCAATATCTCAGTTGGTTGCCACAAAGAAGAGGGAGTCAAACTATTCTTCAAAGCACCTGAGGGTAGAACAAGAAGCAATGGGTGGAAACTAATCAAGGAGAGAAGCAATTTAGAACTAAGGAGAAATTTCCTGACAGAACAATTAATCAGTGGAACAACTTGCCTGCAGA
Organism: Ptyas mucosa; assembly: GCA_012654045.1. Lineage (NCBI taxonomy): Eukaryota > Metazoa > Chordata > Lepidosauria > Squamata > Colubridae > Ptyas > Ptyas mucosa. Next base: position 373,690 of record WNWU01013053.1, read on the forward strand.
AGTTGTGAATGCTCAAACACTGGAAAATTTTAAGAAGATATTGGATAACCATTTGTCTGAAGTGCTGTAGGGTTTCCTGCCTAAGCAGGGGGCTGGACTAGAAGACCTCCAAGGTCCCTTCCAACTCTTCTATTATTCTATTCTATTCTATTCTATTCTATTCTATTCTATTCTATTCTATTCTATTCTATTCTATTCTATTCTATTCTATTCTATTCTATTCTATTCTACCCATCGGGGTGAACTAGATATTTGGATTACAAATATCAACCAGAAGTGGATTACAAATTTGGGATATATAACGATAAGAGATGAAGAAATTTACAGCACATCTACATTCAGCACCAAGCCCCTCTACAACAGAAACATTGAAAACATCAGAAACAATGGATTTTAAAAATCTGATACAGTCACTGCATGATGATCTAAAAGAAGACTTAAAAGAAGTGAAGGAGATGATTGGGAGAAATGGAGAAAGAATTCAAAAAGTAGAGGAAAAGGCAGAGTTAATGGAAAAGAAAGTGGAAGAATTAGAGGAAAAATTGACAACCAAGATTGAACAATTATCTCTCTTGAGATGGACAAAGCTGATTTTCACCTAAGAGTTCAAAATATAGAGGAAGAGAAAGGAGAAAACTTGCTGGAAGCAATAGCAGAGATGCTGGCAGCAGAGATGCTGGCAGAACTGAAGGAAAGATAATGAATGAGATGGATGAGGTATTTAGAGTGCACACAAGATATGCAATGAGAAACAAGTTACCAAGAGAATTCATGTAAGATTTACAAAGAAAGCGATAAAGACAGAGATACTACAAATAACCAGAAACACTGCAATGAAATATAAAGATAAAGAGATAGTGGTGTTGAGACAAATACCAAGAAGAGTCAGAGATTTGAGGAAGGAATATCATTTCTTAACAAGACTTTTGATTACAAAAGGAGTGAGTTTCAGGTGGCTAATACCAGAAGGGATACTGTTACTATTATATACTATTAGCACAAATAGAAGAATATGGAGAGATTGCAGGACTAAAAATAAATAAAGACAAAACAAAAATATTGGTCAAAAATATAACAAAAAAGAAGAAAAGAATTGATGGAGAAACTAAATATTCAAATCGTGAAAAAAATGAAATATTTAGGAATATATTTAACCTCAAGATGTGTAATGATAAAGGAAGATAATTACTATAAACTAAAGAAACAGATTGAGGAAGATTTGGAGAAATGGAAAAATTTACAGTTACATTAATGGGAAAGATAGCGATAGTAAAGATGAACATATTGTATGTTCGTAAAGTAAAGATAGTAAAGATGAACAATTGTTTTAACATCTCTACCCCAATGAAGGAAGGCAACGAAGTGTTTGGAGAGAAGGGAGGGGAAGGCAAACGAAGGAAGCAATCGAAGTAACAACAACCAAGAGGAAATAACTTGGACTGCGCTGTGTGGAGCTGACTAAATTACAGAGAGGAATTTGCAGTTTGGCTTCCAGAGTTTGCCTGCCCTTATTCCCCTGGGTCCTAGAGCCCTTATCACCCAAGGTTGTTTATCACCTCAGCTTCACTAGGGTGGGCTGGCTGGCTGGGGAGCAGCTCAGGGAAGAAAGAAGCTAATGTCCGGAGCAACTGTAAACCTGGATGACCCTTAATCTATGGACAAGCTGAGTTGTGGTTTACTTGAGGAATGAGTCAGCAACTTCAGGATCTGAAATATCACTAAGCAAGCTGAAAGTAGATGCAGAGGAACCTACTAAGTTAATTAGCATTCTTGTAATGGTGAGTCCTTTTTGGGAAAATTTTCAGCCAAATTGACTTTAATTGACTTTAATCCCCACTTTCCACATTGCTGGTAAAACAGATATCCTGGGCCAGAGACCTTCTTTGGAGAGAACTAGGTTTATTCCACATGCAATGTTTTTAAATAGAGCCAAGTTGTGGCTCCCTAGACTGTACTGGTGGAGAGGAAAGCAGGACTTTAACCAGGAGGAACATCTGAAGGAAAAACTGGAGGTTTCTGTGAATTCCACAGGGTCCCCAAGGCAAGATGGTGGAAAGGACTGGACGGGGCCAAGGTTCAACGGCTGGAGGGCACCCACTGTTTGCTGGGATACCTCAATATGTGGCTCCTCTCAAGCCATCGGTGGAGTCTCCAGAGCATTTTTAGATTTGTTTTAACTCACCTGATATCTTTTTGCTCAATACATTAATTTTATCTTGGGGAGGGTGTGCGTGTGTGTATGTGTGAGGGTATTGGGATGGATTGGATGGAAGGAATGGTTTGGAGTGGCTGAATTTGGGGAGAATGAGGGAGCCGGGGGCAAAGTATGGAGCCCCCTCTGCTGAGTGTGCAAACAGAAGCAGATGGGGGCTCAGATATGACCCCCGGTTCGGTATGAGTGGGGTGCCTTGCCTGCCAGGGAGGAGGGGGGGCATTGAGGTGGGGAAGGGGATCTCTGGGGGGATGGAGAGCCGGAGTATTGCGGTTATGACTGGGAGAGGTAGATATGGCGGGAGCCGAGGAGTAGGCCGCTCTCGGGGAACTAGGACTTGCTGTCTCAAAGTGATTACTTGTTCTGGCCCCTCTGGTTCTGGTTCACCAGGCTTGCCTCGTATACCTGGTGACTTGGGATGTCAGGGCCCTGGCCTCAGGCTGCTGCTGTTTAATGCCAGGTCTGTTATTAACAAGGCCCCGCTCGTTCGGGACTTAATCCAGGAGGAGGAGACTGACCTGGCATGCATAATTGAGACTGGCTGGGCCAGGAGGGGGGTGTGCCCCTCTCAGAGATGTGCCTAGACGGGTTCCAGATATTGCATCAGCCGCGACTCCAGGGAAGGGGTGGAGGAGTGGCAGCTATTGTCCAGAAGAGTCTTTGCCCTTGCAGGATCCCTGCCCCTGAGATTGTTGGGTGTGAGTCTCTCCTCTTGAGGTTGGACTCAGGGGCTCAGTTGGGCTTGTTGTTGACGTACCTGCCTCCCACCTGCGTTACGACAGCCCTGCCTGTGCTGCTAGAGGCAGTAGCCGGGTTGGCGGTGGAGATCCCCAGGCTTATGGTACTGGGGGACTTCAACTTGCCATCACTTGGCGAATCCTCAGATGCGGCTCAGGAGTTCATGGTTTCCATGACAACCATGGACCTGACCCAAGTAGTTCAGGGTCCGACTCATAGTGGGGGACACACACTTGACCTGGTGTTTCTCTCGGGGCAGTGGAGATATGATCTGGAATTAAGGGGTATAGATGCTTCTCCCTTGTCATGGTCAGATCATTTCCTGCTGAGGTTAGACTTCAGGGCGCTACTCCCCCATCGCAGGGAGGACTAAGTGGTTTCGCCCCAGGCGCCTAATGGACCCTGAAGGGTTCCAGAAGGAGCTTGGGGAGATACCTGACTCCCTTGTCCACAGTCCTACTGAGTCCCTGGTGGCTGCTGCCTGGAATAGGGTGGCATCTGGGGCACTGGACCAGATTGCGCCTTTGCGACCTCTCCATGGCGGTGGATCCAGGAAAGCTCCCTGGTTTACCGAGGAGCTCTGGGAGATGAAGCGCCAGAAGAGACGTCTAGAGTGACGCTGGAGGACCAGTAACTCCGAATCTGACCAAACACTCTTACGTGTTGTGTCCCCATCCTCCACACGCACAAACCCACACAGACAGTCGAGGGTTAAATAATTGGCACACACAAACGGTCCGTTATCAGAGGCTTGGCAGCTCTACGGGAACCGGCTGCCAAGTTCTTTACTATAACAAGAAGGGGGGATGTTCCTCCACCAGATAACAAATGCAATACACACCGGCTGGGAAAAAACAGTCCAATTCACTATCCTTCAGCAGACTGAGGTTTTGCACCAAAGGAGCTTGCAAGAATTAACTTTGTCTGTCACAGAATCTAAACGGCCACCCCCCTCCTTTATATAGCCTGTGGGGTGTGGTCCAGTGACTCAGCTTAATCCCTGGCACGCCTCCTCCTCTGCTGTGATCGTTTAGCACGCCGACGCTGATGTGGGTCCAGCCACAATTTGTCTCTCTCATCACTCTCCGACCGATCGGAGACACCTGGCTCCTGGCCAATCTCCTCTCCTTTGGCCGACACCTGAGGAATTGTCAGAGAGGAGGGGCCGGGGGAGGGAGGCCTGGCCGGCTCCTCTCCTTCATGTTCGGAGCCTTCTTCCTCCGATACAATGGGCTCGGGGGTCAGAGCCACAACATTAAGAGCCTTTATTAGGATTTATTTAGTGGCGATATGGGTGGCAAAATGTTCGCATTTTTCCGCACTTATTGCATCCGCTGATTCGCGCCCAGTCATCCTATTTAGGGTGACTCGCTCCCTCCTTAATGTAGGAGGAGTGGAGGAGCCCTTGCAGGGTAGAGCTGAGGAGTTTGTGCAGTTTCTTTCGGATAAAGTCGCTCAGATTCGGATGGACCTGGACTCTGATTGGGCAATTCCGACCGAGATGACGGGGGCAGGTCTTAGTCCCATTGTGTTGGATGAGTTTGAGCCTGTGACTCCTGAGGAAGTGGACAAGGCTGTAGGAGCGATGAGTTCCTGCACTTGTTTGTTGGACCCATGCCCCTCCTGGCTGGTTTTGGCCAGCAGGGAGATGACACGAGGCTGGCTCCAGGCTTTAGTTAACGCGTCCTTGAGGGAAGGGGCCTTCCCACAACCATTAAAGGAAGCGATTGTAAGGCCCCTCCTCAAGAAGCCTTCCCTGGATCCAACAGAATTAAAGAACTTTCGTCCAGTCTCCAACCTACCCTTTGTGGGAAAGGTTGTAGAGAAAGTGGTGGCACTCCAGCTCCTGCGGTCATGGGAGGAAACGGATTATCTAGACCCTTTTCAGTCTGGCTTCAGGTCTGGCTACAGCATGGAAACTGCTTTGGACATGCTGATGGATGATCTCTGGCAAGCCTGAGATGGGGGTCATTCCTCCATCTTGGTGCTACTTGACCTCTCAGTGGCTTTCGATACCATTGACCATGGTATCCTTCTGGGATGACTAAGGGAGCTGGGAGTGGGAGGCACCGTGTTACGGTGGTTCTCCTCCTATCTCTCTGGTCAGTCACAGTCGGTGTTGGTAGGAGGACAGAGGTCAACCCCTAGGCCCCTCATTTGTGGGGTGCCTCAGGGCTCAGTCCTCTCTCCCCTCCTATTTAACATCTACATGAAGCCACTGGGTGAGATCATCCGACAACACAGGGTGAGGTATCAGCAATACGCGGATGATACCCAGCTGTATATCTCTACCCCGCATCAATTCAGTGATGCGGTGGATGTGATGTGCCGGTGCCTGGAGGCTGTGAGGGTCTGGATGGGAGTCAACAGGCTCAGACTTAACCCAGACAAGACCGAGTGGCTGAGGGTATTGCTTCCTAAAGACTATGTTGATTGTCCATCCTTGGTTCTGGGGGGGGGAAGAAATTGTCCCCCTCAGAACGGGCTCGCAATTTGGGTGTCCTCCTAGACTCATAGCTAAGATTAGAGCAACATCTGACAGCTGTGGCTAGGGGGACCTTTGCACAGGTTTGCCTGGTGCACCAATTGTGACCCTACTTGGATCAGGAGGCTCTCCTCACAGTCACTCATGCCCTTGTCACCTCACGATTAGATTATTGCAACACGCTCTACATGGGGCTACCCTTGAAAAGTGTTTGGAGACTACAGTTGGTCCAGAACGCAGCCGCGCGAGCTGTCGTGGCTGCACCTAGATACACCCACATTACGCCAATTCTCCACGAGCTGCACTGGCTCCTTATTGGTCTCTGGTCACAATTCAAGGTGTTGGTTATTACCTTTAAAGCCCTACATGGCTCAGGGCCAGGTTATCTTCGAGACCACCTTCTGCCGCATAGCTCCCAGCGACTGGTAAGATCCCACAGAGTTGGTGTATTGTGAGCCGCCCTGAGTCTTTGGAGAGGGGCAGCATATAAATTGAATTAATTAAATTAAATTAAATTAAATTAAATTAAATATTGCCGAGACTATTGTTTCTATTTCAGACAGTACCAATGAAAGTGGAAAAGACATATTTTGAACACCTTAATAAAACAATAAAGAAATTTATATGTCAAGGGAAGAAAGCAAGAATCAACATAAAAATGTTACAAGATGCGAGACTACTTGGAGGATTTGAACTGCCGAATTGGGAACTATATTACCAGGCAGCAGTGTTGACTTGGATGAGAGAATGGATTGGATTGAGAAATACAAGATTATTAATTTTGGAAGGACATGATCTACAATTGGGATGGCATGCCTTTTTATGGTATGGTAGAAGTAAGATGCATACTTATTAGGCTAAGGCAGGAATTGATGCTGAGGGGGGAAACAGTGTCTGAACAAACCCTCATTACTGTTATATCCAATTCCCTTGATCCTATCTGGGATAGTTTTATATCGCAATTGGATGACGTTGATTGTAACAACCTATCTTTAGAAATGTTATCTGGCAAGTTAATAGCGGAAGACAACTTGCGAAAAAGCAGGGCGGCTTTCCATAAAAAGGAGAAACCTTTAAGAAAGCCCAGTAATTTAGATGGAGCATATACTATCAGAGAATGCTTCATTTGTGGTTCAAGAGAACATTATAGAAGGGACTGCCCTCAAAATGTGAATGCTAGGGCAAGTTTAAAGATACTTTCTGACAGTAAAAGTAAAAGGAGGCCATTCCCTCCAGGCAGAAAACTAAATGAAGATGTTCCTAACCACAGAAGGGGTAAAAAGCCAAATAGAGGCAACAAAGGAAACAATCCTAGGTCTAATGGTAGTTCTGTAGGCATAGTAGAGATTACTGAGTCAGAGTTTACAGAGGAACAGCGAGAGCAACTTTGGTTATTGGACAGTGGGGCCAGTAACCATGTTGTGAGTGATCGAAGGTTGTTTGTTAATATGAGAAAGCATCAATCCATGGTTAAGGTAGCGAATGGTAAAAAGGCGAATGTTATTGGCATTGGAGATGTTTATATTCCTGGGATAGGAGAAATTAATGATGCGTTATATGTACCAGAAATAGACCATAATCTGCTGAGCCTGATGAGGATATGTGAGAACCCTAGAATGGAGATTCTGTTCTCAGGAGGAACAGTGGTGATCACAAACAACAAGTGTGTGATTGGGGAGGTCTTAAAGATAGGTGGTTTGCCCTATTATTCCCCCAATACAAATGCCGAGACACTTGGAGCCAGCAATTATACTATTTCATCTGGTACGTATAATGAATCACGGTTAGAACTAGGTGATGACAATCAAGACTTTCAATGGAGGAAGCCTTGTCATGATAAATGTAAGTTTAATAAAGGTTTTATGGATTTTAATTTAGAGTCTGACAACAGGGATCCTGAGAATGCTAACGCAATCTCTACAGGTGAGCCGTTGCATAATGAGTGCGCTCACCTAATGCATCGTAGGCTAGGTCATGTGAGTTTCCCTGTAGTTAAGAAGGTAACCGAGCACTCAAGAGGGACCAAAATCAATGACTGTAGTGTATTCCTAGATTGTTCGATTTGCAGGAGTGCAAAGTTGAAGGTGAAACCAGCACCCAAGAAGTCTCAGCGGTGCTCCGAATACCCATTTCAGCTCGTCCACATGGACTTGGTGGGTCCATTCGCACCTTCAGTCGGTAAGAGGAAATATTTCCTTACTATAGTAGATGACCATAGTCGATTCAGATTCGTTTTCCCCCTAACGACCAAAAGTGAGACGCTAGCTAAGTTTAAGGAATTTTGTAACTTAGTTGAAAACTAGCATAGAGTCAGAGTTAGGAAGATCCTGACTGATTGCGGAACTGAATTTAATTCTGGTCAGTTCGTGAGCTGGTTGAGGAGTAAGGGCATAGTCCACCTACGCACCGCACCTTATTTCGCGTTTCGAAATGGCGTCGTAGAATGACGTAATGGCGTGCTCCAAATCATGATGCGGTGCGCCCTAGAGGATGCCGGGTTAAACTTCACATATTGGGTGGAAGCGCTTAGGTACGCGAATTACACCCTGAACCGCGTATGGTCGAGCGTAGTTAAGAAAACCCCATATGAGGTGCTCTACGGCCATAAGCCCAGCTTGGCACACCTCCACGTTTTCGGGGTGATGGCCGATGTACACGTGCCGAAGGAGCTAAGGAGAAAAGGGGACCGAATCTCAGTGAGGCTGAGATTCGTTGGATACGAGCAGGGCTCCAAGGCATTTAGGTTTGCCAACCCTAATGGTAAATTAGTTATATCTAGGTCTGCCACATTCCACGAGGGAGCCAACTGGAGTAAGATCCATGCGAATGAGATCTTCACTCAGAACCCTTCCCGTAGCTGTCGAGAGCAAATGGAGGACGTATCGGCAAGCCTACCCGATGTTAGGGATACGTCTGGTTCTGGGGAGTGTGTCTCCCAGATACCCGTGGAAGGGACATCAAAGCGCAAGATGGGGGTGGCCAGAAAGGATAGGCACCCAGCATCTGAGTCGCATAGTGAGGGCTATGAGGAAGATGACTCCTCGGATGACTCCGATGTCAGTCATATGCCCAGATGCAGGCCGGTTAGGGCTACCAGGGGCAATAGACCTAGAAGGTACGACGACTTCGTTACCTCGGTCAACCAGGTCCCGGCCACACCTCAGAGATATGAGGATGTGCTGGCATTACCTAACCATGAAAAACAAAAGTGGCTTGCCGCAATGAATACAGAAATTGACAGCTTAAATAGGTTAGACGTATTCATGCCAACAAGATTACCCGAATATAAGAGGGTGATCGGCACCAGATGGCTTTTTGGGAAAAAGCCCATTGAAGATGGAGGTTTTGTGTATAAAGCAAGGTTAGTAGCGCAGGGATTCTCGCAGAGATTCCCTGATGACTATGAGGACACCTTTTCACCAACTGTGCATCCTGAGAGCGTCAGAACGGCTCTCACTATTGCTGCCATGTGAGGCGAACATGTACACCAGTTCGATATTCAGACAGCGTACCTCCACGCCCAATTAGACAAGGAGATCTATGTGAAGATTCCTCAGGGAATAAGCCATCGGGAAGACGATGTGTGGTTGTTGAATAAGAGCCTATATGGGCTCAGGCGATCTGATAAGCGCTGGTATGAGTGCCTTAAAAAAGCCTGAGAGAAATGGGCTTCTCACCATCATCCGCTGATGAGTGCGTTTTTGTTAAGGACGATTCGGGCACTAAGGAAACAGTACTGTTGCATGTTGATGATATCCTGTATATTAGCGAGTCAGAGAACAGGCACAAGAGGTTCTCTGAAGACCTTAGCAAAAGTTTTGCTTTGAAATCGTTAGGTCGCGTTAATAGATTCTTAGGGGTGCAGTTCGTAAAAACCGAGAAGGGGTTTCGGCTATCTCAGGTAGATAAGATTCTCGAATTGCTTAAAAAGTGCGGTATGGCAGAATCAAAGCCATGCGATACCCCTATGGCAACAGACTTCCTCAGTAATATGTATGCTGAGAGCGCGGAATTTGATAACAAGACCCTTTACAAGTCCGTGATTGGGTCGCTTTTGCACATCGCAAATTGGACTAGACCGGACATCAGCCTAAGTGTGAATGTATTATCTAGGCACTCAGAACACCCAACTCAGTACCACTGGAGTGGAATCAAACGACTCCTCAGATACCTGAAAGGTACTTTGAGTTATTCATTGATATTGGAACCGGAAACAACTAGAGAGTTAGAATTGAGTTGCTTTTCGGATGCTGATTGGGCAGGGGATGCTAGATCTAGAAAGTACCTCAGGGTACATTGTGTATTTGAATCATAGCCCCGTATACTGGTACTCAGGGGAGCAGAAGCTAGTTGCAACTTCCACAGCGGAAGCCGAGTATGTAAGTTTGTCCCAGGCTTCCAGTAACCTAGTGTGGTTCGACGATTTATTGGTAAGCTTGTGGAGGCAGCCCATGCATCCTATAAGAATCTACGAGGATAACATGGCTGCCATTAATATATCGGAAGCCGGTGCTGTAGGGCAGAGATTGCGCCATATCGATATTAAAAACAAACATGTAAGGCAATTAGTGAAAACAGGTTTCATTAAGACAGTGTATTGTGAAACCAAGGAACAGGTAGCAGACGTGTTTACCAAACCGCTGCCCCGTGACCAACACTACTATCTCCTGGGCAAAATTTTGATGACTATGTAAATGTACTTATCATTGATGTATATATGTGATCAATGACGAATGTATGTTAACAAATCAAATAGTCGCAGAGAAGGGGATTGTCATGAGTGTTTCCAGGATTGCTGCGGCTACTTGATTAGCCACAATCAGTATGGTATTAATCAAGCCGTCTCCTGTTTGCAATTACCTGCAAGCCTTCCCCGCCCTAGTTAATTGCAGGTTAACTCCCCATATAAGCAAGGACCTTTTCGCTTGCTACTCGAGCCTAAAAATGCTCTTAGGCCTATATGCAGAGTTCTTTGCAAGAGCTCAGCACAACGCTGCAGAAGGAGAAGAATGCAGATAAGGACTCCAGACGCTGCTGCTGAGATACTCCCATGGATGCTTGTGTTTTGCTGTTTAAAGCACACAAGCCAACGTTTGAGCCGTGCTGGACTTTTCTTCTTCACACAGACTTTCAAGCCTCATTGCTGCTTGAACTGTTTTTTCCCTCAGGTGACTTTTAGTTGTGAAGTCTTTGCTGCTACCCTTCGTTTGCCTCGATGATGTATCGATGCCGAAGCGGTCTATCGTCATGTTAACCTTTATTTCTTGTGAACTGTTTCGGTATTGTGGAGAGGAATCTAGGGAGATAGCCTGGCTTCACATAACCAAGATAAGACTTTGCTTTTAATGTGGTTTTTAAAGGCACAGTGTCTTTTTAAGTATTTTAAATTAAATTATACTTTTATACAAGACTCCTTTGTCGGATTCATTTCAGTCTCAGTGTGTTTGCCCATGAGCTGGTTCACGGTCCGGGGTACCCCTCAACCCCACTTTCGTCACATGCTGGAAATGTCATCAGATACCAGGATCGTATTATCATATGTGGTGGACATGTCCAGAAGCAAAAAACTATTGGATTAAAGTTAAAATATGGTTGGAAGAAATGATACAACAACATATAGATTTAAAACCTGAACTGTTCCTATTGGGTATCCTACCAGA
>WNWU01013053.1:384884-397998 GCA_012654045.1 Ptyas mucosa
ACTGCAGCAAGGATAGTATTTGCACAAAGATGGAAAGCAGAGAAAATTCCTACAAGGGTGAAGTAATTAAGAAAATATTGGATTGTGCAGAAATGAATAGATTGACTTTGACAATTAAAGAAAGAGAGGAATCTGAATATTATAAGATAGGGAGACAATTTTACCATTGGTTAGAGAAGAAATATATATAGGGTAATGTAATGAAACATGGGAAGAAGAAAGAGGAGAGAGAAGATAATGTATTAATAGAAAAGTAAGAAATGTGGGAGAAATATTACAATAAATGAAATGATGATGATATGAAATGAAGAAGACACAAAAGATGTACTCAGATGAAGCACTGAATGATTGATTATGTACTGTATGTTTGTTTATAAAATAAAAAAACATTTTCAAAAAAAAAAGAAGAAAAGAAGTCTATGGAGGGAGCAGCGGGCACAGGCTCAGCAAATGTTTCTGAGACCCTCTACTCTCCCTCCCCGGCAATGGAGGAAGCCATGAAGGCCTAGGACACCAACTGCCAGCTGGGCGCCCGACGCAAAGAGCTGATGCCAGAGTGGAGATCGTAGCCAGACCTGGCTATGCAGGATGAAGCTGCAGGTGTTACCTTGATTCAAGGAATGCTGTGGGAACCACACTGGGAAGTGCCACAGCAGTCATGCCACCGGCGCTCAGAAGAATGGGGATTCCTGCCACCATCGCACTGCCAGTCACTGGCCGGTCTCCCGGAGCAGTTGAGCCACCTCAGCGTGAGCGGGGTGACCCAGCCTTTTGGCACAGGCCAGCCTAGGTGGACATTGGCACAGCCAACATTCACCTTTCCGAACCAGGGAGCTGCAGCGCAATGGACCGAAGTGTCAACCTCTTTTCACTCGGTCCCAAGCTGCTCGAGTCCCAGCCTGACACTTCAGGCCAGCCCAGCCGTGGATCCCCTCCACCCCGGGGAACAAGTGACCCAGAGACCAGCCCTACTCAGCCATGCTGGCCATGGAGTGCATGTCCAGCCACAGGGATTCTGGAGCCTACCTGCCTCACAGCAACCACCCGGGATAGGATTGCCACCAGCAAGCCAAATCCCTCCCAGGTGGGCTTTCTACCCAGGCCAAGGATGGGTGCAATGTCAGTGGACGCCAGCCCCAATCCCACTGCCGATGCAGTTCCAGCAGCAAGCTGCCCAGCCGCAGCCGCTCCTGCAACCCCAAGCTGCGATCCCTGAACAGGTGCCAGTGATCCCGCAACAAGCTCTGGTCCAGCAGCAAGCACCTGGCCAGCCACCTGTGCAAGCCCAGCTGCCAGTCCCGCCAGCTGCCACTCCCACACGATTTTGGGCAACTTCCGATGGGACCCCGGGGAAGTTGGTGCACTTCCTTAACTGGGTCTGGGCCTACATTGACCAATATAGAACTCTATACCCATCCGATCGGGAATTGATCTCAGTCATCTCAGACGGCATGAACGAAGGAGAGGCGGCGAAGTGGATAGCTGAGCTTCACTACGAGAAGGCTCTTGAGCTAAATGATGCAGATGGGTTCATCCAATTGTTGCGGGTCAGATTCAGCAACGTCGTCCAGCAAGTGGAAGCTGAGACCCAAATTAAAATGCTGAAGCAAGCTGGAAGACCCGCCAAGGAGTTGGTGTGGAAGTTCTGAAGACTGGCTGGAAAACTACGAGACTGGCCGGAGCGCTTGATGGTGCACACCTTCAAGGAAGCCCTGGACCCAGATCTCAGGCAGGCCTGCAGCATAAGGGGGATACTGAACTGGATACAGTCATGGTATGAGACTGCCGCAATTCTGGACCTGGACCTGGACCTTAACACCCACAAAAAACCAACAGGAAAACCAGCCAGGAGACCACTAGGGCACAGGTCACAGATGAAAAAACTCAAGGAGCCTCCCTCCACACCATCCAGGACTATCAAATGCTATAGATGTAGTCAGCACGGGCACCGGGCTTCAGAATGCCTGGCTCTGGCACCCATTCCCCGGACCAAGTTACCTGCTTGAGCTGGGGCAAAGAAAGCCCCGCAGAAACCACCTGACAAGGGATGGAGCATCAAGCAAACTGCAGAGCTCTCACTCCTGCCCATTGAAGCAGAGGGAACTCCAGCCAGCGGATCTCCCACTCCCTCCCTGGGGGAGAGCAGCAGCAACGATGACACAATGGTAAGTGGAGCCATCTGCCCCTTTGCCCTCAAGATTACACTAGCGGTCCCAGAGACGGGGTCCCAGGGGGAAGTGGAAGCTGTCATAGATACCGGTTGCATATGGTGCCTAATCAGCCTCCACATAGTCAAGCAGTTGGGTATATGCACTAGGCCCCTGCTACACCCCATCAGCTTTGAGCAGGTTGACGGATCACTAATTGGCGGGACTCCAGCCACCTTGGTCACTGAGCTGGTCAGGTTAGATATGGGGCGCCATAAGGAACTCCTTCAGTTTGTGGTTGCCATGAAGATGACAGATTCAGTCATATTGGGACTCTCATGGATCAATAAGTGGGGACCCACAATCTCCTGCGATGGTAGCCATAGGAAGCTAGTGATTGGTGTCAGACTGTTACCACCAGTGAGGCAAGACCATCCCCCAGAAGTCATCACCCCAAAGGAAACGGCCCCGCCGGAACCCGCAGCCCCAGCCCAAGACATCCCACCTGTCAACCAACAAGTGCCCAAGGAGTATCAAGACTTATGGGGGGGGTGTTTAGCCAAGAGGACTTCAATTTTCTCTCCCCTCATCGTTCAACTGACTGCACGATTGAGTTTGAGCCCGGGGCTAAACTACCCAAACCAAAGATGTACTCCATGACTCCAAAAGATATGGAGGAATTGAGGAAGTACATAGATGCCAATCTGGAGCAAGGCTTCATCCAACCCGCAAAGTCCAAAGTGGCAGCCCCGGTGCTCTTTAAAGAGAAAAAAGATGGGGGGATGAGGCTCTGCGTTGATTTTCATGGAATCAATGCCATATGCATGGAAAACATCTACCCCTTCCCCCTCATGAAGGACATGCTCAACCACCTGTCGAAGGGCAAGGTGTTTACCAAGCTGGACTTAAGGGAAGCCTATTACCGCATAAGAATCAGGGAGGGAGGGACTTCCGGCAGAGGCGTGGGTTGCAATGGCACGAGAAAGATGAGCTCCACTGTCCCATGGCGATTTTCTGTGCACCGGAGCCCGCAAAAGGGGCGATCGGTCCGGGTGAGGACTGGGAGAAAGAGGGCGACTTCGGAGGCGCGTTGTGGGGAAGTGCGATCCCCCAGTGAGCCAAGGAGAGCCCTCAGTTCCGACACAGAAGAAAGAGGCTGACTCGGCGGATCCAGAGACCTGACGTCCCGAGCATATAAGAGCAGGAAGACGAGGAAGTGAGAGCAGTGAAAAGCGGCGGTGAGAGCAGGGATTGAGCGTTGGAAATTACTTTTTTACATTAAGAAACTGACGAAAGAATACAGGTTTAAAGAACCCCAAAGCGCAGTGGAAAGAAGAGGTGGCGTAACGAGGGGAGAAGCGGCAAAGAAAATCGGACTTGCCAGAGTGACTCAGCGCAAGATTTGAAACAGCAAATTTGAAACTATTCGTTGGAAGAGAAAAGAGCATAGGACCGAGACCTAATTAGATAAAGCTAAGCAAAACGAAAACTGCGCTGAAGGAAAAGATTATTGGGGCACAGCAAAGCAAAATAAAGAGAGACAGACAAGACGAAACAGACACTGAGACTGTGGCAGCCATTTTGGACCATTAGAAATATAAAAGCTCCTTTCCTTTAAAACTGTTTAAAAGCATTAAGAATATAAGGAGCAAATTTCAGTAACTCAAGATCAGACTTTGATATTTGAACTTAGTGACTGGACTTGGTAATAACTATAATCGACTGGATTTGGTGATAACTATAACTGATTGTCTGAAATATAGATAATAATAATAGTGCAATATTTAATAATTATATAACCTTACAAACCCTTATTTTTTTTCTACCTATAAATTCATATATAGCCTTATAGAATAATTATAAAAGATTAAGAATATGAATTTTCTAATAATGAATTAAGTATTGATTAGATTTCATTGCTCTCTTGTTCTCCTTCTCTCTTAACTTTTCCTCTAGTTACTGTTTAAGTGAATAAGTGTGTTTTTTTTAAATTTTAGTTGAACCCTTAAACCTTAATAGTTGCTGATTAATTAATTATTAAGATTATTTGATAGGTTTGGACTAGATGGTGAATCAATACTTAGAATCTACAACCTATATTTATACTTACATATTTATACATATTATATATATTTTATTCATATTCATATTTATATTCATATATATATTTATATTTCTGATTTATACTTACATTTTTGATAAAAAAAAGGGGGGGAAAACTATAAAGCTTAGATTAAAACAAAGACCACAAAGATTATAATCAACAACAAACAAATGTGCTTACACTACATGGAATTGGAGTGAAATCGATAGATACACACACTAAACAACACATAATAATAGTGGATGCTGATTTGGGGAAGGATAGATAAAATATTAGAAAAACAACAGAATCTACTGAAAGAGATGACATCAACCATAACAACAACAGGGAAAATTGGGGAAAAAATAATCTCAGTATCAGGTGGAACGACGGCCTCCCCAATAGCTCAAAAAACTTTAGATACTATGTTCTCAACAGAAAAACAAACCCCCACGTTGACAATGCAGACCGTGCAGACAACCCTATCATCCATACAGGAAACAATGTTAAAAATGCAGGAATGCATGACAAAAAACTATGAACAAACTAGAAGGGACTTAGATGATGTTAAAAATGCCGTCAAGGACGACATCCAAAAACTGGATGGAAAAGTAGATTTATTTCAAGAACTGATCCTAAAGAATGAACAACGGATAACAGCGATAGAAGGGAAAACAGAACAGGTAGAGGAGAAAATAGAATTGCTAGATGGAAAAATGATCTTTCTCAATAAAGAATTGGAAGGCACGGTGGCATGGCTTGAAATGGAAAAAGCAGATCTTTACCTGAGGTTCCAGAATATTAAAGAGGAGAGAGATGAAGATCTATTTGAAGTAATGGCAGAAATATTTGCAAACGTTCTGCAAGGGGATAAAGGTAAAATAATTAAGGAACTCGAAGAGGTGTGCACACCAACTATGCCAGACAACACAAACTCCCCCGAGAGGTCCACGTAAGATTTGTAAGAAAAAGAGTGAGGGACACAATATATAAAATAACAAGAGATGAACAGATATATTATAAACAAAAAGAAATAATTACATTGAAACAGATACCGAGATGTATTAGAGAATGGAGAAGAGAGTATGGATTCCTCACATCAATTTTAAATAAAAAACAAATCTTGTTTAGATGGATTATATCAGAAGGGATGATAGTAACGTGGCAGGGGAAAAAGATAAAGGTGGATACCATAGAGAAGGCGCGAAACTTGCATGACCAAGTGATGGAGACGGAAAGAACTAATGGCAGAAGAGAAGAAATAGAAGAGAGGAATAGACCCAGGCAAGCCACAGAACAGCAAGATCGATCTTTTGAGGGGAGAAATAGTAGAAAAGAGACACAGGAAGAAAGTGAAAAATTGGAAGGAGAAGGAGTAACAACAAGAGCAATGAATGAGACGAAGAAGAAAGACAAGAAGTAATAGGAAATACATACTGACAAAATATGGACTCGAACGTAAAAATCATTTCACTAAATGTTAATGGACTTAATTCAATAATTAAAAGACACCAGATATTTAAGAAACTAATCAGACTAAAATTAGATATAGTATGCATACAAGAAACACACATTATAAAGCAGGATGAAAGGTATTTGATATGCAAAAAACTAGGAAAGGAATATACATCATTGGCCGAGGAAAAGAAAAGAGGGGTAGTAGTATATGTTAAGGAGAAAGTAGAAAGTAAAATTTATATATGCCGATATGGAAGAATGTTGTTAATAGAAATAAATATTAAGAATAAAAAAGTATTGTTGGTCGTCTTATATGCACCAAGTAATGGACAAACAGAATTTTTCCAAAAAGTTCACAAGAAAATAATTGAACAAAATACTGATCTTATCTGTTTACTGGGGGATTTAAATGCAATAGCGGATTTGAAAAAAGACTATAAAAGTAACCATAATAATAAAAGGAAGAGAAATGTATTACCTAAGACATTTTTCACTCTAACAGAAGAACTAAATCTGATAGCTATCTGGAGGTTTCAGAATCCAAAAGAGCAGAAATTTACCTATTATTCTACCCACACAAATCCTGGTCAAGGATCGATATGATATGGATCTCGAAGATTCTAGTCCAGAAAGTTGAAGAGGTAGATATCGGGATAAGTGAGTGGGCGGACCATAACCCGATAACAATAGAATGGAAAGGGCAAATACTAAAAAGGGGTAGATGGATGATGAATCTACAGACAATAAAAGAGAAGGAATATATTGGAAGATTAGAAAAGGAACTTGAAGGGTTCTTCAAAGATAACAATAAGGACCAAACATCCCTACAAAATCTATGGGACACCACAAAGGCCTATATTAGTGGGTTAACCATTGCCTATAATAGCAAAAGGAAAAAAGAAAAGGAAAGGGAGTATAAGAATATACAAGACGAAATTAAAAATTGGGAAGAAAAATTAAATACCCACCCAGGAGATGATAAAATAAAAACTAATTGGATGACAGCCAAACATAAACTGAACCTGCTCGATCAGGAAAAGACCATTAATTCCTTGAAATATATAAGACAAAATTATTTTGAACAAGCAAATAAGCCAGGAAGGTGGATGGTTTATAAATTAAGGAAAGAAAGAGAGAAAAGGACTATACACCAACTACAAGACAAACGGGGCAATTTACAAAAAGGTACTGAAAAGAAAAAAGAAATAGCAACCCACTACTTCCAGGAATTATATAGCCAAGAGGAGGCACTAAATGGGGAAATAAAACAATACTTGGAAGAAGAAGGACTTCCAGTAATTACGGAAGAGGACAGAGAGATGTTAAATAGAGAGATTACCAAGGAGGAACTACAGGAGGTAATTAAAGGACAGAAAAACAATAAGACACCAGGAATGGACGGGATCCCAGTAGAACTATATAAAAGTATACAATGAGGCCCTAAATGATGCAAAAATACCAGATACATGGAGAGAAGCCTACATCTCATTAATCCCAAAAGAAGAGGCAGACAACACCCAGATCAAAAATTATAGACCAATCTCATTACTAAATTCGGACTACAAATTTTTTATGAACTTATTGGCTAACAGAATTAAAACAATATTAAATCGGAAAATACATGCAGATCGGACTTCCGCTGTTGCCGTCAGCTGTTGCGGACGGTCCTTTGAAGACCGCCAGCCCGATCGCCCGTAAAAGAGCCGTTTCGGCAATTGAAACGGCTCGAAAAACTCCGAGACGCAAAGGGCTTGTGAGGAGAGCCGGCGGCTGCAGGTAGAGTCCCCTGTGAGACCCCCAGAAAGCTTTTCTTGCTTCTGGGGAGTTAACAGGGTGGGACTCCCTATTCACCCCGCTGAAGCTCCGGACGACTGGGAAACTCTGCTTTAAAGCAGAACAAGACAGCGCGGCAGCATTACTAATAACAACGAAAAATAAGGAAGACTTCAAACTTCTCACTAAACAGCAAGTATTGGAAGCTTTTTGGACTATTTTAAAGAGTTTTTAAAGTGAAAGTAATTTGGCTTTGAGAAAAGGGGAGGAAAAAAAAATGGCGCCTGCTTTTAGTGGAGAGAGCTGAAAGCGAAAGTAATTTGATTACTGTATCCGGCTACATTTTAAAGTAACAAATCCGGCTGGAAGAGGCAGAAGTATCCAAAAAACAAAATAACATAAAATAAAAATACCAATTGACTTTTATAGACCTGATTGAATCTGGAGAACTTTTTGGGAAAAGTTGCTAGAGTCTGTGGAAAAGGAAGATCCCTAAGAGGTAAAATGGCAACAAAGCAACCAGGGGGGGCCTCCCCCACACATAAACAGAAGCAGCCTCAAACAGCGCAGTTGCAATCTTAGACAAAGGAAGAAAGCCAATATGATCTTATTATTAAAGAAATTCAAAGATCAGAGAAGGAGGTTAAAGGAATGTTTCAAGAGAAATATGATTCACTTAAACAAGATATTCAAACAGTGGTTAAAGGCCTGTCTGAGGTAGCGTTGCAGATTGATAAAAAAGTGGAGAATCTTGCCTCAGAGATGGAGACCAAATTCAGAGCTTCTGACTCAAAAATTATAGAAATTGAAGAAGTTACACAAAAAATGCAAAATGAGATTACTATGATGCAATTTCGATCAATGGAATATGCTATCAGATTGAGAGGTGTTAAAGAGAACACCAGGGAAGATCTTAGGAAAATTTGTGCAGAGGCTTTGGCAGTTATGTTGAAAGTGGAACCAGATCTGGTTTTGTGCAAGATGGACAAGGTCTACAGAGTTAATTCTCGTGTGGCGGTACAAAGACAACTGCCTAGAGATGTGGTTATATATTTTACAGATAGAAGAATGAGAAATGAAATCTTGCAAAATTCTTTTGTTACAACAGTTCAAGTTGATGGAAGTGAGATTGGAGTTTTTAAAGAATTACCGCCTAAAATGTTAAGAGATAGAAAGGATTTTGGATTTTTGGTGACAGAATTGAAAAGACAGAACATACAATTTAGGTGGGATGCCCCAATAGGTATAATACTCAGGCTGCGAGGAGTGAGATACCGCCTTAATACTATTGAAAAAGCAGAAGAATTTTATTACAACGTTTTGAAAGTGGGTTCTCCTCCTCCACGCACATCTTCACCAATAGATAAAGAAGCTCAACTACAAGCCGAGATTGATCAAGAAACAGAAGCACAAATAAGGCAGTCGCAAAGGGAGGCAAGAGAATTAATGGGAGCAGTAGGTGGTGTTGTGGTTGATCCTTTTGCACCATTCGAAGCTTCTCCTTTGGAAGAAATGTCTAAAACCATCACAGAGGAGGCGATGGCTTTGGAAGTAACAACATCTAAAGTGGAAGAGCAACGCATAACCAGAGCAATGTCTAAACAAATGAAGCAACAGCAGCAAGAATATAGTAAGCCACAGCGTGAGAAAAGAACCAAAGATAAACAGCAAGCTGAAGTCATGGGAGGAGCAAAACCGAAGATTCCTACCGTAGGAGAGAATCTCCAACAATTGCTCTCAAAACTTCAGACAGGGTCAAATGGCACTTAAATTTTTGTCTTGGAATGTAAACGGATTGAATTCTCCACAAAAAAGAAGGAAGATATTTCACTATTTGAGACAATTTCATAATGATGTTATCTGTTTACAGGAGACTCATGTAAAATTGCAAGATCAGAAATACTTGATAAATTCAAAATTGGGAACGCAATTTGTTGCTTCAAATCAGGAAAAGAAGAATGGAGTGGTGATATATATAAATAAGAAACTTGTAGCAAAAATTATAGAAGCAGATAAAGATGGAAGATATATTGCAGTTGAAGTTATTACAGATGTTGGACCAATTTTGTTGGTTGGAATATATGCCCCAAATCAACAGCAGGAAAATTTTTACAAGCTACTTCATTTAAAAATTCTGGATTGGGACTACTCAAACATTATAATAATGGGCGACTGGAATGGAGTAATCCAACCTAGATTGGATAAAAAAACCACGGCCAAAATAGGGAATAAATTACCACAAGCTTTTTTTGAACTGAAAGAGGACTTGGAATTGAAAGATATTTGGAGAATTCGAAACCCAAATGAACTGGACTTTACTTTTTACTCAGACAGGCACAAATCCTTTTCCAGAATAGACTTTTTTCTCTTAACTTCTAATCTACTCTCTAAAGTAAAGAAAATAAAGATATTTCCTAGGACTTTGACTGACCACAGTCCGGTCTGGATGGAAATCGAGATGGGTAAAAGAGAAAGAAGATCCTGGAGAGTAAATGAGAATCTATTTAGATATGAAAAGAATATAATTGAACTCAAAAAGCATTTAAAGGAGTTTTTTAAATTTAACCTGAACAAAGGTACCCCTATTGAAATAGTTTGGGATGCAGCTAAAGCATATATGCGGGGAGTACTAATTCAAATGAATTCTAAACACAGGCAGAGTCAGCAGAAGAAAAGACTACAATTGGAATCTGAGATAAAAAAGAAAGAACAACAATTGATACAAAAACCAACAGACGGAAAATTGCAAATGGCTATAAAACTTCTGAAGGATCAATTTCAAATGCTTATAGCAGATCAAACGGCAACTAACTTACAATTTGCAAAGCATAATAATTTTTCCAATGCTAACAAACCGGGCAGGTGGTTGGCGTACACTTTGAGGAAGCAAGCATCGACACGAATTATTGATAGTATTGAATATGCTGATAAAGAAGTTTATCAACAAGATCTAATTAAAAAAGCCTTTTTGGAATATTATACTAAGTTATATGCTAAAGATGACATACAGAATATTACCATAGATGAATATTTGGAAAACAAGAGAGTTTCAAAAATTTCAACGAGCCAAAAGAAAAATTTGGAACAATTGATAACAGTGGAGGAGATCAGTTTTGCTATAAAACAATTAAAAACAGCTAAAGCTCCAGGGACGGATGGCTTAACTGCAATTTATTATAAAACTTTACAAGAAGAAATGATTGAGCATCTTAAAGATTTATTTCGTAATATACAACTAGGAGGTAAGATACCTTCCTCATGGAAAACAGCTTTTGTTTCATTGATTCCGAAAGAAGAATCAGGTCCTAAGAAACCAGAAAATTATAGACCAATATCTTTACTAAATACAGACTATAAAATCTTTGCAAAAGTACTAGCCAACAGATTGATGCCAGTTATTCAAAAGATAATTCATCATGACCAAGCAGGATTTATTGAAGGCAGATATATGAAGGAGAATGTTAGGCAAGTTATAGACCTAATGGACTATCTAGATAAGAATAAACAGATCTCTGCAGTGCTGGTTTTTTTGGATGCGGAAAAAGCCTTTGATCGAGTGAATTGGAACTTTATAATTAAGACTTTGGAAAAAATGGATTTGGGGGAGCGGTTTATACAAGCGATTGGTGCAATCTATCAAGAGCAACATGCACAACTTATTATTAATGGATCCTTAACATCGAACTTTAACATACAAAAAGGCACCAGACAAGGTTGTCCATTATCCCCGTTATTATTTATTTTAACTTTAGAAGTCTTACTCAATGCAATACGGGACTCGAATTCCTTGACTGGAATAGTAATAAGGCAAAAGGACTATAGAACTAAGGCATTTGCAGATGACCTGGTTGTTACCCTATCACAACCTATGAACTCAATAATCCAGATGAAAAATATTATAGAAGATTATGGCATGGTATCTGGTTTCAGGTTGAATCAGAAGAAAACTAAAATGATTGTTAAAAATCTGACAGAGAGCAAAAAAAAGGAACTGGAAAGAATGGCAGGCTTCGAGACTGTTTCAAAGGTCAAATATTTAGGAGTACAAATCACAGACTTCAATGCTAAACTGTTTCAAAATAACTATGAGGTTCTGTGGCAAAAGATACAAAAAGATATGCAAAACTGGAAGAAACTGCAGTTATCACTGCTTGGAAGAATATCAGCAGTAAAGATGAATGTTTTACCTAGACTGATCTTTTTATTTCAAATGATACCGGTGCTTAAATCAGACAAACCACTGCTAGAATGGCAAAAAGGACTGAACAAATTCATTTGGAATGATAAAAAGCCAAGAGTTAAATTGAAAATAATGCAAGATATTCGTGAGAGAGGTGGTCTTAAACTCCCAAACCTTCGACTATATTATGAAGCGACTGTATTGATACAATTAAGTGATTGGTTTGGGAAAACTAAGACTGACTTGTTGAATATAGAAAGCCATGACCTGGTTTGGGGTTGGCACGCATACTTATTTTATGATACCAAAGTGGATAAAGTGTTTAACAGTCATCTACTTAGAAATGCCTTGCTGAGAGTCTGGAGAAGGCACCGAACTAATTGGGATTATAAGATTCCGTTTTGGCTGGATCTCGCTGATACCATGTGGAATACAAATATTAAGTCACTCGGGGGGTTTTTATATAAAGAGTTACTTTACTTTGAAGAGGGCAGGTGGCGATTGAAGACTTTGGATATGCTGTTGGAAGAAGGGAAATCGTTGACTTGGTTGCAGTACAATCAATTACAGATGAGATGGAAAGAAGATCAACAAACTGGTTTAATGGAATATGAAGTAGAATTGGTTGAACAGATGAAGCGGACAGGTCCAATGCATATTAAGAGAGTTTATAATGTTTTGTTAGAAAGAGACTCAGAAAATGAGCTAGTTAAAGATTGTATGATTAAATGGGCACAAAATTTCTCTCAACCAGTTATGTTAGAAACATGGGAAAAAATATGGGTTCAGAACGTTAAATTTACACAGTCACAAAATTTACGAGAAAACTTTTATAAAATGTTTTATAGATGGCATTTAGACCCCAAGAAATTGTCGTGCATGTACCCTAATGTGCAGCCAAAATGTTGGAGATGTGATTGTTTAGATGCCACATATTATCACATCTGGTGGACTTGCAGGAAAGTGAGGGCTTTTTGGATAAAAATCTGGTGGGTTATGCAAAATGTTTTAAAGAAAAAAATACAATTTTCTCCGCAATTTTTTCTACTGGGTATAGTTAGAGACTTTACATTGGGTGAAACTAAACTGATTTTGTATATGGTGACAGCAGCTAGGTTGTTGATTGCCCAACATTGGAAGAGTGATGTCTTACCGACGGTTGATGAATGGACCCAGAAGATGGCTGGATTTGCAGAAATGGCAAAGGTTTCAGCTTTTTTAAAAGATCAGACGCATGAGAAGTATATACAGGAATGGAAATTATGGATTGAGTATGTACAGAATAAGTATCAGACTAGAAAATATTATATCGCTTTTAGCTGAGATGACTATGTTAGTATGTTAGTAAATATAGGAAAAAAGATATGGAAGTTTGAATAACATATACCTGTTTGGGAATATTAATATTGCATATAATGGAAGTCAAGGGGGGGAGGGAAGAGGGAGGAGGGGGAGGGTTAGGGTGGGGATGGG
>WNWU01013053.1:398098-418683 GCA_012654045.1 Ptyas mucosa
AAATTTGTATTGTTAAAACTTTTTCAATAAAAAAAAAAAAAAAAGGAAAATACATGCAGATCAAAACGGATTCTTACCAGGCAGGCAAACAAAATATAACCTAAGGACAGTTATAAATGTTATTGAATATTATGAGAGACACCCTGAAAAACAGGTAGCCCTAATTTTTCTAGACACACAGAAGGCATTTGACCGAGTTAATTGGAACTTTATGACCCAACAAATTAAAAACATGAAATTTGGTGACAAATTTGGAGAACTAATCTCGTCTATTTACACTAAACAAAAAGCAAAAATATTAATCAACGGAGAAGCAACAAATTTTTTTGAAATAGGCAGAGGAGTAAGGCAAGGATGCCCTCTCTCGCCACTATTATTTATATTAACTTTAGAAAATTTGCTCCGAAGAATTAGAGCAAATGGAGACGTAAGAGGGCTTAAAATAAAAGGAGAGGAATACAAGGTCCAAGCCTTCACGGATGACCTTGTGTTCTTCTTAGAAGATCCACTAATAACAGAACCCAAATTGATGAAGGAAATTGAAAAATTTGGAAAAGTTACAGGGCTGAAAATAAATAAGGACAAGACTAAAATATTAACCAAAAATCTAACAATAAAACAGATAGAGGAATTAGAGAAACAATCCGGATTAAAAATAGTTAAGAAAATAAAATACTTAGGAATAAATTTGACAAATAAGAACATTGACATAAAGAAAAATAACTACGATGGACTGATACATCAAATGGAAAAGGACCTAGAAAAATGGGGAAATTTAAATATTTCATTTTTAGGAAGAATAGCGGTTCTGAAGATAAACATCTTGCCGAGGCTCCTCTACCTATTTCAAAATATACCAGTGAAGTTGGAGAGAAAATTCTTTACTAATTTGAATAAAATAACTTCAAAATTTTTATGGGAGGGTAAAAAACCTAGGATAAGCCTGAATACGTTACAGGACGATAAACTCAGAGGAGGCCTTGGCTCCCCGGCCTGGGAGAAATATTATAGAGCAGCCTCCCTGACATGGATAAAAGAGTGGGTTAACTTGGACAACCAACGGCTATTAAAATTGGAAGGCCATGATTTAATGATGGGGTGGCATGCCTTCCTGTGGAACACCGGGAACAAAACATACCAACACTTCAATAACCATATAATTAGGAGAGCTTTAATTGACACCTGGTTGAAAATAAAGAAAAAATGTTATATGAAGGTTCCTGGGTGGTTGTCCACAGTGGAGGCAACTATGCACCCTAACACTATATCCCCCCACAGAAGTATAAAGTATAGAGACATTTTAGACTCAAACGGATTACTAAAAACACATCAGGAACTCAGAGATACCGGAATAGAATTAGATTGGTGGCCCTACCTGCAAGCACAAAATAGGTATAGGAAAGATAGGGAAGGAGGAGGAATTGATGTAAGACCCAATAGGCTCGATAAACTTTTGGAAGGGAAGGAAGAGAAACTATTATCTAAAATATATAAATATCTATTAGAAATTGATCTAGGGGAGAACATAATTAAAGGACAAATGATTGCCTGGACTAGAAATATAGGTAAAAATATCCAACTAGAAGCGTGGGAAAAGATCTGGGAAAAAAACATCAAAATAACGAAATCAGTAACCTATAAGGAAAATCAATTTAAAATGTGGTATAGGTGGTACCTCGCCCCCTCGAGGCTAGCACAAATGCATCCCAACTTAGATCCGAAATGTTGGAAATGTAGACAGGCCCGAGGTACTTTTTATCACATATGGTGGCTATGCCCCAAAATTAAGGTATACTGGGGAAAAATTAAAACTTGGATTTCACAAATCACAGGAGAAGATTTAGAATTAGACCCAGAGATCTTCCTACTAGGAATGTATAAACCAAATTTTAGAAAGGAAACGGTATATTTGATACACCATATAATTACAGCTGCCAGAATAGCGATTGCTCAAGTTTGGAAAATGGACAATATGCCAACTGACCAACAGGTAATTCAAAAAATATATGTATGTGTGGAATCTGACCAATTAACATTGAAATTAAAAGATAAAGAAAGCTCAAAATATTTCAAGGTATGGGATAAGTGGTATAATTGGGTCAAGCAAAAAGAAAACGGATAAGGAAATACTTAAAACAATATTGATGGCTATTGAAATCTACCTTGTTCCCATTTATTTTTATAGGGAGTTTCAAATTAAGAAATGATAAGTTACAGTATATTTCTATGCTTGATTTATATAAATACCAACAAGGACTTCACCGCCAGAAGGATGAACGTGTGATTAACTTAGCATATATATAATGTATAGACAAGGAGTATATATAGAAATGTAAAAGAATAGGAATGAATAAGTAAACATAAGATACGCTCTATGTATATGAACATTTTATTATGGTTTTATTTGTTTTTAATGAATGTTTGTAAATTTAATAAAGTTTGTATTAAAAAAAAAGAATCAGGGAGGGAGATGAGTGGAAAACTGCTTTCAACTGCCCACTTGGCAGTTTTCAATTTAAAGTGATGCCATTCGGATTGCAAGGAGCCCCCGCAGTATTCATGCAGTTCATTAACGAAGTGCTACATGAGCACCTGTACAAGGGGGTCCTTGTTTACTTAAATGACATTCTCATATTTAGTGAGACCCTTGAAGAGCACGTAAAACTCACCCGGCAGGTGCTGAAAAAACTCCTTGCCGCCAAACTTTATGTGAAGCTGTCAAAGTGTGAGTTTCACAAAACCTCCCTAGACTACTTAGGCTACCGAATTTCTAGTGAAGGCATAGAGATGGATCCAGGGAAAGTGAAAGCAGTTCTGGATTGGCAGCCCCCATGAACCCGTAGGAAACTCCAGAGCTTCCTAGGATTCGCTAACTTCTATAGGCAATTCATCCTGGCTTTTGAGGAGGTGGCTCTACCCCTAACCAAACTTTTAAAAACGGGATCCCCATCAATGAAGCAAAAGCCGACCGAACCAATCACTTGGACAATGGGTTGCCAAAAAGCCTTTGAGAAACTAAAGAGAATACTCTGATTGATTATTGATGAATTGTTTGTTTAAAAATAAAAATAAAAAACTTTTTTTAAAAAAAGAGGAACTAGAGAGACTGTTTGCCCAAGAGCCGATCCTGCAGCACCCAGATCCAGAGCAACAATTCATTATACAAGCCAATGCCAGTGATGTACCAGTGGCTGCTGTGCTCCTACAAAGGAACACTAAAGGACAATTGTTGCCCTGTGCCTACGTTTTTCAAAAAGCTCAATGACACAGAGAGGCGATGTGTCATCTGGAAAAAGGAAGCTTATGCCATTTGATGGGCTTTACTCTCTTGGAGACATTTCCTCAAGGGAAGTAAAGTGCCTTTTGAGGTCTGGACTGATCACAAAAATCTCGAGGCCCTAAAGACCCCCAGGAAACTGTCCCCCAAGCAAGTTCGTTGGCCTTAATACTTCAGACGCTTCAAGTTTGAACTGAAGTACATACCAGCAGGGAAAACCCTGTTAGCTGATGCCCTATCTAGGAAGCCTCAATTTGACAGCCGTCAAGAGGAAGTAGTCCATGCCATAAACTCCCCCCCCATCACAAGCTGCTGCCCAAGTTACCACCAGTAGTCAAGCCAGGCGACCTCCTGACCCAGTTCGGGATGGATTGATGGCAAAATTAAAAGCAGTGCTGCCCGCAGACCCTTGGCTCACCGACAACAAAGACGTCCTGACCATAAGGGATGGGTTGGCATGGAAAGGATCAAAATTGTATGTCCCAGCAAGCCTACGACCTGAAGTGCTCCAGCGCAGCCACGACTCCAAGCTGGCTGGCCACTTTGGATTCCTGAAAACCCTACATCCCATGAGGAGACAATTTTGGTGGCCAAAATTGAAAGCAGAGGTGGAAGACTACATTAGGAGCTGTGCCACGTGTACAACAATGAAGCTGAGACCTGGAAAACCACCAGGACTTCTTCAGCAAGTGGCAAGCCCCAACAGACCTTGAGGGGAAATCGCAATGGACTTCATAGTCGAACTCCCAGAAAGTGGGGGGAAACACAGTGATTTGGACTGTTATTGATCTTTTTTCAAAGCAAGCCCATTTCACTGCTTGCTCTGGACTACCATCTGCAAAAAAGCTAGCAAAATTATTCATCAAACTGTTCTGTCCCCTCCCTGCTTCAGGAGCCCAGACAAGCACACACACAAACAGAAGTGTACGAAAGTCGTTTATTCACCATTCATAAACAACAAGCTGGCAGCGAGCCCGGGAGAGATAAAGACAGCTGTTATTTTGAGTTGCCACAGCCAGTCCCTGATAAGGCTCTCCGGCATGTCCAAAAACAAACAGTCTTAAGGTTAGCAAACACTTATCTGATGCAGTACTTCAGGAAACAAGCAGCCAAGTTAATAATTTGTTCGTCACAAAAGCCAACAAGGTAAGGTCAGCTCCTTTTATACCTTGTGGGGCGTTGGCTTTGTGACTCATCACCTCGTGCTCAGCCCCACCCACTCCTTTGCTGAGCCCGTCTCTCTGATCGTCGCCACCTGGGATTAATCCACTCCCTCTCCTCATTAACGTCTGACTCAGAGGAGCTTTCCTCCTCAGGGCTTTCAGCTGGGGCCTGGGGTGGTGCCAAACCAGACGGGCCAGGAGAGGGGGGCCTTGCCTCCTCCTCCTCTTCACTTTTGGAGGGTTCTTCCTCCGAAGGTCCGGGCTCGGGAGCCGAAGACACAACACAAACACATCTACCGCTTGCATGGAATGCTCCACTGCATCATCTCGGACCGAGGAGTTCAGTTCACCACAAAGTTCTGGAGAGAGTTCTTGAGGTCCATAGGATCCACACAAGGACTTAGCTCGGCTTTCCATCTGAGTACGAACAGAGCTGTGGAACGTACGAACGCCATGGTGGAACAATACATAATATGCTATGTGGATTACCAACAAGAGAATTGGGTGGATCTATTACCATTTGCAGAAGTGGCTTACAACAATGCAGTGCACAGTGGCACTGGATTAACCCCTTTCCAAATAACCAGCGGCATGGAGTTTGTCCCCATGCCTGAACTGCATAGGGAACCCCCCTCATCCATGTTTTTAACAGAGAAGATGGCTTCACTAAAGAAAGGATGGGAAAATACTAAGAAAGCACTGTCAGAAATGGCAGAGGAATACAAAAAGCAAGCGGACAAGCACCGCTCGCTGCAACTCCCCTTCCGGGTGGGGGATAACATTTTCCTATCTACCAAATACATACAGTTAAGGCTACCTAGTAAAAAATTAGGACCAAAATTCCTAGGTCCGTTCCCTATAGTGAAAATAATTAACCCAGTGACAGTTCAATTGAACCCACATGTTAGGGAAAATGCACCCTGTATTTCATTGTAGCTTGCTGAAACCGTCAGTTGGGTCTAACCTAAGACCTCAAACCCAACCACCTCCTCCTCCCATAGTAATACAAGGAGAGACCCATTATGAGGTCAAGAAAATATTAGATTCTAGGCTCCCCTGAGACCTTCAGCCGAGGTCTCAGGGGAGGGGGGGTAGAGGTTGTTATTAAGGAAGGTCTTGGTCCAAAGGAGGCCACTGTGCCTCAGATAGCTGGATGTGAGTCCCTCTTTGTGAAGTGGGGTCATGGGGTGCAGATGGGCTTGCTGATCACGTACCTGGCTCCCTGCCATGTGGCAGCGACCCTACCTGAACTGCTCAATGTGATAGCCGGGGTGGCGGTTGATACCCCCAGACTTATGGTTATGGGGGATTTCAATCTGCCATCCATCAGTGAAATGTCTGAGGCGGTTCGGGAGTTCATGGCTTCCATGATGGCCATGGACCTGACCCAGCTAGTTCATGGCCCTACTCACATAGGGGGACACACTCTGGACTTGGTTTTCATCTCTGGCCAGTGGCTGAATGGTTTAGATATAGGGGATATAGTGATTAAACCCTTGTCATGATCAGACCATTCTCTCCTTCAACTTGACCTTCAAATTGCTACACCCTGCCGCAGGGAGGCAGAACCGACTAGGTGGTTCCGCCCCAGGCGCCTGATGGATCCTGATAGGTTCCAGACGGAGCTTGGGCCATTCCCTGAGGCTCTGGCTCATGACCCAGCTGAAGACCTGGTGGCCGCCTGGGATAGGGCGGCCACTGGAGCTTTGGACCGTGTCGTGCCTTTGCGGCCTCTGACCCGGCGCCGATCTCACTTAGCTCCCTGGTTCTCTGAGGAGCTGAGAAAGATGAAGCACTGGAAAAGACACCTGGAGAGCAGTTGGAGGGCTAGCCTTTCCGAATTCGACTGAACACTGGTGAGGTCTCATATTAAGACCTACCTAGTGGTGATAAAAATGGCAAAGTTTAACTATTTTTCCGTTCTTATCACATCTGCAGATAACTGCCCGGCCACCCTGTTCAGGGTGACCCACTCCCTGCTCCATCTGGGAGCGTGGGAGGATCCCTTGGAGGGCAGGGCTGAGGATTTTGTGCAGTATCTGCATGACAAAGTTGCTCAAATTTGGGAAGGCCTGGACTCTGACTGGGTAGATGCAGGTGGGGTGATGGAGACAGGTCTTGAGAGTGTTATCTGGGAGGAGTTTGACCCAGTGACCCCTGAAGACGTGGACAGGATTCTGGGTGGACTTAGCGCGGCCACATGTTTATTGGACCCGTGTCCCTCCTGGTTGGTGCTGGCTTCCCGGGAGGTTACACGAGGCTGGCTCCAAGGGATTGTCAACGCTTCTTTGAGAGAGGGTTACTTTCCCTCCGCCTTGAAAGAGGCGGTGGTGAGGCCCCTCCTCAAGAAGCCCTCCTTGGACCTGGCTGTTTTAGCAAATTACTGTTCAGTTTCCAACCTCCACTTTGTGGCGAAGGTTGTTGAGAGTGTGGTGGTGCGACAGTTCCCCCAGTACCTGGATGAAGCGGTCTATCTCGATCCGTTCTAGTCGGGCTTCAGACCTAGGCACAGCACGGAAACGGCATTGGTCACATTGGTTGATGATCTCTGGAGGGCTCAGGACGGGGTTGCTCCTCGGTCCTGGTCCTGTTAGATCTCTCAGCGGCTTTTGATACCATCAACCATGGTATCATGCTGCGCCGGTTGGAGGGGTTAGGGGTGGGGGGCACCGTGCTGCGGTGGTTCTCCTCCTTCCTCTCTGACCAGTTGCAGTTTGTGTTGATGGGGGGCCAGAGGTCAACCCCGAGGCGCCTTGTATGTGGGGTGCCGCAGGGGTCGGTCCTCTTGCCCCTTCTGTTCAACATTTATGTGAAGCCGCTGGGTGAGATCATCCATGGTTTCGGGGTGAAGTACCATCAGTACGCTGATGACACTCAGCTGTACATCTCCACCCCAGACCACCCCAATGATGCCCTTGACGTGATGCCCCGATGTCTGGAGGCCGTACGGATCTGGATGGGGAGAAACAGGCTCAAGCTCAACTCATCCAAGACCGAGTGGCTGTGGCTTCCGGTGTCCCAATATAGTCAGTTGGTGCCATCTCTGACTATTGGGGGCGAGTCGTTGGCCCCCACGGAGAGGGCTCGCAACTTGGGTGTCCTCCTGGATGCACGGCTGTCTTTAGAAGAACATGTGACGGCCGTGGCCAGGGGGGCTTTCTATCAGGTTCGCCTGATTCGCCAGTTGCGTCCCTTTCTGGATCGGGACTCCTTGCGCATGGTCACTCATGCCCTCATCACTTCCCGCCTGGACTACTGTAACACTCTCTAGATGGGGCTCCCCTTGAAGAGCACCCGGAGGCTCCAACTGGTCCAGAACGTGGCCGCGCGGGTGATTATGGGAGCGTCATGGTGCTCCCATGCAACACCTCTCCTGCGTGAGCTGCACTGGCTCCCGGTGGTCCTCCGGGTGCGATTCAAGGTGTTGGTGACCACCTTTAGAGTGCTCCATGGCTTAGGACCTGGATATTTACGAGACCGCCTGCTGCCACCGAGAGCCTCCCACCGGCCAGTACGCTCCCACAGAGAGGGGTTCCTCCAGGTGCCGTCAGCCAAACAATGTTGACGGGCAGCCCCCAGGGGGAGAGCTTTCTGTGTGGGAGCACCTGCCCTCTGGAATGAGCTCCCCCCGGAGATATGGACGATTCCAGATTTACATACTTTCCATCGGGCCCGCAAAACTTTTTTATTTCATCAAGCCGGGCTAGCCTAACTCTCCAATTGTGTACTTTTAATTTGAACTTTTAAATGGGGGATTTTAACTGTCAGGCCAAATTGTTTTATATATTTTTAAATTGTTTTTAAATTTTGTATTTGATGTTTTTTACTTCTGGCTGTTCACCGCCCTGAGTCCTTCGGGAGAAGGGCGGTATATAAATTTGAAATGAAATGAAATGAAATGAAATGAAATGAAATGAAATGAAATGAAATGAAATGAAATGAAATGAAATGAAATGAAATTAAATTAAATTAAATTAAATTAAATTAAATTAAATTAAATTACAATATTTAGTACACTGGAAAGTGTACCCTTTGTCTGAAGCTACCTGGGTCAAAAGCTGGAATGTAAAAGCAGATAGACTAATCAAGCAATTCCACAACAAATACCCGGACAAGCCAAAGGGTCCTCCTGAGGGGGGAGGGGTGGTTAGAGATATGATTAATCCCCCTTATTATTTTCTTTTCAGGACACACATCTTTTCTGATGGGGGGGGCAGCCTGTCAGACCTAGAAGCCATCTTTCTACCTTTGTGCCTTCAGGCTTTAGGCCTGCCACAAGCCTACCGTGGGAAGTTGGGAGGGGATATAGAGTATAGTATAGAGTGAAGAAGATATGTAGCCAAAATAAAATTCTTTATAGAAAGTCAAGGCCAAGGTGCCCTGCAGCTGTGCTGAGAAAAAGAGGAGGATATCTTCTGTTCCAGACAGTATATGATTGGATGTGTGGTGGACATGTCAGTGAGGGGCAAGGTCTTCAACTTTCTTTTGGGTGTGGAAAACCCGGAAGCTCTCAGATTCATGTTTTCCCAGATGTGCCAATATGACATCTCTAATAAAAGTTAGCTTTGAGGAATTTCAAGCCTCGGAGTTTGATTTCGCTGGGGGTGTTACTTGGAACCCTGACACCCTGCTCTAAGAATTCTTCATGTAGCTTGCTATGGGTTGCTCCCTGCACCTCCACTAACACCACTTCTGCCGAAGCCCCAACTAGGCTCAGGAAAGGTGAATGGAAGGATGACTTTCCCTTCATGTGTCTCTGCCACAGCAGGATCTGGCTCTTGGGTATGCAAGGTTCTACCAACCCATAAAACATCTCACTAGTTTGTGGCTGGGAACTTCAATGTGCAGGAACACAAAAAGAGTCATCACTGAACTGTCCCTTTCTTTCCTCATGAGCACTGCTGGGAAAGGGGAAAAAGAACCTGTTTCTCATACTATGGTTAAAATTACCAGAGAGGAAAAAAATAAAGCCATTAGCAACAAGGCAACAGTCTCAATGAAGCCAAAATCATGGGGTTTTGTTTTTTTTTAACATGGTCCTTGATTCACCAACTAGCTCTTGGGATCAAAAACATTGTTTACTGCAAACTTTATGTGTCTGTTGCCTTTGGGCAAGTCTGAAGTCTCTCCCTCCTCCAACATGTGTAGACTCACTTGTTCTTTTGAATTGGATCCTGCTTGTAAAAGGGAGGGAGGGGGTCTAGTTTTGTTACAGACTTCAGCTTTGCTCGCAGCATGGTTGACTTCAGCTGGTGAGAACAACTTCCCCCTTTCCCCATCTAGTTTGACAGTGAGTCTAGTGGAGAGCTGTCCCCATCCCCAATGATTGGGGTGGGGGGTGGGGGTCAGGGTGGCAAGGAGAAAGCAGGCCCAGCTCTCCTTGTCCTCTCCCTTTCTTTCCAGCATAGAAGAAACCCTGTGATCTTTGGTCTCTCATACGATACAGAAAACAGAGACAGATGACAGATCCAGGAAAAAAATAGAACTTTAATGGGAGAATACTAAAGTAACTACAAAGAAAAGACCAGAGTGGAAGCTATAATAATTTGAAAAGTGACTTAAAATATTGGAAATACTTCTTTATTTGAACATCTGGAAAGAAGTGAACTATTAAATAGAAATTAAGCTTTTGCTGTATAAACTGGAAGATAGAGCTGGGACATCTACTGGTGGAAAAAGATATTACACAGATAGAAGTGAGCTTGGGGAATATGAAAGAATTAATATTTGGAATAGATAAGTGGACTGCAGATAAGAAAACAGCTGCAAAGTCATTCTATTCGTGGTTTGGGGACAGATGGTGAGCCTTTTGGAGTTCTTTGAACCTTTGTGGATTATAAACATTGTGGACATTGTGGAATTGTTTTGAATTGTTTTTGAGTCTGAACAAAGTGGCTTTCTGGTTCTTTGGTCTTTTTGAATTATTGAGACATTGGGGAATTTGGTGGGCCATTTTGGATTACAAACATCATTTGATAAAACATTCTGAGAGGTGAAAGAAGAAAACTGAAACAATATACATAGATTTGGACAAGATGCTGAAAATGAAAATTGGATTACAAAACTCCTGGTTTTATTTATTTATTTATTGGTTTGATTTATATGCCACCCTTCTCCAGAGACTCAGGGCGGCTTACAATGCGTTAAGCAACAGCCTTCATACTTTTGTATATACCTGCTTAGTAGGGCTTTCACCCCCCCCCCCCAAGCGGTGTTCTTTTTTATACAAAGTCAGCTTATTGCCCCCACAATCCGGGTCCTCATTTTACCTACCTCGGAAGGATGGAAGGCTGAGTCAACCTTGAGCCTGGTGAGATTTGAACTCGCAGTAATTGCAGGCAGCTGGCAGCTAAGTGCTACTTTAACAGCACTTTAGTCTGCTGTGCCACCAAGTGTTCCTTTTCTTCCTAATAGACTTAATATTTTAATATTAGAATTGATATAAAGTTGAAGTAATTGTAATAGGGTATTGATTACAAAATAGATTGTAGATTGTAAACTGATCATAAAAGAAAAGGAAGGGGGGGGAAATGAGTGTTCCAAATTTAACTAAAATTGGAAAGAAAGCATCTTCTACACCGACATCTGCAGCATCCAGCCCATCAAACCAAAGTTCAATAGACACAATGTTACAACAAGAAAAAGTGAATACTTTCGAAAAAGAAATACAATCAGTGCTTCAATCTATTCAAGAAGCTATTATATTATAGCAAAAGATGGATAGGGAGATAGATGTAATATTTAGAATAAATACGAGTTATGCAAGGAGAAATAAGGTCCCCAGGGAGGTACATGTGAGATTTGCCAAAAAACCAACAAGAGAAGAACTACTAAAAAGGGCAAGAGATGACCCATTGCAGTACAAAAGGAAAGAAATTGTGGTTCTGAAACAGATTCCTAGGAGGGTAAGAGATCTACATAGGCAATATTAATTCTTGACCGTTAAACTGATTAAAAGAGAAGTAAGTTTCAGATGGTTGGTACCAGAGGGAATATTAGTGAACTGGGAGGGTAAAAGATATAGATTGGATTCGTTAGATAAGGCAATAGAATTACATGATAGTTATGTAATCGCAAATGAGGGACAAGAAATAAGAGGAGGGTTGGAACATCAAAGACAAGAAGAAGCAACAGGAGAAGAGAGGAAGACACAAGAAGAAAAAGAAAAAATAGAGCAGAACAAGAAGGAGCAAGGGCAAAAGACCTGAGACAAATAAGAACAGCTAGGACTGTAAGACCTATATATAAATAAAGGAGATGGAGGGGGAAAGTGAGATGTTGTCAATAAACATAAATGGACTGAACTCCCCCATAAAAAGGAAAAAAAAATATACACAACTACAACAGTTGAAAGTAGATATAATTTGCCTCCAAGAAACCCATATCAAAAAGCAACACAGTAAATTATTGGAGTACCCCAAAATAGGGAAATTATATATTTCTTTTTTTTCCCCCCCAGGGACATTTAGAAAAAGCACGACTGCATTTTATTTTTATTTATATTAATTTGATATAACAAAAGGGGTTAGACAAGGTTGCCCGCTTTCTCCACTACTGTATATTCTAACATTGGAGATCCTGCTGAAAAAAATCAGAGATGACCAAGAAATTAAAGGTCTAAAAATAAGACGAGAGGAATACAAAGTCCAGGTTTTTGCCGATGACCTTGTATTTATAGCGGAAGAGCCATTAGAAGTAGTACTAAAATTGTTTAAAAAAATAGAGGAATTTGGAGAAGTGGCAGGTCTAAAAATAAATAGAAATAAATCAAAATTAATGGTAAAAAACCTTACGAAGACTCAAGAGACAGAACTGGAAAATAGCACACAAATTCAAACAACAAAGAAAATAAAATATCTAGGGATCTGGCTATCACCAAGAACCTTGTCAATAAAAGAAAACAACTATGATAAACTATTAATACAGATAAAAAAAGATTTGGACAATTTGAAAAACATACAGATCTCACTAATGGGAAGAATATCTACTATTAAAATGAGTACCCTACCAAAGCTGCTTTACCTGTTCCAGGTTGTGCCAATAAAATTAGAGAAATTTTTTTTTGACACCTTAAATAAGATGATTTCTAAATTCATATGGCAGGGGAAACGACCACGAATAAAACTTAAACTACTTCAGGATACCAAGGAGAGAGGTGGAACAGCACTCCCGGACTGGGAACTCTACTATCAAGCTGCGGTGCTATCCTGGGTTAAAGATTGGATGGAATTGAAAAATAGTAGAATATTAACAATTGAGGGACATGACTTACAAGCAGGTCGGCACTCCTTTCTATGGGACGAAAAATATAAAACACACATATACTTTAATTAGGAACTAATTACTATTAATCTGTCTTAAAATTAAAAAACAACAATATACAAAAATCCCGATTTGGCTCTCACCATCAGAAGCATTAAGGCATCCAAACCTTACAGAACCCAAAAATATAATTAGATATAAAGACTTAACTGATCATCAAGGGAAATTGAAAACTAAACAACAATTGGAAACAGATTTGAATAGAGAAATAGACTGGTGGACTTTTTCACAGATCCAATCCAAACATAAGGAATACACTAAAACATATGAAATCTATAAAGATAAACAAGAATTAGATAAAATTATATTAGATTCGGAAGAGAAATTAATCAGTAAAATTTACAAATTTCTCTTGCAATACAAGATGGAGGAGGAAACAGTTAAAAATACGATGATTAAATGGATGCAAAATTTTAAATATACAATAGATCTGGAGAAATGGGAAGAACTTTGGCAACTGAATACAAAGACAACATTGGCAGTGTCATACAAGGAAAACCAGTTGAAGATGTTTTATAAGTGGCATATGTCGCCTACAAGACTGGCTAAAATCCATCCGAAAAACAGTCCACTATGTTGGAAGTGTAAAAACACACAGGGTACTTTTTATCATTTATGGTGGACGTGCCCGGCGGCGAAGAAATTTTGGTCCAACATCAAAAAATGTCTGGAACAAATTACAAAGCTGCAAATAGAGAAAAAAACAGAAACCTTTCTGCTAGGAATCTTTGTAAAAACATATCCTAAAGAAATAAAATATTTGTTGATACATAGCCTAACGGCAGCGTGGATAACATACGCTAAAAAATGGAAGCAGGAGAGAATCCCAA
This sequence comes from Ptyas mucosa, assembly GCA_012654045.1. Classification (NCBI taxonomy): domain Eukaryota; kingdom Metazoa; phylum Chordata; class Lepidosauria; order Squamata; family Colubridae; genus Ptyas; species Ptyas mucosa. Next base: position 411,691 of record WNWU01013053.1, read on the forward strand.
CGAAAGAAGAAATAATAGATAAAATCACTCAATGCGCCGAAATGGATAGGCTAACAAAAGCGTTAAAGGAAAAAGAAGAGACAGAGTACTATAAAATATGGGATAAATGGTACCGATGGTATAACATTATTATTGAAGAAATACAAGTAGAAGAAGGATAGAAATGTAAATATGTATATAAATAATCTACGGGCAGATAAATCTGTAATGGGAAACCCAAAAATAGAGGTATAAACTTATTTCTATTATGAAGGGGGGAATTCTTAGGGAATTACTAGAGAGGGGAGGGGGAAATAGAAAAAGGAAACTATTAGTTTAAGATTAAGGGGAATGAGTATAACTGTATTAACTGAAAGACCAACACGAAACAAATGCTTCAAAAGTTTAACGTATTTACATGTTGTTTGTTGTGTAAATGTTAATGTTTTTTATAGACGTTTTATATGTGTTTTAATAAAGTTTATATTTTTTTTAAAAAGGGAAATTATATTTTTCATCAGCACAACAAAAGAAGAGAGGGGTAGCTCTATATATTAAGGAAACAATAAACTCCAAACAAATATACACGGATAAAGAAGGAAGAATTTTAATGGTGGAGATAGTGATGAATCAAAAAAAGATACTGTTGATAGCAATATATGCACCAAATAATAAACAAGAAGAATTATATCAAAAACTACATAAAAAGATACTGGATGTGGAATATGAAAATATTTGTATTGTAGGGGATTTTAATGCAATAGTAGACATAAAATTAGACTACAGAAGTAGTACAACTGGAAAAAAGGCAAGAAAGATACTCCCCAAGGCATTTTTCAAAATGGCAGAAGAAATTTGTATACAGGACTTATGGAGAGAAACGAACCCGGGGGAAAATCAATACACATTTTACTCAAATAGACATAAATCATGGTCCAGAATCGACATGGTTTGGATGTCATCTGAACTAAGAACTAATGTACAAGAAATAGAGATAGAAACTAATTTATGGACTGACCATAATCCAATAAAAGTTAGTTGGAAAGGAGAAAAGGTTGAGATGGACTTTAAACCAATCCATATTAAAAGAGAATGAGTTTTTGGAAACAATGGTAAAAGAAATTGAATTCTTTTTCAAAGAAAACAAAAAGACACTTCATTACAAAATGTATGGGATACAACCAAAGCATATATTAGGGGATTAGCTATAATTTATATAGCGAGAAAAAACAAAAAGAAAAAACAATATCGAAAGACACAAGAAGAAGAATATAAAAATTTTGAATTAGAATTGCAAAAAGATCCACAAAAGAAAACTCTAAAACAACAAATGGAAATATTAAAACACAAATTAAACCTAATAGAAAAAGAACTGGCGCAACAAATTAAAAGAGCAAAACAATTTCTTTTTTTCTTTTTTAAATTTTTTAAATTAATTTTTTATTATTAAAAAGTACAAACAAACATACAAACAACAACAAAACATACAAAACAAATAAACATAAAACAAATCTTTACATCTTTTTTTTAAACTTATCGCATCGGTAATCTGTATTTATATTTATACCTTTTCTCTATCTTTTTCTAATATATCTCTTGTATCTATAATTCTAGTACATCATCTCTTCGCATTTTCTTAATCTACATATTTAATTTACTATTTTCCTTAATTGGTACTTAATTTCTTATCTATAATTTTTATCTTCTCATTTATATCCATATCCTTTTTTCCTTTCTTCTCCAACCAGTTATACCATTTCTGCCGTACTAAATAATAGTCCGTTTCCTCCTTTTCCTGTATTTCCTTTGTAAGTTTGTCCATTTCTGCACATTCCATAATTTTACTAATTATTTTATCTTCTGTTGGTATATCCTCATTCTTCCAATTCTGGGCAAAAATTATTCGTGCTGCCGTTAGTATGTGAATAATTAAGAATTTTATTTCTTTTTCGTATTGTCCTGTAATTATTCCTAATAAAAAGGTTTCTGGCCTCATTTCTATTTGTTGGTGTATGATTTCCTCTACTTGTATTCTAATTGCCTGCCAAAATTGTTTTGCTTTCTGACAGAACCACCACATGTGGTAGTAGGTTCCTTTTTGGAGTTTGCATTTCCAACATATTGGGGAGGTGTTCGGAAACATTCTTGCCAGTCAGGCAGGCGGGAGGTGCCACCTATAGAACATTTTGTACATATTCTCTTTGTAGGGTACAGACATTGTTAGTTTATAATTTACATTCCATAATTTTCCCATTTTTCCAATTCAATGTTATATCCGAAATTCTTCGCCTAAATTATATTTTCTTTAACCACTTCTTCTTCTAATTTATATCTTAATAGATAATTATAAGTTTTTGTTATCAATTTATCATCTGTCCCTTGTAAAATTTTACCTAATTCATATGGCCCTTTTTGGAATCCAAATTGTACTGAATCTGTCTTATACCTAGATTTTATCTGTAAATTGGCCACCAATCAATGTCTGTACCCAGTTCTTTCAGTTCTTGTCTTGATCTTAATTCCCCTTGGTTGTTTAACAGATCTTTATAGGTTTTCATTTTGTCAATATCCATAGCATTGGGGTAGATCTGTGCCTCCATAGTCGATAGCCATTCTGGAATTTTATCGTAATGTGTTTTTTTTTAATCTCCTGCCAAGTTTGGAACAGTGCTTCTCTAATAATATGTCATTGGAAATATCCATGTTGTTTGTCTTTTCCCTCCCACAGAAATGCGTGCCATCCTCTTTGTAAATCAAAACCTTCTAATGTCAGTATTCTTTTATTTTTGAATTCTATCCAGTCCTTAATCCAAATCAGTAATGCTGCTTTATAGTACGTTTCCCAGTCCAGTAATACTAATCCTCCTCTCCCTCTTGTATCTTGTAAGTGCTTTATTTTGATCCTTGCTTTCTTCCCCTGCCAGATGTAATTTGCAATCATTTTGTTAAAATCTTTGAAGAAATCCTTCCCCGGTTTTATCGGAATTACTTGAAACAGATATAAGATTCTGGGTAGTACGTTCATTTTAATCGAGGCAATCTTTCCAAGGAAAGATAATTGTAACTTACTCCAAATTTCTAAATCCTTTTTTATCTGTCTTGTCAGTTTATTGTAGTTATCTTCTCTAATTGATGATCCTTTGTTAGTAAACCAAATTCCTAAATATTTTATCTTTTTTGACATTTGTATTCCCAATTTATCTTCTAATTCCTTCTCTTGTTGGTTTGTAAGGTTTTTCGTTAATGCCTTTGTTTTTTGTTTGTTAATTTTAAGTCTGGCTACCCTCCCATATTCTTCTATTCTTGCTAATAATTTAGTTCCTGTTAATATTGGCTGTTCTATAATAAAAACCATGTTGTCAGCGAAGGTTTGGAGCTTATACTCCTCTTTTTTGACTTTCAATCCTTTTATTTCTTTGTGTCTTCTAATTTCATTTAGTAATGTTTCTGGAGATAATATGAACAATAGGGGGGATAGTGGGCATCCCTGTCTCACTCCTTTTGATATTGTAAATTGTTCTGTCATGTCTCCATTTATCATTATTTTTGTGGTTTGGGAGGAGTAAATCTTCTTAATCATATTTAAAAATTTGTTGCTGAATTTCATGTTTTCCAATTGTAATATGAGGAATTTCCAATTTAGGTTATCAAAGGCCTTCTGTGCGTCTAAAAAAATTAATGCCAATTGTTTATCTGAATTTTTTTCATAGTATTCCAAAACATCAATTATTAATTTCATTCATCCTAGTGCTGACACTCATATTGTTTTTTATTTGCCTTTTTGGAAGGAAGCCGTTCTGATCTGGGTGAATGTACTCATTAATTACTCTTTTTAGTCTCTCTGTGATAATCAGTGTAAATAATTTGTAATCTACGTTTAATAATGATATCAGCCTGTAATTTTTGATTTGTGTTTGATCTGTCTCTTCTTTTGGAATAAGTGTGATGATAGCTTCAGTCCAAGATTTGGGGATTGTGGCTTTCAAGAGTGCATCGTTGAAGGGTTCAAGTAAGATTTCATCTATTGAGTATTGACATGTTTTGTAGAATTCTGCGCGTATGCCGTCTGGTCCTGGGGTTTTATTGTTTTTTTGTTTTTTCCTTGCCTCTATTAATTCTGTCATAGTAATTGGTCTATTCAGTAACTCTCTATGTGTTTCTTCTAATACTTGGGTGTTTTATTTAAATATTCTTTAATATCTTCTTCCAAGATCTCTTCTTGTTCATATAAATTTTGGAAAAAGGTTTTTGCTGTATTTTTTTAATCTTCATTTCTATAGTATAGCTCTCCTGTGCCGTCTTGCAGTTGGTGTATTGTTCTCTTCTCTTTTTCTTTTTTCAATTTATACGCCAGCCAACGTCCTGTTTTGTTTGCATGTTCAAAATGGTTCTGTTTTGCTAATTTGATTTTCCTTGCTATTTCTGTTTGTGTGATCAGATTAATTTTATGTTTTGTCAAATTTATTTTTCCTTTAATTGTTTTGTTTTGAGGTTCTTTCTGTAATGCGGATTCATATTTTTTAAGTTCCTTTAACAAATTATCTCTTATTTGTTGTTTATCTTTATTTTTCTTTGCCATGTATGCAATTGTCAAGCCTCTTATATAGGCTTTTGCTGTATCCCATAAGTTTTGGAGAGAGGTTTGCTCTTTTGTATTTATCTTGAAGAATATATTCATTTCTTTTTCAATCATCTGTGAATAATCTTTATCTTTTAATATTTCCTTGTTCATCATCCATCTTCTCTTTCTTCGATATCCTTTCCATATTACTTTTACCGGATTGTGGTCTGCCCACGTATTTGTCGATATTTCTACTTCCTCTACATCTTTTCTGAGTTCTGTCGTCATCCAGACCATGTCTATTCTAGACCACGATGTGGGCTAGAATAGAATGTATACTGTTTTTTTTCTTTATTTACCTCCCTCCATGCGTCTTGCAGATGTAGTTCCTGTGTCATCTCTTTGAAGGTATCTGGAACTGTCTTTTTCTTAGTTTTATTTTTCTTATTACTCTGGTAATCTTTTTCCATGTCCATAATTGCATTGAAATCACCTATAATACAGATATTCTCATATTCCAAATCTTTTACTTTATCATATATTTTTTTAAAAAATTCATTTTGGTTTCTGTTTGGTGCATAGATCGAAATCAGTAATATTGTTTTTAACTCTATTTGTATCTCAATCACCAAGACCCTTCCATCTTTGTCTGTGTATATTTGTTTTGTTTTCAGGTGTTTTTTAATATAAACTGCGATCCCTCTCTTTTTTTGTTTTGCTAATGAAGTGTATAACTTTCCTAATCTTTGATTCTCTAATATTTTTGGTGCTGTTTCTTGATATGGACTTCCTGTAAATTTATAATATCCATCTCCAATTTTTATAATTTTGTAAATGTCTGGGTTCTCTTGGCTGGTGCATTTAATCCGTTTATATTGATTGAAATCATTTTTATTTCCTGTTCCATTTTTATTTTTATCTATTCGTTGTCCTTAGTCTTCTTGTGTTTCTTGTTACTATTTGTATTTGTATTTCTTTTAAAATGCCAACAAACCAGGAAGATGGTTGGCTTATAAATTGAAGAAAGAGAGAGAGAAGAAACTGATAAGCAAACTACAAGATGGGAAAGGAAACCTACAGTTTCAAAATGAGATTAAGAAGAAAATAATTCAGGAATGCTATGAAAAACTATATGATAAAGAAAAAATCCCAGAGGAAAGGCTAATACAATACTTGGAAAAAGCCAAACTACCAAAAGTGACTGAAAACATTAAAAATATGCTAAATGAAAAAATAATGATGATGCAGCTGACAGAGGTGATAAAGAGAAAAAAAAATGATAAAACCTCAGGCCCAGATGGACTACCAGCAGAAGTATATAAACAACTACAGGATACATTGAGTTTGTCAAAGTTAGAGGTTTATAATGAGGTTTTGTTAGAGGCTAAGATACCAAATACCTGATAGAAGCTAATGTTACTCTAATTCCAAAAGAAGACATTGATTTGACACAGATAAAGAACTATAGACCTATATCATTATTAAATGCAGATTACAAAATATTTGCATCAATAATGGCAGAGAGATTAAAAAGATTTCTGAATGAATTTATTCACCCAGATCAAAATGGATTCCTACCAAAATGACAAATTAAAAATAATATAAGATTTATTTTAGACACATTGGAATATTATGAAGCACGTTCAGGAAAACAAATGGCACTAATTTTCTTAGATGCACAGAAAGCCTTTGACAATGTAAATTGGCAATTCATGATTCACAACAGTTAGAATATATGGACTTTGGTGAGAAGTTGATAAAGATGATTAAGACAATATATTATAAGCAAATAGCAAAAATAATAGATAACGGGGATTACACGGAGAATTTAAATATAAAAAAGGCACCAGACAGGGATGTCCACTCTCCCCATTACTATTTATATTAACATTGGAAGTGCTAAACAGAAATATTTATTTATTTAGAAATAAAAGGTATGGAAATAAAAAAGGAAAAATATAAATTACAAGCATTTGCATATGATTTAGTATTTATTTTAGAAGAACCACTCGAAACTGGCCCTAAGTTAATGGGAAAAATAGAAGAATATGGAGAGGTGGCAGGACTGAAAATAAATAAAGACAAAACTAAAATATTAGTCAAAAATCTTACAGAAAAACAGAAAGGTGAATTGAGAAAAAAATTAGATCTACAGATAGTGACGAAAGTAAAATAATTGGGAATATATTTAACAGCAAGATGTGTAACAATTAAAGAAGATAACTATACAAGACTACTACAACAAATTAAAGCAGATTTGGAGAAATGGAAAAATTTGCAATTATCAATGGTAGGAAGAATTGCCACCATAAAAATGAATATTTTGCCGAAGCTACTTTTTTATTCCAAACGATCCCCATAAAAAATAGGAAAAAAAATTTTTTTTTATAATAAAGAGTTTTACAAATTTTTTTACAAATATTTCCCCCTCCCCCTCCCTCCCTTCCTTACCC
>WNWU01013053.1:431725-456078 GCA_012654045.1 Ptyas mucosa
TTTGCTGCTTAAAAGCCTCCTGTAAAGACTCTTGTAAAGCTTCCAAAGTTAATATTTGTGGATTTGAAGTAGAAAAAGATTGTAGTTTAGATGTTTGTGCTGGTGATCCTCCAGCACTTTTAAAAGAGCCGGGTTTTATCTGCTTAGAAGCCATTTTTAACTTTCAATTTATACTTCTTGCAGCAACCAAATCAATAAATCCAATTTTTTTTAAATCTTTTGTAAATATTGTAATTTATTTAAAGTGCATACTGTAATCTTTCCACTTTAAATCTTTCTTTCTTTAATATAGAATCCAATAATCTTGAACAGCCTTGAAAGCGCTAACGATGTTAACAATCACTTTCACTATAACTTTCACTTTTCCACGCCCTGTTACATTTCAGGCGCCATTTTTCCTTTCCTTTTTTAAGATGATCTTAGAAGGAAGAAGTATAGATACAAAGTTAAAGTTCAGTACTTGCAGTTACTAGGACTCCTATTTTTGTTCTGCCTGCTTTGGAATTAATTTAAAGCTGAAGGTTGATTGCAGGGGTGGTCGCGGCGTCTTGTTCTGCTTGAAAGCAGAAAAGTCCCAGATCCGGAGCTCTGTCGGGCTACCAGGGAGCTCTCACCCTTCAAGCCCCAGAATTATTCCTAGGGCTTTTTAGGGAGCTCTACCTTTGCCCGGCTGCTTGCCTTCCCCTCTTTTCCCAAGGGGAAGGTTTCCAAACCGCTAGACAGCTGATTTACGCTGTCTTGGCGGTTTTACGAGATCGTGGGGCTGACGATCCGAAAGGAATGTCTGCCAGCACCTGCGGTGCCACCGGAAGTCAAAAATAGATTTATTTTTTTTTTTGATGAGCTAAACACAACAATTTTGAAATTTGTTTGGCAAGGGAAAAAAGCAAGAATAAGGCTGAAAATGTTGCAAAAATAAAAAAAACAATGGGGGCTTTGGACTACCAGATTGGGAGTTTTATTATTAAGCTTCTGTATTAACATGGATGAGAGAATGGATAACTCTTAGACACAGAAGATTACTGTTGCTGGAAGGTCATGATCTCCAATTAGGTTTATTTTTATTTGTATGCCGCCCTTCTCCCTAAGAACTCAGGGCGGCTAACGCAGGTTAAAAACACACAGTAATAAAAGAAAGCCTAATTAAAACCAATTAAAACAGAGACAAAAATAATAAAACCCAGGAATCAGAATCAACCCATTTGTTGAAACTGCCAAGCCTCGATGGAAGGAGTGGAGGTCAGGTGCTGTCCGAAGCTCGGTGGGTAACTCATTCCAGAGGGTAGGAGCGCCCACAGAGAACGCTCTACCCCTGGGTGTCGCCAGCTGACATTGTCTGGTCGACGGTACCCTGAGGAGGGCAGCCCTGTGTGAGCGAACAGGATGGTGGGAGGCGGGTAGGAGATGGTCCTGCAAATATCCCAGACCTAAGCCATGTAGGGCTTTAAAGGTAAGTACCAGCACCTTGAAGCGGATCCGGAGGACCACTGGTAACCAGTGCAGCTCATGTAGGGGAGGTGTTACACGGGAGTAATGGGGAGCTCCCGTAACAACCCGCGCGGCCACATTCTGGACCAGCTGGAGCCTCCGGGTGTACCTCAAGGGCAGCCCCATGTAGAGGGAGTTGCAGTAATCCAAGCGAGAAGTAACCAGGGCACGAGTGACTGTGCGAAGGGCATCTTGGTCTAGGAAAGGGCACAACTGGCGCACCAGGTGAACCTGTGCGAAAGCCCCCCTGGTCACGGCCGTCAGATGGTCTTCCAGAGACAGCCGGGAATCCAGGAGGACACCTAAGTTGCGGGCCCTTTCAACGGGAGCAAGCACCTCCCCCCATCAAAAGTGATGGGACCTCTAGAACCCGAGGTGCCGGCATCCACAGCCACTCAGTCTTGGAGAGGTTGAGTCTGAGTCTGTTCCTACCCATCCAGGTCCGTACCGCCTCCAGGCATTGGGACATCACGGAAAGGGCATCCCCGGGGTGGTCCGGTGTGGAGATGTATAGCGAGTATCATCAGCATATTGATGATACCTCACCCCGAAACCACGAATGATCTCACCCAGCGGCTTCATATAGATGTTAAAGAGTAGGGGGGAGAGAACCAACCCCTGAGGCACCCCACAAGTTAGGGGCCTCAGGGTGTACCTCTGCCCCTCCGCCCATACAATGTTGACATGCATTTTTATGGTATGATAAAAATAAGACTCATAGATATTTTCAAAGTCATTATATAAGAAATGCCCTACTCTTAGTATGGGAAAAGGTGAAAGCAAAAATGTATATGAAAATACCACTTTGGTTCTCAACAATGGAAGCATTTACACATCCAAATCAGAGGTACTATTCAGCTGGTTTGGACTGGTTCTGGCATCCTGGTAGGGAAATTTTGACTGGTTCGGAGAACTGGTAGGGAAAATTTTGATTGGCCCCGCCCACCTGCCCTCCCCTTCTCTCCCGCCTCCTATATTCTTTTTTTTTAAATCAAGTTTTATTGATTTTTCCCTCCACATTCACCCACGTCTTTTTTTGAACATATTGGCCATATCTTATCTTATACAATTTTTCAAGTTCAAATACATTTTACTCAATTACAATTTTTGCCAAAATCTTCCTTTTCCCCTATTTTTTCTTTAATTCATATCTCAATATTTCTATATTTATTTATATATGTATAAACAACATCTTCATTCGCTCTCAAATTCTAATTTTCCTGTTTGTTCACATTTATTCTCTTTTATTTTTTAACAATTTCTTCTTTATCTTCATATATTCATATGTGTGTTGCCTTTCTTCCATTTCCTCTTTTTTGTTATAGAGCAATCTTTCTTCTCAGTCTCTTCCCTCTCCCTCTCTTCCTTCCTTCTTACTTTCTTTCCCTCTTCTCCTGCTCCTTACTACTTCCCCTTCCTTTCTCCTTCTCCTCCTTTCTTCCTCCCTGACTAACCCTCTCTGCTACTCTGATTTCCCCTCCCTTCCTTCCTCCCCTCTCTTCTATCCCTCTCTCTCCTTCCCTTCTCTTCCATCTCTCTACTTCTTCTTCCATCTCTCTCTATTGCTGTATAGATTTTCAATTTAATATTTTCACTATGGTGTCCAGGCAACCCCGACCTTTCTTTCATTTATTAAATATCTTTCTCAAAATTCTTCTTATCTTGTTAACAATATATATTTATAATTCACATCTTAATCATTTCTAATTGCCCCGATCTAATTAGTTCTTATTTTAACTTTAATTTGCCTTCTTTCCCTTTTTTGATTACATTTCAAATATATAGTTTAAAATATTCCAATTTATTACAATTCCCCCAATTATATTATTACAATTTATCATTTTATAAACCTCCAACACTGCAATTAAAAGTATGACAATTCTTGCAATTTCTCAGATTTTCAATAGAGCATATTTAAAACATAAAACATAAATCTTATTTCATTTATTTCATACAGCTCTATAATTTCCCATCATTTTAAGTCACTTAATTGGTATCACTATTTTATCTTTTTTCTAACATTCATCTTATCTGTTAGATCTTACAATTCTAAATTCATTCCCCCCTTTCATTTCTTTCTCCCTTTCTCCTTTTCTATTTTTTTTCTTTTTCTTTTTCCTTCCTCTTCCGTTTTTTTTCTGTTTTAGGATTCTGAGCTCTCCTATTCTGCCCTATATTTCCCATTATTTCTCCTCTCTCTTTCCTTTTTCTTATATTTTCATTGTTAATCCCAGTATACTTGTTTTGTATTTTAAAGTCATAAAATCTTTTGTTTTGCCCTTTATTTCCCATTATTTTCCATCTCTTTTTGCTCTTTCTTGCACTTCCACTGTAAATCCCAGTGTAATCATTTAGTAAGTAAGCTTTTATTGCGGTCGAAGACCAAATTATATACACATAGAAAGAGAGTATGTTTTACAAATATAGATAGATCATGTGACAGTGCACCATCTACTGCCTCAAATACAATCTGTACTATCAATACTAGAAGTCCTCTGCCGTAGGGCTTGCCCGTCTCTTCTCCAGTTTTTTTCCGGCCACGACTGCAGCAAAAAATTTTGCCACCTTTAAGGTTATATTGAGGTCTGTGTCCTGGAGTAGGAAATAAAGGCTAAACATATCAGGTGAACCGGGGAATCTCTGGGAAATAGGAGAAATGAATCTTGATCTTATATCCCGGTAGTGGGGACATACGAATGTAATATGGAACAGGGATTCCGGGGATCGGCTATCACATGTACAGTAGATTGGTTTTACCCCCCCCCCCCCCCCGCCAGCCTACTATCGAGCACGTTTGAGGGGATCACATTAAAATGTGCCTTCATAAATGCGAACCTGTGTTTGATAGAATGTAACACGGAGAGGTAAGGCGGGGGGTGAGACGAGGGGACAATGCCAAGGGAAAACGGTGAGCATGTTCCTGATCCGTGTGCCAGATTTAATTGTCTATCAATGTCGTCCAGCCATTGAAAGATCAACGATTTGGCAGCATCAGGGCCTAGGATAAAAGCTTCAGTGGGGGAAATCCCGATCATCAAGAGTTTTGTATGGATATTACGGGCCCAGGGACTAAGAAAAGGGTCCCGCCATAGGCATTGGCCTAGGTAATAGCCTGGAAGTCTAGTCCACAGGGACAACCAGTAGCCAATTGCACGTTTCCACAGGATTGTATTGAGTGAGGATATACCCAGTTCCAGACGAATTGCGGCATTGCTTACGCAGGGGGGGGACTCCCATCAGACGGCGTAGGAACTGGCTGTGGACAGACTCAAGAGAAGAAATGTTGGATTGGACCCAGAGGGAGGCGCCGTAGGTGATAGGTGCTATCACCTTTGCCCTGTAGACTTTTAATGCTGAGGGGATGTGATGAGCTCCCTCAGTATGAAAAAAATGCAGGAGGGCATGGGTGGAAATCTTAGCCTTGTTACAGAGAGACTTAATCTGCACAGGCCACTTGGTATTGGATTGAAAGAGGATACCTAAATATTGAAATCTGTGGACCTGTTCCACTGGGATGCCATCAAGGTGCCATTGATAGATTTTCCTGCTTCTTGCAAAAATCATGATTTTGGACTTAGAGTGGTTTATATGCAGTTGGTTAGTAGAGCAATAGGCAGAAAGGATTTTTAAGGCTCTAAGTAGGCCCACCCGGGAAAATGAAAGTATTGTGGCATTGTCAGCGTAGAGCAGGAGTGGACATCTATAATCAGCTAGTCTAGGGGCATGGATGTGGACCATGTGATCCGAAAATGCCTTTCTCCAGTCACTGATATATAGGTTAAAGAGAAGGGGTGCCAGTATACACCCCTGCCTAACCCCCTTGTTAATGGGGATAGCGTTAGAGAGATCCCCCTGCGGGGTAAGGTGCACTTTTCCTTCTGTTCCGTCATGCAATTGGGTGATAAGCCAGAGTAATCTTTTGTCAATACCCCAGGCAGAAAGTTTGGCCCACAGCTTAGCTCTAGGGATGCTGTCGAAGGCAGCCTTTAGATCTATAAAGGCGACGCAGAGACGATCCTTCCCGGGAGTGGAATATTTTACGGCAAGATGATGAAGGATCAAAGCATGATCAATTGTAGAGTGGTCTGGACGGAATCCCGCCTGCTCATATCCGAGCAGGTCGGCCTCTTCAGCCCAGCACTCCAGTTTGGACAGGAGGTAGCGGGCATAGAGTTTCCCCAACATTGAAAGAAGGCTGATGTTACGGAAGTTGCCGGGATCAGAATGGGCGCCTTTCTTATGTATTGGAATAATTATGGCATCCTTCCAGAGCTTGGGGATGAGGCCCGTTTGGTTGATTGCATTAAATACCTCGGTAAGAACCGGGGTCCACCAGTCCTTATGGGCTAGAATGGCTTCGGCTGGGATGAGATCCGGGCCGGGAGCTTTTCGAAGTTTAAGTTGTCCGATTAGCTTGGCAATCATGGATGGTTCCACAGGAGGCCATCTGGGAAGGTGGTTAGGGAAAGAGCCTGAGGTCGAAGAAACTGGCACATCAGTGTCGTAAAAGACTCGGCGTAGAAAGAGTTCCCATGTGGTGGCAGAGATGGAATGAGTGAGCCTACTAGTTGGCCTCCTATTTAACAGACTCCAGAAATCTCGAGGGTTGCTGGATTTCGCGGCCTCTAGTAATGCGTTCCACCTTAGCCGGTGCCAGTCTTGCTTGGCTCTTGAGAGGGCTAGCTTGTATGCCTTCTTAGCCTCGAAATAAGCAGGGGGTGCCATCGATGAACCTGTTCGTTTGTGAGCAGAATATATAGATCTCATATGGTTCCTGGCTTGCTTGCACTGTGAGTTAAACCAAGGGGCTCCCTTCCTCCGGGAAACTCTGCCAGGGATAAGAGTGGGGGGCTGAAAGGAGGCTATGAGACTACTTAGACACTCGGAGAAGGCGGTCAGTAGCACCCCGGGTGTAGACTTGGTGCCGATTAAGGCTGACAAAGTATTGGCTGCTTCTTGATGATAAAAGTGTGCATGGAAAAGGGCCAGAGACTTTGACCATTTCAGCAACATCGGGGAGCCTCTGGGATTAGAGTCTATTGATACAACATGAGCAGAATGGTCTTGAGGTCTATATAGCCGTGCAACCATAATGAGAGGAAGGTGGTCACTGAAAATCTTGTCGTCTACTTTAAAGGAGGTAATGTATGGCAAAAAGGCTCTTGAAACTAAGGTATAGTCTATTGTGCTGTTGCCATTTTTGGCCAAGTGGGTAAATTCCCCAGGAACGTCCGGGGAACATCTGCCATTAAGGGGGAAGAGGTCTAGTTTGATGGTAAGGAGAGCTAGACAAGTCCCCGCTTTGTCAACTTTCCGATCCTTGGAAACTCTCCCTTTCAAGGTATCCAGGGGGTGGTCATCCCTAGTCGGACCTGCCCACCAACGAGAGGCAACCAGGGTTTCCCAAGTCCCCACAATGCGGGCGTTTAGATCCCCCGCCAGAAGAACCAGAGAATGAGGGAATCTAAGTGTGATGGTAGTAAGAAAATCTTCCAGACCGGCCCACAGCTCGTCCAAGTCCCGGTGAGAGCCCCCAGGAGGGAGGTAGACATTAAACACCAGGAGCGAGAGCTTCCCGACGGATATCAAATTTGCCTGGGCATAAGGGGGAAAAGAATCCACAAGAGCCACGTTTGCGTGCAAATCCAGGGAGATACCTGTAGCAAGGCCGCCCTTCGAACGACCACCACGCAGTGAGGGACGGGCTGGCAGGGATATGATTTCAAAACCACAAAGCAAAATGTCATTAACCTCCCACGTTTCCTGAAATATGAGGATTTGAAAGTTTTTGAGGTAATTCAAAAAGTCCAGGTCAACTTTTTTGGATGCCCACCCTGCAATGTTCCAACTCATGATGGACCAAGGAAGAGTTGGAGAGTAGATCTTTGACTGTCATTTGGGAGCAGCAGGGGCCTGGTGGAAGGACCGGGAGACAGTTAGACCGAAGAAATCTGTTATCTTACCTTGATTATCTTGCTTAGTTTTGAGATCATTATTAGAACTTGGAGAATTCTGGTGGGAAGCCAGATTTGGACTGAAGTTTTTGTCCTGGTCTTGGTAGTGGCTTGAGTGTCATACAGATAGGGCTATCGGGGGAGACATCTGTATGGTGTTGTTGTCATCAAAAGAAATACAGCCATTATGTGATTTGGTGATAATGATAGACGGCGAGAGAGGGGGAGCCCAAGGAGTCTGAAAGGTCAAACTAGCCAGTTGTGGGGACTGAGAATGTGGTATTTCAGGAGGCGAGATTCTTGGAGCAGAAGGTGGACAAGTGATCAGGGATAAAGGGACGTGTCCTGATAAGCCTTCAGAATCAGAGGTAGAGAGAGGTTGATCTGGGAGCGCCACATTTCTGGTCCGGAGGACATCCTCCCGTTGTTGCTGGGTTGCCAGCGGATTTGTGGAACTGCTAGTTGAAGCCCTCAAAGGGTTGCCAGCTTCCGTGTGGGGGTCCGTGCACTCTGGCCCTGTCCGAAGACAAGTGTCCACGTTGATCGGCTTCCTCCCAAGAGAGGATAGGTGAGTATTTATAAAGCATCTCTGGGGAAAGACTCCAAAGTGGGTCAGATGGTTACGAAGACCACATAAAAGCGAGGGGGTCTTGGGTGAGCTGAACTTGAGAATCAGGCATTTGTGGTGAGGTGTGCTGGGAAGCCATTCCACGGAGAGCAGCTCATTGTTCAGGATGTGAGAATTGGATAAAAGCCTCAATGTGTCTAAAGTGGTTTTACGGTTGGTCCAGTCGTACTTGTTAAAGTGAGAATGGGCCAGGTTCAGACATAGGTTGGCTGGGAGCAATTGGAGATTCACTAACGGCGACAGTCGTGGAGGAAGATGGATATCCATTCGGGACGGACCCAGTGCATGTCTGGTGGTTCTACAAGAAAGTGATGCTGAGACCGACTTACTGAGGGATTCCACTTTGCCCTCCAGCACTCCAACAGAGGATGTCAAAAGGGTAATAGATTTGGCCAGACGGAGACAGAACTGTTGTAACAGCCGGATATCCGAGGGCTGAACTGAGTCAATAGGGGATGGCGGTGTAGTGAGACAGGGCAAGACAGGACTAACATCTGATGGTGTCAGGCAATCCAGCAAAGAAGGTGTGTTGCAGAGTGAGGCAGCCAGGGATTCTGATTCTTCTGAAGGAGAGCTGGGCAGAAACTCCAGAGCTGTTAAGTTTTGGAAGAATTCGTCCAAGGAGGTAATTGATAAGTTCGGATCTTGGTTCATGGTGTCAGTCTTTTTGATCTTAGGCAAGGGGCCCATTATATTTTCGAGGGAGGTCTCCAAACTAAGGTTAGCCGGGGACAAGGAACGACAACGTTTATGTGGACTCATATCAGGGCAGCCGGTCGATCTCTTGATGAAGGGTGTTGGGTAATAATGAGGCCCAAAGCAGGTTAACGTTCTGATAATGAAGGCAGGATGCTGGGTCAGGCAATTAGGCCTAACAAACAAACCCCCGGCTGCAAGCTTAGCACAGAAATTGGCTCGGAACCAAATAGATAACCAAAAGCCAAACAAACTTACAGCCAAACCAAAACAGTCTTGGAGATAAAGGGGTTTTTCCCTGGATAGGTTCCAAAAACAAACAGCTCAAAATCCACTCCGAGGATTAAGGGCCTCCACTGAGGTTTGTCAACAAGTCCGGTAATCCGAATTTCAGGCCTTGCAAAGAGAAGTCACAGTAATAGTCTAAGCCAGGATTGCAGGAGCCCTGTCTTGTTGTCTTGTTGTATTGTTAAAATGTGTCTAAAACAAATGGTAGCCACACTATAAGTGCTTTTATAAAGTCTGGTATAGATTAAAAATAGATTAAAAATGAGTTAAAAATATAAAAATACTTATATATACATTAAAAAGAAAAAAAACCTAATGTACTTTTGGAAGAGCTGCTTACAGCCATTGCTGCCTGTCCTCCATCTTGAATCCCCTCCCTGGGGAAAGAGATCAGTGTAATCATTTAATCTTTTTATATTTTTTCTATTCGACCCTCTTTTCCTTCCTTGTTTCTTTCCCTTTTTTCTATATTCCCCATTATTAGTCCCACTGTAATCTTTAAGGTTCTCCCTTTTATTATTACAACCTATTTCATTGTTTAATTTTCCATAGTCAGTCTCTTTGTCTTCTTCTTCGTTGTCGATCTCTCTTTCCTGTTTTTCATTGGTTATTTCCTTTTCAGCTTCCATGTATTCTAGCTCAGTCTTAGATTCATCAAGTTTCGATTTTCCATGCAAGATTGTAATCATTTCCTTTATTTCCAAGCACATCATCTTCATCATTTCCTTAAGTTCCTGCACCATTTTATTCTTTCTGGGTTGATATTGTTCCAATTTAAATCCACATTATAATCCTCCTTTTTTAATCATCAAAGTCTAACTGCTTGTAGACACACAAATCCTCCTTAGTTCTCACAGCTTATCATTTTGAAAGTTCAAGGTTTTATTTTTTTTCACTGCTTCAAAGTTTTCCCTCAAAACAGAAAGTTTAATGTCATACTCTTATTTCTCCTGGAGATGTCTCTCTACAATCCACAATTCCACTCAGCCAGTTAAAAAATATCCATTTTGTTTGTAATTCAAAAAGGAGAAAAGGAAAGTTTTCCCACTTCTTCTTTAACTTTTATATCCAACCAATCTGTTTATAATCCAATCCAAATCTGAAAAGTCCCAATTCCAAGTTAACATTTTCATTCATATTCAACTTTAAATCTTTAGTCGGGCTCTCCTATAGAGCACTTGCCACTTCCGTATTTTTTCTCTATCAGTTGTCTCCCCTCGTCGCTATTTAGCCACTATTTCCACACCGGGGTAATTCTAAAATTTTCCAATTTTTCTTTTATTACCTGTGAGTTGGCCAATCACTCACCCGGTACCAGTACTCTGTCCAAATCTTCACTCCTGCACAACGCTTATTCCGGATGCTCCAGCTTCATGGTGATTCACACTGATCGCTGCCCCCCATCGCCGGATCGAAGAGTTTTCTCGGGCTTTCTGAGGAACTTGCCTGTTCCTCTGTAGCTACCGAGCTGCCTCTCCTTCTTCACTGTCCCTACAGGACAGATCTGGTCCGAAGACCCCCCGGCGATGGTTCGTCTGGCTGGGTTTCGCCAGGCTCTGATGAGCCTGGTATTTTCCCAGCCAGTCACGCTGCTCGCTTCCAGAAACTCCCCGTCTCCTATATTCTGTTGTTTATTAGCTCAGCTGATTCGCACAGCAAAGTGAATTGCCGCGCCTCAGCTGACCTAGGAAACAGCTGATGGTCGGTCTTAGTCTCATTTGCCCTCAGCTAAGAAACAGAAAAGCAAGCAAACACAATAGAATAATAAACGGACACTTTTTGCCACTTTTTTTTTCCTTTCCCTCTGGCAGCTCTTAACTAGCTTAAATGAGATGCCTGGGTGTTCAGCCAAGAGCAATTACCACCTCGTTACCAGGTCCTCTTAAAATGTTGCAAAGCTGCAAACCAGCTCAGGGCTTGAGAAATTCAGACAATATAGCCGGCAGAAACTCCCTGCCTTACCCCAGAGGTTTGTTTTGCTGGAAGGGTGAGTTAGAATTGTCTCTTCTCCCCCACTTTCCTTTCCACTTTCTTAGAAGCAGAAAGTCACAGGGCTAATCTGGAAGGAGAGCCTCTTCCAGTGAAGATTTCCCTGTGTCTTCTAATTTTCTTCCAGAGCAGAACAAAAAAGCCTCTTCCTGTGAAGGCTTTTCCAGTTCTTTATTCTGTTTTTCTCCTGGAGCAAAAGAAAGCCCTTTCTAGTGAAGTCTTCCCTGTGTGTTTATTCTAATTTTCCTCTGGACTGGAGCAAAATCATCTGGTGGCAGGCCTTAAGTAACAATCCCACACTTATTTTACTCCATGCGTGGCCCACCCACTATTTAATTTACTACTTCTGTCTGTGCCTCTTTCCCAAACTGTATACTTGTCTCCCCCCTCCCTCCCTTCCTCCCTCTCTCTCTCTCTCTCTCTCTCACACACACACAGGTCCATGGTAAAATTGTCTTCCATGAAACCAGTCCCTGCTGCCAGAAAGGTTGGAGACCTCTGAATTAGACCATGCAGGGTCCCTACAGGAGAGCCCTTTTAAGGATTATGTATTAATAGAAAAGCAACTAATTTAGCTCTGATCCTAAATGCTAAAGCTGTTGCACATAAAAAACAGAGGAGCTCTGATCAGCTATCACAGCCACATTTTGGATCTGAGTGGAGGGCCTGGGAAAGGTGTCAGAATAACAAAATAACACTTAGAAGGGACTTTGGAGGGGACCCTATACCATTTCAGAGAAATGGCTCTCCAGTCTTTTCTTAAAAACCTCCAGTGATTGTTGGAAGAAATATCCTCTGGGTTCTGCTCCAAGTGGGGAAAAAGACACTGGAAACATGGAGACTGCTTGGAAAGATGGTTTAATGGTGGACAGGATCACATGGTTTGAGTTCCTGAACAGAAAAGGGCAGATACAGTGAATTTTCGGGTTTTATGCTCTCTCTGGCTTTGAACTTCCTGGGGCCCAGAAAGAGTCTCCTGATTGGTTATCAGACTTCCAGAGGGTGGGGGTCTTAGCTAGCCTTGCTGGCTGATGTAATCTTCCAAGGTGCCATGTGGTGAGTTTCTGTCTAGATGGGTCCCATTGTTTTGCAAATGAGATTCATTGACAAAGATTGAGTTTCTGCCTCTGGCCCATTAACAAAAGGATGGGGGCAGGAAGGTGGGAGCTGCTTTGGTCTTTAAAAATATGCCTCTCCATTTCTCATACAGGGAAATATAATATTCTGCCTTTTTTAATATTTCCTAAAAATATTTCATTCCTCTAGGAAAGGGGTGGGTGCTAACTTCCTACATGATCAAGCACCCAGAACTTCTGGAGACAAGCAGTTCCACTGGTTAATTGTTCTCACTGTCAGGAAGTTTCTCCTTAGTTTTAGGTTGCTTCTTTCTTTGTTCAGTTTCCATCCATTGCTTCTTGTTTTGCCTTCTGCTTCTTTGGAAAATACATTGCCCCCCCTTCTTTGTGGCAGCCCCTTAAAAGCCTGTTGCCTATCAAACCCTTGGGCAAAGCATGTGAGCCATTTCCTCCTTTCAGTGGTCCATGAAAGTACATCTATAGTATGTAGATAATAAATGACAACTGGCTGCAGACATTTCAGAACAACGGCGCTTAGCGCGGCGGTGCTCACCTGGCAGCTGCCTACAGGCATCGGGGGGGGGGGGCAGTGGCACTCGGCCAGTGGGTGGCTAGGGGCATCCTGGGATGAGAATCTCCAGAAATTAAGGGGGAAGGGGCAGCACAAGTGAGAGAGGGGATAAAAGGGAAGCATGTGGAAGGGGGGAGAACAAAGGAGGACAGAGGAGAAGGGAGAGAGATTGGGGGGAGGAAAGAAGCAAGCCAAGAAACATCGGAAGGGAAAAGGAGACAGCAGAGACACGTGGAAAAGGAGGCAAAGTAAACAGAGAAAGAGATGAAAACGAGAGAGAGAGGTGGGAGAATACAGCACAGGCTTACCGTCCTGTCCTGCCGCCACCTCACCACGTGGTCCCTGCATGATGGGGCTGCACCAGAGGTGAGCAGGGGGAGAGAGAATGGAATAGGGAGAGAGAGCAAGAGAGATGCACTTCTAAAGCCTTCAAAAAAAGGGAGGGAATGTGGGCAAATGTGAAGGACAAAGAGCAAAATCCTGTGCTTGCGCCATTCTGACGATAAAGCCATGCACTGGAAAATGCCAGATTCCAAATAAGTTCTAACTATAGTACATCACCTGCCTGCCCAGACATATCCTTTGCTCTTTGGAGCAACACAGGCAAGCAAGAACTTCTTGAGCTACCCTCACTATTTGCAA
Source organism: Ptyas mucosa (assembly GCA_012654045.1). NCBI lineage: Eukaryota > Metazoa > Chordata > Lepidosauria > Squamata > Colubridae > Ptyas > Ptyas mucosa. The sequence goes on from WNWU01013053.1 coordinate 445,058, forward strand.
TTGCAAGCAGAGAACAAGTAGATAAATTATTCTGATAAAACTTCCAGTCTTCATACAATGCATTATTTAACTCTTAGGTAAAAATACCCCCCATTACACTTTTACATTTCTTCTATACTCAAAACTGTTTAAATGACCTTCTTCAAAAAGTGGAGGTAGTAAAATACAGTGAATCAGATGAAGTAAAGAAAAAACCCAGGATGCAGGAATGGCTGTAAAGTTCAAAAATTTTTACTCCTTGTTCAACACTGTTCATAAATAAACAAATCATGATATATAAAAATATATAATCATTATATGCAAAACAAAATGGAGTATGTATTGTTTCTAAAATGTTTAGCATAAAATGCATGTAACTGGAAAAATTATAAGCTGTCTTTAAAAACATGTAATAAGTTAAATGTCAAATCACAAGACTTGCAAACAAGGTTCCAGCTGTAACTGCAAGCAGAGAACAAAAGAGGCAATAAAGCTTATGCTAAGTAAACTGTGAAGCTTTAAGGGAAATGGGGTTGCAAGAGGGAGGGAGGAGATAGATTGAGCCTTTCAACAGGATGCTGTGCTGAAAAACAAAAAGCAGACGGGGGGGCTTTGGGGAGAGAGAAAAGCTGCATGTTTTAAACAGGAAAAGGGGAGGGGGGAAATGAGTCTGTGTAGAGGGATAGAAGGGCTGATCTATGCTTTGTCACGCATCCACTCTTGTTGCACCCGTATTTGGAAATACGTTAATAAAATTCTTTGCTACTTTCAAGTTGTTGTCTCGGGTAATTCCATATGCGAACATGAACTGTTTAGCACAGTCTTGGGGGCTTGTCTGGGATAAAAATGGCACCAGGATCCAAGGGGGCATCAGGAGAAGAGAAGAGAAGAAGACATGTCCCATTGAGTTCAACAGTCCTTCCGGAACTCTGGGGCCTCCGTTTCCTTCACCTGTGCTATCCCATGAGTGACAGAGACTAAACTTGCAAGCAGCAAAGGCAGTAAATTCTCTAAGAGGTGGACACCTAAACGATCCTACAACTCAACTGGGCAACTCCATGCACAGACCAGGGTAAGGACCAGAGGGCTGTTAAGTATTATTCTGGCGGTTGAAAAATTTTTCTGTGTGTCTGTGAGACCTGATTGATGAGCGTGTGAGACATACTTGGAGTACGAGGTGAGAGGGAGTCCTGATTTGCATTTCTGCTGTCCCAAGAGGGAGGCAGTCAGAGAAGGACAAAGCAAGTGCTTAGATCAAAGTTGGAAAGAGTGTGGTCTCTAAGATGGGAAACAGAGGGAGCAAACAAAACAAAAACAAAAAGGGAACTGAGTTCCCAGACAATCCTAACATTCCTCCAGAAAGTCCCTTAGGGGTAATGTTGAAAAACTGGAAATACAACAGTAGGACCAGGAATAAAGATAAGAAAAGAATGATACAATATTGCTACTTTGAATGGCTGGTATATCCCATTAAAGGGAGTGGCATCTTCTGGCCAAAATATGGGAGCTATGAAGACTGGCTGTGCCAAGCCTTAAATATATATGTCAATGGCAGATCACATTCTCAAAAAGAGTCAGATTATGCGGCTTGCTGGATTCCAGGTAGCACATTTGTAGTGAGAGATAATAAAGACAGTGACACAGATGAAGACTATATTACCTTAAAGAAGTGGGACCCCCTGGATCATCTGTGTTCAGGAATTCGCAGAGTAACCCTTGAATAGCAAGGGTGTGTACATGAAAGCGATTGAGAGTAGATACGAATAAAAACAGTCAACACACAGATACACTGAGTTGTGTTTACTTTCAGGAAATAGTAAGGCACAGTCCAATAAACAGTCCAGGTCATACACATATAAAGCAGGAGATAGCAAAACGACAGTCCAGGGATAATCCAATAACAAAGTCTTCTTACCAGTCATCGTAGTCATTCACAATAAACAGTTCTTCTGGATTTGCAAACAGTAGCATACAGAGATATCAGAGAGCAAGAACAGCAAATAATGTTTCTAGCTCCCTCTTAAGGAAAGTGGCTACAGAGCTAACCAATCAGGACACAGTATGATGCAATACAGCAGTCTTAAAGCTATATTAATGGTTTATATATTGCCAACCCAACAAGGTAGGTAATACTCATTTCCTAACAATCTGCCACCACCATATAATCCACAGATACCCCTAGACCTGGTGGTAAATGCCCAGGGACAAGCCCAGGGATCTAACATGAGACTTGGACAGGCAGTAGGTCAGCAACAGGACAGGATAATGGAAATCCAGAGTGTGGAAAGACCTGTAAGAGACACTCAAGAGAAACTATATCCAAAGTTGCAGAGAGAGATTGAACAAAGTGAAAAAGACCTAATACAGTTTCCTATCCCTTCTGGAAAGGAAGATAGAGGTGTCAGACAAAGGAAAGTGGTCACAGAAGAACTCATGTTCCCCTTAAGGGAAGTGCCTAATGGATCAGATGGACAAGGATTACCCTGGGTAATTTATGTAGAATCTCCACTTACTAGTAATGATGTGAGGCTCTTTAAGAAAGAGTTGAAATCATTAGTGAAGGACCCAATAGCAGTTGCAGAACAATTAGATAATTTCCTGGGACCCAATATATATAATTGGAGTGAGTTACACTCTATTATGAATATCTTGTTCACTGGAGAAGAGAGAGGATTAATTAGGAGGGCTGCCATGAGTTATTGGGATCGGAAACATCCTGCTGGTGGGGAAAATAATAATCCTACTGGGGAACAGAAGTTTCCTCTCCAGAAACCTAATTGGCAGAATAACAATGAACAGGATAGGAGACACATGGAAGACTTGAGAGAGTTAATAATTGAGGGAATAAAGGAGGCTGTACGTAAGAACCAGAATTTGAGTAAAGCCTTTGATATAGACCAGTGCTTCTCAAATAGTGGGGCGCGCACCCCAGGGGGGGCGCGAGGCTCCGTAAAAGGGGGCGCGTTTGACCTCGGCATCTGATTGGCTGTCCAAAACCCTTGTGACACGAGCCTGTCGGAGCCATCTTTAGTGTGGGACGTCCGTCCACACTTACTTTGTTGCCCGACGGATGTGCGCCCAATTGATGCTCAAATGACTGACAATGACCTTCTCCTGTGAAACATAACGCTGCCCCAATTAATCAAACTTGCTAAAGAAATCGGGCTACCGCTGCTGACATTTGCATCGATAGTGAGCATTAAGCCAGTACATGTGACTGCGCATGCTCCTCCCTTTCAAGGAGAACAGACCTTTTTCTAATAATGATACTATTTACAGTCGCGCGGGGGGCGCGAAAAATGTTTTCTTCTTCCTAGGGGGGCATGACAGAAAATAATTGAGAAGCACTGATATAGACCAAGAGAAGGAAGAAACACCCACTGCATTCCTCCAGAGACTGAAAGATCACATGAGAAAAAATTCAGGCGTAGACCCAGATGATGATCACACAGGAGAAGGATTCCTGAAATTTAACTTTGTGACTAAGTCATGGTCTGACATACAGAAAAAGATACAGAAAACAGAAGGATGGGCTGATAAGTCCTGAGCTTTTAAAAGAGGCTCAAAAAGTATATGTGAGAAGCAGTGGTGGGATTCAAATTTTTTTACTACTGGTTCTGTGGGCGTGGCTTGGTGGGTGTAGCTTGGTGGGGTAATGTGACTGAGTAGGCATGGCCAACTCGACATCACTCACAGCAAGGTGGGGCAGCACCTTGACATCGAGTTGCCCACGCCCACTCAGGTACATGACCGATGCTGCAGAGACAGGCCAATTTCTTATGTAACCCCCCCCCCCCCCCCCAGGCCACCCTTTGGCTGACAAAATAAAACCCTGCCTGCTGAGTCTGCCTGCCGAGCCTGCCTGCCAAGCAGCCTGGACTGGAAAACTCATGGTTGGGGCAGAGGACCGGTCCTCCTTAACAAGCTCCAAATTGTTGCTGCAAGCCTGGGTTTTGTTTTGGGGTGGGTTTTTTTTTTGCCAGAAGCCCCTGGGAAATGCACTATTTTTTTATGGAACAACTTCTATGCCACCAAATCTTACTGTACTTCATTGTTGCGGCACTGCTTGTTGCTGCTGCGGGCGCTGCTGTGGCTGTCAGGGCTGGCCAAGTAAAGAACCGCACTGGCTCAGGGCAACTGTGAGGAGCAAGAGGGGAAGCCAAAGCGCTCGCCCCATAGCGGCCAACTTCACGCACTCTTGCTCCCATGTGCGCTTTCCTGCTCCGGTTCGGTACTCCCGGCGTGCTCAAGGAGTGTGAAGGGAGGCAGACACTGCACAGATGCATTTTAAAAGTCAGAGAACTTTGCCCAAGACTTCTCGTGTATTCAGGGGCTACACCTTTCCCAACGATGAGTTTGGCGGCGATCTAATGAAACGTCTTCCAGCTCTTCAAGATTGACTTTAAGAGCTCCCCAATGTAAGAAGTCAAGAAGCCGAGAGCAAAAGTAGCAGTGGTGAGGGCGACAGGGGCGTGTGACGTGTCCCTCTGCGGTCCCCTCCCAGGTGACAGCCAGGGCTTCGCCGCCTCCTCTTTTCCTCAGAGGCACAGTGTCTGCCTCCCTTCACACTCCTTGTGGAGGGACACACGCCCCTGTTGCCCCCGCCGCTGCTACTTTTGCTCTCGGCTTCTCGGCTTCTTCTGTGGGGGCGCTCTTAAAGTTGATCTTGAAGAGCTGGAAGACATTTCGTTAGATCACCGCCAAACTCATCGTTGGGAGAGGTGTAGCCCCTGAATACATGAGAAGTCTTGGGCAAAGTTCTTCCAAAGTTCAGCCAAGTCTTCTCCTCCTTCTTGGCCTTAACATGTGTGAGCAAACAAACACACACCTCATGGCGCCGGGACCTAGAAGGTCCCGGCACCATGAGGTGTGTGCGACTGTGCATGTTTGCTCTGTGTGTATGTTTGAGGCTAAGAAGGAGGAGAAGACTTGGCTGAACTTTTCTGCCTCTCTCTCTTTTGACACTGGCTGGGCAGGTGAGCAGCGTCGCATGGGGCAAGTGTCCTCCCAGCCAGCGTGGCCATGCAGCTTCCTGGCCAGGTAGGTGAGCCTGTTCCTGAGCTTGCATGCGAGAGAGAGAGCCTGCGTCTGCGTGTGCGTGTGCGTGTGCGTGCGCTTGCGCGTGTGCGCGAGCGAACCGGTAGCATTTTGGTGGATCATTTAACTGGATGTGTAGAAGCATCCCCTACTTCCAGAGCCACTGCATCAGCTGTATCCAAAATAATATTAGAGCAAATTATTCCTAGATATGGGATGGTTAGTGTAATAGATAGTGATCAAGGCACTCTCTTCACTTCCAGAGTCCTTAAGGGAGTAATGGAAGGAGTGGGAATAAAATGGGAGTATCACGTTCCTTGGAATCCAAAATCTTCGGGAAGGGTGGAACTGAAGAATCAATTCCTAAAGAACCTTAACTAAATTGATGTTGGAGACTCATTTGCCATGGACCAAATGCTTGCCCTTGGCTCTCCTGAGAATAAGAACCCAACCAAGAAAAGACTTGGGTGTTTCCCCTTACGAAATGTTGTTTGGAATGCCACCATTGGAAAGCCAGATAGTCATTCCAAGTTTTGAGACTAAAGATAAATTTCTAAAGAACTGTATTCTGGGGTTGTCTTCTGTTCTTTCTACCCTCAGGAGGAAAGGATTGCTAGCACAAATGCCACCATTGGAGTTTGCAGTTTACCGATATAAAATTGGAGATTGGGTCCTGATAAAGACTTGGAAGAATGAAAAGCTCCAGCCGAATTGGGAAGGACCGTTCCAGGTGTTGCTGACAACTGAAACTGCTGTACGAATGGTTGAGAAGGGCTGGATGCATTACACCAGAGTCAAAGGACCCGTGAATGCACCAGACTCCCAATGGACAGTAGTGCCAGATCCTGTGAATCCTGTACGAGTGGTCCTGAAGAAGAACAGAAGCATTTCTTCATCCTAGACTGACTTCGGCTGAGTAAATAAAAACAACAAGGATATGCCTAGTTAATGTTTAAACAGTGGGGGTGGGGTTTGTGGAGTATATTGTGTATCCTGGGGTTCTGGTTTTATTGTTGGGCAAATAGGAAGCTCTATTGTGGGATTGCTAGAACTGAACCCGTAACTATACCTTTTAGCCATCTAGATATGCAAGTTTTGTGATTGTATATGTGAGTGTATACCTGAATGTTGCTGTTGTTTCCATTGTGTTGATTGTAGGGCAATTCATGCAGACTGTGCTTACCTATATGGCCCATGTGATGGCATATATGGGCTCAGACAAAAGGTGGATTTACCTACTGTGGTATTGTCTCCTGATGACAGATGTGACCATAAGTAACAATCTTGAGTGTTGTAGAGAGATTAGACGAGAATGTTGGTGGTCCAGATACCCTGAAATTATCCCTGAGACAATCTATATAGGTCTTCCTCATGAAGTTATTGGGAAACTGGGAGAATGTTCTGCCCCAGCTACGGACCCCAAAGAACACAGCACACACAAACTCTATACAAAGCTTATTTTACTCAAATAACTTAGTCTTTATCATTCAAAGGCTGTTAATGAACTGTCTTAACAGCCTACCAGAATTCTAAGATAAGGTAATCACAGTCTTACTAGAGTTGGCAGAAAGCCCAGAAGCAATTTTGCAGACACAAAGGAGAGTGAACTAAAGTTGTTCTCTACAGCTTGTTGCAAGCGGCGTTCCTCCTTAAATAGGCTAAGGGAGTGGCCAATTAGCCCCAAGCCTTACTCTTGAGGAGACCTCCTCCTGAGGAGCCACTCCTGCCTTTTGGCAGCTCTGCGCACCCGTGCATTGAGAAGAGGCTCCTCCTCTTCGTCCTCTTCACTTAAAGGAGCTTCTGGAGGTTCTGAAGGCCCTGGCTGAATCCCTGCCTCTGGCACCACATCTTCTCCAGCCTCCTCACTGTCCGACTCGAGCGCCAGCTGCACAGGCTGCTGATGCAGCACCACACCAGCCTCCTCGTTGTTGGAATCAGCTATAATCTGCACAGGCCACTGATGGGCCACAACAGAGAAGTAGGCACATGTCTAGGTAAACGAGTGTGTCAAATCACACTGGATCAGGATCATAGCAACAGAAAGAAAGGAGAAAAACTTTGTGTGCAAATTTTACTAGACCAAAGTGGCCTGAAAACACTTGATTTAATCAGGAAAATTGAAAAAGCAGCACGGCCACCTCCACCTCCACCTCCAAAGCCAAAACCAAAACCAACAGTACGATTGCCTTTGGTACCTAATAAATGGGTAAAACTAACTCCACCACCACACATTGGGAGAAGGTATACAAATATGGTGGAATGGATCAATTATACTGTTAGAAGTCTGGGTCAATCTGATTGCTGTGTGTGTACACAGGGGAGACCAATAGGGGATATAATACCCCCGCCCCTTGAACAAATAACTTGGGAATGTTATCTAGCACTCTTCCAGCATCCAACTGCATGGGGGAAAACAGAATGTCAAATGTCAGTAAAAAGGTTTTCCTTGATGAGAAGTAGCAGCTTCTTAGAGGCTCCTACCTTTCAAGGACCTGGAAATATTACATTCCCTTTTTGCATAAACAGAACTATAATTGAAAACTCAGTACATCTGGGGAACCTATGGCAGCGTGAGACTACTTTTAAGTGTCAAGATAAGTCCGGAATTTGTGGAAATATGTCCAATATTAATATTCCTAGAACAGATATTTGGTGGTATTGTGGAGGGGACATATTACATCCTATGCTGCCCTCCCATTGGACTGGTATCTGCACAGTGGTCGTGCTAAGGACCCCTCTACTAATTGCTTCTCTATACCCACTTACCAATAAATCTTCCAATTCAACTAGAGTAAAAAGAGCTTTAGCCACTTCATTTTTTAAAAAAAGTTTTTTATTATTTTAAAACATAAACATAAAACACATCTTTTCAAAACAAAGCCCTTGATCCGGTCACAAATTCATACAAATCACTAACAAATCTTAATTTTCAATTAATACAACTTAATATTTTACTCAGTTATTTCCCTCAAATCTATTATTTAACTATGCCATTATCCCCAGAAACCCGTTACTTAAATCTTAAATCTTAACCAATTATCATTCCCTTTTTCTCTTTCATTTGCTTAGATGGATATATTTTTAAAGTATAAATCATGCAATTATTATAAACATTCATAAAATATTGAATTCCAACATAATCATTTTATTCTTACTATTGAGCTCAACATTTATAATCTTTATTTCTGTTATTAAACCTAACTTATTCATTTCATTTTAACTATTAATCTCAACATACTCCTCCTTATTTTGGCTATCCCACCTCATTTTATTTTTGCTATACAACCCAGCATCTTTATCTTTATCTTTATTGTTAAACCAATCATTTTTATTTCTTGGCTGTTAAACACAGCATAACCATTTTGTTTTTGGCTGTTAAACACAGCATATCCATTTTTATTTTAGCTGTTACACAGCATAACCATTTTTGTTTGGCTGTTAAACACAGCATACTCTTTTTTTTTTTTGCTGTTACACAGCATATTCATTTTTGTTTTGGCTGTTACACAGCATATCTATTTTTATTTTTTGGATGTTAAACACAGCATAATCATAGTTGGTTTAACTATTGATCCCTTCTTAATCCTTTCTTTGTTGTTCCCATCCATCTATACATTGCTTATTTTCAGATAATCATATTTATCCTTATCCTTTTCCATGACAATTTAACATTGAGACATGGTTCTTACTTAAGTCATACCTTTAAATATATTTATAAATTCCTTTTAACATTTTAAATTAATCATATTTATCCTTATTCTTTTTCATAACAATTTAACATTAAAACATAGTTCTTGCTTCAAACATATCTTTAAATATATTCATCAATTCCTTTTACAAAGAATTTCCATTTAACATTCTTAATTTCTATAAAAACCTCCTTTTTATTATTACAATCCACCTTTACATTATTTTATTTTAAATCACATTGTTTAAATCTTCTTTTTTCTTTTTCCAGTCGTGTTTATCTTACTTCTTCATTTCCTCGCCTGCAAACATATATTCCTTCCATTTTCAAAGTTTTCAGTTTTATCCTCCATAAATCATATTAAATCTTTTTCTTATTTTTATTCCGGATATAATGTATCAAGTCTCCCTCTCTTAGGCCTGCGCTTATTCCTTCTTTTGTTCCTGCGCCAATTTTTAATTATTGTTGTTTCAACTATAGCAGTTCCATTATAGTTCCTTTTCTTTTCATCAAAATCCAATTGTCTGCAGACAGGAATAAAAATCTCCTCCACAAAGTCCCACGGCTTTTATCTGTAGAACTCAGAATTTTACATATCAAACAAAAAGTTACAAAGTTCCTTTTTAAACCAGATGGTGTCTCTCAACAATCCACATTTTCCAGTAGTCATGCAAGCATCCATTTTGTGCAATTCTTCTTTTAATTTTAAAAGTACCAAATCTTTTTTTTTAGAATCCAATTCGAATTTTAAAGAATCCAGTCTTTTTACCATAGCTCAATAATTAATTCCTTTAGTTCTGTACAAAAATTAGTTGTTTCTCGGGTCTTTGTCTCTTTAAAGTTGCAGTTTAAAACTTTCCAAAGCCCCTTTGTTGCACAGCCACTATTTTAGGCTAGGGGTCTTCTAAGTAATAATGTTGCTCCACACATTGTTACAAGCCTGGGTTTGTTGTCACTCACCCGGCTTCAGAGAGCTCCGTTTCACTCCGCTTTCCTCCAGCACTTTTCTTAGCCCGGTTGTCACAGTTTCGTGGCAGCCGCCATGGCTGCCTCCCCCCGCCGCTGACTCACAGAGGGTTCCCTCTGACCTCCGAGGAACTTGCCTGTTCCTCTTGGTCGTCCGAGGCGCCCCTCCTTTTCCCCTGTCCCTACAGGACGGTTCCGGTCCGAAGACCCATCAGCAGTGGTTTGGCAGCCGGGGTTTTCGCGGGACTCATCAGAGCCCGCTATTTCCATGACTGTCTCGCTGCAACGCCAAACCAGAAGTTCCTAGCCACTTCATTTGATGACAGAATATATATAGATTCTATAGGGGTTCCTAGAGGAGTACCAGATGAATACAAAGCAAGAAACCAGATAGCAGCTGGTTTTGAATCATTTTTGTTTTGGTGGGTAACAATTAATAAAAATGTGGACTGGATCAATTATATATATTACAACCAACAAAGGTTCATAAATTATACTAGAGAGACCAGAAGTTGATGTCATGGCGAGACGGACGGGCGATTTTGGGGCTCCAGAATCACCACCGATAGCCCTGCTGCCAGACGGTCCAGTTAGGACCCCACAGTCTAGTTTTGACTGTGGTAGTGGAGGGCACCTTCTGCTGATCTCAGGGACAACGCAAAGTCCCTGATCAATCCAGAAAAGCCCTTTTTCCGGCAGCGGGGAAGCAGCCATTGCAGCTGCCAAGGCTGGGGCAGCCTTGGAGGAAGAAAGAGGAATGACAGCTATCTGATCTGGTGAGAGAGCTTTACTTTGACTGACAAGTTTACCCTAAAGGAGGAGTGAGTGGATGATTAATTAAAGGAAGTTAAGCGGCAAATTTATTCTGAATAGACTATTTGAAACCCGATTGCTGATTGGAATGGCTTTTAAACTAATTGCTTTTTAAGACCGAGACTGGATTGAGAAGAGAGGGGAAGACATTGATTTCTGGGACTATGCTTTTTTTTTAAAAAAAGAAAACAACACATAAAACTACTACAATACCCAAAACTAGGAGTTTTATTTACATCACTGATACAACAAAGTAAAAGAAGTAAAAGAAAAATTAGAACCTAAATCAATTTTTGAAGATGAGGAAGGTAGGATTTTGATGGTGGAAATAAAAATGAACTTTAAACAACTACTTTTTTTTTAATTAAAAAGTTTTACAAATTATACAAAACATTTTCTCCCCACCCCACCACCCTCCCCACCCCCCTCCCCAACCCGCCCCTAACCCAATCCCTCCCCACTCCCCCCTCCTTCCCCACCTCCCCCCTCCCCTCCCCCTTCCCACCCCCCACCCTCCCGGGAAGCCAAGGGAGGGTGG
>WNWU01013053.1:456178-491898 GCA_012654045.1 Ptyas mucosa
CCCCCCACCCTCCCTTGGCTTCCCGGGACTAGCTCAGGGCTTAACATTTACAAACTTAATGCTATAATTAGCTAACAATATAATAAGACATTATTAACCTTGATCTTTAACTCCTATTCGTAAAACAACTATATTCTCAATACTATAACAATTTATACAAAGTATTTCATTCATAAGCTAGTTGAAATTTCTTAGTCCGGTATTTGCTTTGTATATAATCTATCCATCTTCTCCACTCCTTTATATATCTTTCATTTGAATAGTCTTTAAGATATGCAGAGATTTTTGCCATCTCTGCCAAATGCACTACTTTTAATGTCCATTCTTGAATTGTAGGTACATCTTGCTTCTTCCAGTATTGTGCCACCAATAGTCTTGCAGCTGTTATTAAATTTAAAATCATCTTTATTTCTATTCCAGTACAATCTGTTATAATTCACAACAAAAAGAACTGTGGCGTAAATTTAATCTTTTTCTTTAATATATTTTGAATTATCCACCAAATTTTTACCCAGAACGCCTTGATTTTTTTTACAGGTCCACCAGATATGATAATACGTGGCGTCCTGACTCTCACATCTCCAACATTTGGGCTGGAGATTTGGATACATACAAGCTAATTTTTTTGGATCTAAGTGTCATCTATAAAACATTTTGTAAAAATTTTCTCTTAAATTTTGAGCTTGCGTAAATTTTACATTTCTTACCCATATAATTTCCCACGTATCCAACGTTATTATTTCCCCTACATTTTGTGCCCACTTTATCATACAATCCTTAACTAATTCTGTCTCGGAATCTATTTCCAATAATACATTATATAACCTTTTAATATGCATTTGGCTCTGGTCTCTTATCTGCTTGATCAAATTCTCTTCATACTGCAAAATACCCTTTTTTTGGTCCTCTTTCCATCTGGCCTGTAGCTGGCCATATTGAAACCAAGTTTTAATTATACCTTCTTCTTTTAATTGTTGAATAGTTTTCAAATGATAAACATTTCCTTCCTTATCCAAAAGTTGCTCATACATAATCCCATCTTGCTTTCATTCTATATTCATATTTTCAATGGTGTGTCTGGGTATTGTCCAAATCGGAATTTTATCATTTAGCTTATAACAATATTTCTTCCAGACACGTAGCAAAGAACTTCTCAATATATGACTTTTAAAAGTAGTATCTACCTTTTTATCATAAAGTAAATATGCATGCCAGCCAAAAACCAGGCCATATCCTTCAACATTTAATATCCTTTCCTCTGTTGAGTTAATCCAATTACTAACTAATGATAAAACAGCTGCCTCATAATAAAGCCCTAAGTTGGGCAATTTAAGTCCTCCTCTTTCTCGAGAATCCTGCATTATTTTTTGTTTAACTCGAGGTTTTTTTCCTGCCCATACAAAAGCATTTATACCTTTTTGCCACTCTTTCAAATTTTTATCAGCTTTAAGTATTGGAATTGTTTGAAAGAGGAACAAAAACCTTGGTAAAAGATTCATTTTTATGGCAGCTATCCTTCCTAACAGTGACAATTGTAACTTTCGCCAACTCTGAATCTCTAATTGCATCTTTTGCCACAATAATTCATAGTTGTGATGATATAATTTCGAATTAGTTGTCAGGATATTTATACCTAAATACCTGACCTTTTTAACTACTTCAAATCCTGTTTCACTCCCCATCTCTTGTTTTTGTTTAACAGTCATATTTTTGGCTATTATCTTTGTTTTGGCTGCATTTATTTTGAAGCCAGATATTAATCCATAGTCTTTAATTGTATCCATTAATACTTTAACAGATTGTAATGGTTGGGTTAAGGTAACAACCAGGTCATCTGCGAATGCACGTAGCTTATATTCATGTTGTCTAATCTGAATTCCCTTTATTCCTTCTGAATCTCGTATATTATTCAGCAATATTTCCAATGATAAAATAAACAATAATGGAGACAAAGGGCATCCTTGCTGAGTACCTTTTTCTATTAAAAAATTATCAGTTAAGCCTCCATTAACTATTATTTGTGCTGTCTGTTTCTGATATATTGCCTTTATTGATTGTATAAAATTATCTCCAAACTTCATTCTTTCCATTAATTTTAATAAAAACTGCCAATTCAGTCGATCAAATGCTTTTTCAGCATCTAAAAATATTAGCCCCGCAGGGACCTGGTTGTTCCTTTCCAAATATTCCAATACATTAATGATATGTCTTACATTACTTTTCATCTGTCTGCCACTTATAAAACCTGTTCGATCATAATGTATCATTTGTTGCATTACTCTCATTAATCTATTTGCCAACACCTTGGCAAATATCTTATAATCAGTATTTAACAATGATATAGGCCTATAATTTTTTGGATCTGTATGATCCTGGCCCTCCTTTGGTATTAAAGATATAAAAACTGTCTTCCAAGAGGGAGAGACCTCCCCTCCCTGTTGTACTTTATTAAATAATTCTTTCATTGGTTCAACCATCTCTTCATGCAAATTTTTATAATAAACCGCCGTCAGGCCGTCTGTCCCTGGAGCCTTACCCAACTTTAATTCTTTAATTGCAGACATGATTTCAGCTGATGTAATTAATTGAGTTAAAGTATCCCTTTGTTCTTGCAAAACTATCTTAATGTTCTGTTTCTGAAGATATCTGTCTATATCCATATCCTGAATTTTATCTGCCTTATATAGTCCTGAATAATATTCTGTAAAAGATTTCTTAATCAATTCTTGCTGAAAGACCTCTTTACCTTTATATTTTATTTTCTCAATTATTCTTTGACTTTTTCTCTTTCTAAGTATATAAGCCAACCACCTTCCAGGTTTGTTAGCATTACAAAATGTATTATACTTGGCATACTGTAAATTGGTCGCAGTTTGGTCTGCTATCAACATTTTAAATTGTTCTTTCAGCAAGTTAATAACCTCTTTAACTTTATTATCCCTTGGGTTTTTTAACAAAAGTTGTTCTTTTTCCTTTATTTCCTCTTCTAACACCCTTCTTTTTTCCCCTTGCTTTTTCCTAAATTTATTATTCAAATATATCAGAACACCCCGCATATAAGCTTTACTTGCATCCCACACCATTTCCATTGGGGTACCCTTTTGCATATTCATAACAAAATACTCTTTCAAAAACTTCTTACACTCCTTAATATTTTCCCCATATCTAAATAAATTTTCATTTACTCTCCAGGACCTCTTCGGTCCGTTACCATAATCTATTTCAACCCATACAGGACTATGATCCGTCAATGTTCTTGGAAAAATCTTAGTTTTCTTCACCCTAGGAAAAAGATCATTGGATATTAAAATAAAATCTATCCTCGAAAAGGACTGATGCCTATCTGAGAAGAAGGTAAAGTCTTTATCTGTTGGGTTTCTATCTCACCAAATATCTTTCAACTCCCATTCCTCCACCAACTCAAAAAAGGATCTTGGCAATTTGGCTCTTGTAGTAAAACTTTGTTTCGGTGCTAGCTTATCTTTTTTAGCATCTATGACTCCATTCCAGTCTCCAAGCAAAATACATGTTTTATAATTCCAGTTAGTCATTTTTGAGTGTAAAAATCTGTAAAAGTTCTCCTGTTGCTGATTGGGTGCATAAACTCCAACTATTAAAGTTTTTTCACCTTTTATCAAAACTTCAATTGCCAGAAATCTACCTTGTTTATCTGCTTCAATTAGTTTAGCAATTAAGTCCTTCTTCAGGTAGATAACTATGCCATTTTTTTAATCCGGTGCTGCTGCAACTTAATGCATACCCAATCTTGTATTTGTTAAATATTTTTGATCTTGTATTCTGATATGAGTCTCTTGTAAGCATATTATATCATTCTTAAATTGTTTAAGATACGTAAATATTTTCCTCCTTTTCTGTGGGGAATTCAAACCATTCACATTCCAGGTTAGGAACCTAGTTCCCATGCTTAAATTTCTGAAGCCTCTGGAGCATTTGCTGATTTTCCAGCGCTAACCGACTTTTTGGTCTAGCTCCTCCCACTGCTTCTGTTTTGGCAAGTTCTCGACTTGCAAACTGTAGTTGTTGAATTTTTAACTCCTCCTTACGTTTTGCTGTGGCCGCTCTGGTCATTCTTTGCTCCTTAGGTAATTCCTCACTCACATCTACCAGGACTTGAAGAAAATCTTCTTGACTTGCTGAAATTCCCCCCTGGGCAACAGATAACAATTCTTCCTGTGGTCTCTCTTCAACTGTTTGTTTGTCTTTAATTTCAGGAGATTTTGGCCTTCCAGCCTTTAAAACATTCACGTAGAAATCCTTTGCTTTAGCAATTGTATTAAGCCTGTATCTTTCTCCAGAAAGATTCACCACCAAACCAGCTGGAATATCCCATCTGTATTGTAACTGACGGTTCTTCAACTCCTCCACCAGGAAAGAATATTCTCTTCTAGCTCTTAACATTTTTAGGGGAATTTCCTTCATTGTCATCACTTCTTGTCCTTCCACTTCTAACTTGTTTTTGTAGGTTGCTTGCAAAACATCATTACGCACATTTCTTGTAGTAAAATATATTACTATATCTCTGGGTAATTTTTTCTGCCTGGCCACCCAAGAGTTAACTCTAAAAATTTTGTCAATTTGCCAAATCAATTCGCCTTTTGTTATCCCCATCAACTGTGCCAATGGTTCTCCCATCCTCTCCCTCAGGTTTTCTTGTTTGTCTTCTTTCACCCCTCTGATTCTCACTGCATACTCCATTTCTCTGTATTGTAGAAAAGTCACATCCATTTCTGATCTCTCAATTCTCTGCTGGGCCATGTCAAGCTTGCTGCTCAAAATTTCAGTAGTTTCCTTAACCTCTTCTATCTTACAATCAAGATTTTCAGCTTGAGCAGCTAGCCCCTTAAATGCAAAAAGTATGTCTTCTCTGATATCAACATTTCGTGCTGCCAATTCTTCTGTAACTACTTGGATTTTAGTGTCTATCACTGCAGTAAGATCATCTGCCACAGTTTGAATTCTATTGTCAAGTACAGCTGTAAGTTTATCCTCTGTGGCACTCAAAGCTCCTTGAATAACCTGCTGTATCATTTCAATTGTTAAAGTCTGTGTCTGTGTCTCCTGTACTTTAGATACATGTGCAGGAGAACTTCCAGCACTAGATGTAGCTTTTGCTGGAACTGTTTTAACTGAGGGGGGTTTTGTAGCCATTTTGATGGGAGTTTGTTTCCTTCCTCCTCCTTCTGCTACTTTCTTTCTTTCCTTCTTCCCTTACTTGTCTTTAAGTTTTAATTTTAATTAAATAGCAGCCAAATAGTCCAAATCTTTTCTTAAATTCCAACAAACAAATCTTCAAAAAATCCTCCTTCTAGCATTTCTTTAGCATAAAAGCCACAGAACAGTCATTTGAGGCTCTGCCGGTGCTCAGATAACTTTCACTTTTCACACCCACTCAAGCCTCAATCGCCATTTTGTTTCCTTTTAAATTATAACTTCCAAAAGAGGCAATCCACAGTCAAAAAGAAGTTAAGTCAGATACTTGCAAATTTGAGTCCTCCTGGCTAATCCCGTCTGCATACGTTGTTCAAAAGTTATTTATAAAAAAAAAAATCCTGCAGATACGGTCGCGGCTTGTAGCTCTGCAAAGGCAGAGTCGTTCCTGGTCCGGAGCAACTGGCTGGTTTTTGGGGAACTCAAACCTTCCACCCCCACAGAAATCCTTCTGGGGGGCTTTGGCGAATTCTACCCCCACCAGCCAGCTCTTCACTCTCCCCTTTGCCCAGGGAGAGGTTTTTCAAACCTCCCGACGGCATTGGACTGCCGTTCAGGGGTTTTTACGGATACCACGGTGCGGACGCTCTTGTTAGGGCGCCATCCAAGCTTGCGGCGCCGCCGGAAGTCATATGATTCTTCCTTTAAACAACTACTTTTGATAGCATTGTATGCACCAAATGAAAAGCAGGAAGAATTTTATTGTCTATTGCACAGGAAAATTATAGCATTGAACTATGAAAATGTATGTATAATGGGTGATTTTAATGCCATTACAGACCCAGAGTTGGACTATAAAACTGTGAAGATAAATAAAAAAACTAGAAGAACATTACCAAAATCCTTTTTTACAATGATAGAAGAATTAAGTATCCAAGATATTTGGAGACAAAAACATCTGAAGGAGAGTCAATATACTTTTTATTCAAATAGACATTTGTCATGGTCAAGGATAGATATGGTAGGGATGTCAACTGGACTTATAGAAGAGGTGCAAGAAGTGAATATTGGTTCAAATATTTGAGTAGACCATAGTCCGACAATAGTATGGAAAGGGAAAAAGAAAAAGACAAGATGGACTTTGAATACAACAATATTAAATGAAAAAGGATTCCAGGAATTTGTGGAAAAGGAATTGGAAATTTTTAAAAAATTAAATAAAAAGGAAGATACAATGAAAGCATACATTAGAGGACTGGCAATAACATATTTGGGGAAAAAGAACAAAAAGAAATGGCAGAAACAAGTAAGATTGGAAGAAGAATATAAAAGCCTGGAAAAAGAGTTCCAGAAAGATGTTCAAAAGAAAAAAACTAAGAAATTGATGGAATTGAAGAAGCATGAAATAACCTTAAATGAACAAGAATCATTAGCAAACCAATTGAGAGCATCGAAACAGATTTTTTTTGAAAATGCAAACAAACCAGGAAGATGGCTAGCGTATAAACTAAGAAAAGAGAAAGAGAAAAAAGTTATAAAATATCTACAAGATGAAGAAGGGAAATTACAATATAGAACTGAAGAAAAAAAGAAAGTAATCCAAGAATATTATGAAAAACTCTATTCACAAGAGAAGATCCCCAAGGAGGAGATACTAAACTACCTGGAAAAATCAGATTTAATTAAAATATCAGAACAATTTAAAGAAATGTTAGATGAAAGAATAACAATGATGGAATTAACAGAAGCAATAAAAAGACAAAAGAATGGAAAAGCACCTGGACCAGATGGTTTACCAGCTGAGTTGTATAAAACATTGGAAGAAGTTATTAGTAACGTAATGTTCGACTTATTTAATGAATTATTATTAGAGGCTAAAATGCCAGATTCATGGAAAGAGGCATATGTGACACTCATACCTAAAGAAGATACAGATTTACAATTGATTAAAAATTATAGACCGATTTCACTATTAAATGTAGATTATAAGATTTTTGCTTCAATAATGGCAAATAGGTTGAAAAAAAATGTTAAATGAATATATCCACAGTGATCAAAATGGATTCTTACCAAAAAGGCAAATTAGAGATACTATGAGGATGATTTTGAATACCTTGGAATATTATGAGTCTCACCCAAAAAAACAAATGGCGTTGATGTTCCTGGATGCACATAAAGTCTTTGATAATGTGAACTGGCAGTTTATGATAAAGCAATTACAGAGAATGGACTTTGGGGAGAGATTTATAAATACCATAAAAATAATATACGGCAGACAATTTGCTAAGATAATGAGGAACGGAGAAATGACAGGAAAGATTAATATAATGAAGGGTACCAGGCAAGGATGCCCTCTATCACCATTGCTGTTTATTTTGACTCTAGAAGTTTTAAACAGGAACATTAGATGGAGTGATGAGATAAAAGGGATGAAAGTCAAAAAAGAGGAGTACAAACTACTAAATTACTAGAACAGATAGAAGGATATGGAAAAGTATCTGGTTTGAAAATAAACAAAGACAAAACAAAAATTTTGGTGAAGAATACAACAGAAAAAAAAATAGAGAGATAAAAGAAAATTTAGATATACAAGTGGTGAAAAAAGTGAAATATTTGGGAGTACATTTAACTTCAAAATGTGCAACAATAAAAGAAGAATACTATAAGTTAAAGCAACAAATTGAAAAAGACTTGGAAAAATGGAAGAACCTTCAACTATCATTTATGGGTCAGATTGCATTGATAAAGGTGAACATATTACCAAGACTATTATTTTTATTCCAAACTGTGCCAATAAAAATTGAAAAGACTTACTTTCAATATCTTAATAAGATCATGAGGAAATGTATATGGCAAAGGAAAAAAGTAAGAATAAGTTTAAGAATGTTGCAAGACACGAGACTATGAGGGGGATTTGGTTTACCAAATTGGGAATTATATTATCAAGCAGCAGCATTGACATGGTTGAAGGAATGGATTGAATTAAGAAATACAAGGTTGTTAACACTGGAAGGGCATGATTTACAACTGGGATGGCATGCCTTTTTATGGCCTGGTAGAAGTAAGATACACGCATACTTTCATAGACATTATATAAGAAATGCATTGTTACTGGTATGGGAGAAGGTTAGAGATAAATTTTATGTGAAAATACCAACATGGTTATCAGTAACGGAAGCTTTAATATACCCAAATGTCTTTAATTTTGGAAATATTGTTAGATATAATGAGTTATTAACGGATAAGGGGGAATTGAAAGAGAAATGAGAATTGGAACAACAGGGAATTGAGATAGATTGGTATATGTATATGCAGATAAGATCAAGATATGAAAATTATGTTAAATTATATGGTTTTTATATGGAGAAGACTGAACTGGATAAGATACTAATGGAAACAGAGGAAAACGTAATAAAAAAAATTTATAATTTTTTGTTGTATATTGAATTGGAGGAGGAGCAAGTAAAAGAAACGATGATAGCCCGGGGTAGAAATTTTGGTTATTCAATTGAATTTGAAAAAGGGCAACAACTATGGGAAAGGAACTATAAATTAACAATGTCCACAGCATATAAGGAAAATCAATATAAAATGTTTTATAGATGGCATGTGCCATCGGAGAAATTAGCAAAAATGTTTAAAGATAAATCGGCTACCTGCTGGAAATGTCATCAAACACCAGGATCTTATTACCATATGTGGTGGACTTGTCCTGAAGCAAAAAGTTACTGGTACAAGATTAAAATCTGGCTGGAAGAAATGATACAGCAACGTACTGAATTTAAACCAGAGTTGTTCCTACTGGGTATCTTTCCAGAAAAAATTAGTAAGGAAAATGTATATTTGATCATACATGTAATAACAGCTGCAAGAATTGTGTATGCTCAAAATTGGAAATCAGAGAAAATACCTTTGGAAGAAGAAGTAATAATTTTTTTTTAGATTGTGCAGAAATGAATAGATTAACTCTGATGATTAAGGATAAGGAAGAATCAGAATATTTTAAAACATGGAATTATTTTTATAGTTGGTTGGAAAAGAGATATAAATGACTGATACCATAACTGTGTATAAATGATGATTACAATATTGACTTAGCAATGAAATGTTAGAATGGTTTGGATGAAGATGAAGACAGTAGAAACTTATGGAAAGTGGAGAAGAAGCCTAGAAGATAACACCGAGATGTCACAGGGAAGGAAGGATTGATGAATTAAATGTTTGTTTGTCTTAAAAAAATTTAAAAAAAACTATAAAAAAACAAAAACAGGATGCTGTGCTGAAAAACAAAAAGCAAACGGGGGCTTTGGGGAGAGAGATAAAATGCATGTTTTAAACAGGAAAAGGGGAGGGGGAAAATGAGTCTGTGTAGAGGGATAAAAGGGCTGATCTATGCTTTGTCACGCATCTACTCTTGTTGCACCCGTATTTGGAAATACGTTAATAAAATTCTTTGCTACTTTCAAGTTGTTGTCTCGGGTAATTCCATATGCAAACGTGAACTGTTTATCACACTGTTATATTCAGAAATACATATGGAGGGTGAATTCTTAGGACCTCAAAGAGATTCTAAAACACTCACATTGGTCCAGAAAAAGTTTCAGTAATTTGCAAATGTCACTCAGCCGAGGGAAAGCAGAATCATACCCTGAAGGTGGAACTCAGCTTTTGATGGAACAAAACAGAAACCCCTCTATGTGGATGCCCCTTTGTCACGGGGGAGGGGCTTGTGTGTTCTGTTGATGTTGAGAGCTATGCTGGAGGTATACCACCAGAAAGTATACCAGAAGGGTCACCCAAGACTTCCGGCGGTGATGTCAACATGGCTGGAACAAAGAGAACGGGGCTCCATTCTTAAAGTTCCAAAATCCCTGATTTGGAAGCCATTTTAGGTGCTATTGATCATGTAGAGATCAATAGAAAAAGGGGATTCTCCTAGGACCTCGGGGAGCAAAGCAATCCCCCCGAAGGTTCAGAAGAACCCCTTAATTCCAATCAGGGAAAAACCAGCCATCTTGGCTGGCCAGAACACTGATAAACCAAAGAGTGGGAAGGGAAGATTTGAAATAAAGAGATCACATCGGTAAAAGATCGACTGAGAGAACAAAGTTTTGAAAAAGGTACAGTTATACGGAGAGAAAGTGAAGAGCGAGTGGTAAAAGTGAGACTCTAACCTAGCAGCGGAATGAAAGCCAGGCGAGCGGCGAGGAAGCAGAGAGAAAGAGCGAACCCATTTTGAATTGACAGTGACAGTGCAAAATAGAAGAACAGTGGAAATGGAAAAAAGCCAGAGGATTTATTGAGAAAAAGACTGTAAAGAATAAAAATTTACGAACTAAATAGAAGCGACGAAACACAGAGCGAGGAGCGACAAAAGAGAAACCAGAGGATTTGGAGAAAGAGGAGAGCGTGGACAAGCGAAAAGAATGAAGAAGAAAACTGTCAGGCGGCAGTCATCGGAGAAAGGAAAGGGTGGTCTAATCCCTGTCGGAGATTGACTAGTGAGTGCCAATACACAAATGCTATAGAAGACAAACAGGCTAATTAAGAGCCGGGAAAACTAAACGGATTATAAATTGGCAGATTTTATTTATTTATTTATTTATTTATTTATTTATTTATTTGAATTTTTATACCGCCCTTCTCCAGCAGGACTCAGGGCGGTGAACAGACGAGGTAAAACATAACATATAAAATTTGAAACAATTTAAAAGACATTAAATAATTTTGGCCCAAGAATTTAAAACACCCAATTAAAACCAAATTCAATTAAAACCGAGAGGATGGGATCAAGCCAGCCCGGCTAGCTGGAATAAATGCGCTTTCAGGGCCCAACGAAAAGTCCGGAGGTCTGGTATCTCCGGGGGTAGGTTGTTTCAGAGGGCAGGTGCTGCCACAGAGAAGGCTCTCCCCCTGGGGGTCACCAGCCGACATTGTCTGGC
The DNA here is from genome assembly GCA_012654045.1 of Ptyas mucosa. NCBI lineage: Eukaryota > Metazoa > Chordata > Lepidosauria > Squamata > Colubridae > Ptyas > Ptyas mucosa. Next base: position 467,290 of record WNWU01013053.1, read on the forward strand.
CGACAGCACCCTGAGGAGGCCCTCTTTGTGCGAGCGAACTGGCCGGTGGGAGGCTATTGGTGGCAGAAGGCGGTCTTGTAGATACCCCAGCCCTAAGCCATGGAGCGCTTTAAAGGTGGTCACCAACACCTTGAAGCGCACCCGGAAGACCACAGGAAGCCAGTGCAGCTCGCGCAGGAGAGGTGTCACATGGGAGCGCCCCATCGCTCCCATAATCCCCCGCATGGCCGCATTCTGGGCTAACTGGAGCCTCCGGGTGCACCCCAAGGGGAGCCCCATGTAGAGAGTGTTACAGTAATCCAGGCGGGAAGTGATGAGTGCCTGAGTGACCATGCGTAGGGAGTCCCGATCCAGAAAGGGACGTAACTGGCGTATCAGGCGGACCTGATAGAAAGCCCCCCTGGCCACGGCCGTCATGTGCTCTTCTAAAGACAGCCGTGCATCCAGGAGGACGCCCAAGTTGTGAGCCCTCTCCATGGGGGCCAGTGATTCGCCCCCGATAACCAGGGATGGCACCAGCTGGCTATATCGACGCCAGAAGCCACAGCCACTCGGTCCTGGAAGGGTTGAGTCGGAGCCTGTTTCTCCCCATCCAGGCCCGCACGGCCTCCAGGCACCAGGACATCACTTCAAGGGCATCGTTGGGGTGGCCTGAGGTGGAGATGCACAGCTGAGTGTCATCAGCCTACTGATATATTATTGAATACACTTACTGTATTTTTATATATTTAACTATTGTATTTAAAGTTGATATTGTGTAAAAAGTAGAATTTTATATTAATCATATATATTATCTTGGTCCTTCTTTCCTTTTTTGTTTTTTTTAAATTCTTATATAGATTTAAATATTGATAGATTGATAGAACTTTGATTATATCTACTTATATTTATTCATATACCTAATTATTGATTTTGTATACTGATATTATCTAGAAGTCATAAGTTTAGAATAATTCTACTTACTATTCCAGTGTGCATAAAGTGACTGATACTATTTGTAGTAAATATTGATATTTAGTGGTTAGAATATTCTATTATTATGTATCAATCCAGTAATAGATTTAATAACAATAAGGATAGATAGATGAATTGCTGAAATATTAGATTTTTCCCTCTTCTCCCTAATTGATTTTCCTACCCCTTATATAATGATATTGAAAAGTGAAATTTGGAAAACTGTATAAAACCCCAAACAACCATACTAGAAATCATTTGGAAATAGTGATTATACAACAGAAAGTAAATTATAGACCAATTTGGATGAGAACTAAGTAAGATATTTTATATAGAGACACATATTTTAACTTATATATGTCCAATAAGTTAAAAATCAATATAGAAGTAGAAATACATTGAACCCATAAGACAGATAAGTGTATGAAAATTTGGGAAAGTGTGAAACAGAAAATAAAGATGACAACAACAGCCCCAACAATGACAAGTAAGACAAGTAAAAAGGCAATCTCAAATCAGACATCACTTACAGCCTCACCTGCGCAGCAAAAAACAATTGATACAATGCTGACTACAGAGAAAGAAAAAGTTCCTTCCACATTTAACATACAAAATATCCAATCAGTTTTAGCCATGATACAGGAAGGGATGAATAAAACGCAAGAATCCATAGCTAATAATCATGAAGAATTGAAAACAGATGTGGGAGAAATAAAAGACCATATTAAAAAAATGGACGACAAGATTGAAAGAATACAACAGAATATTGTCAGAAATGAACAGTGAATTTAGCACATGGAGGCTAAAATGGACCAGACAGATAAGAAAATAGACAACATGGAGCAAAATCAAGCAATACTAAACAAAGAGCTAGAGGACTCAATTATATACCTAGAGATGGAAAAAGCTTCCTTCTATCTCAGGTTTCAAAATATAACTGAAAATAAAGAAGATTTTTTTTTTAAATTTGATTTATATGCCACCCTTCTCCGGAGACTCAGGGCGGCTTACAGTGCGCTAAGCAATAGCCTTCATACTTTTGTATATTTATACAAAGTCATCTTATTGCCCACACAATCTGGGTCCTCATTTCACCTACCTTAGAAAGGATGGAAGGCTGAGTCAACCTTGAGCCTGGTGGGATTTGAACTTGCAGTAATTGCAAGCAGCTGATCTTAATAACAGTGAATTAGTCCACTGCACCACCAGGACTCCAGATTTGGAAGAACTGATGGCAGGAATTATAGCGGAGGCTACCCAGAAAGAGAAGGAAGAGATTAGAAGAGAAATAGATGAAATTTACAGAGTACATAAAAACTATGCCTGCAGGCATAAGCTACCCAAGGAAGTTCAAATCAGATTTGCAAGGAAAACCGTGAAAGAAGAGGTCTATAAAGTAATGAGAGAAGAATCAATTATGTATACGTGGAAAGAAATAATAACCTTAAAACAGATCCCAAGAAGAATAAGAGAACAGAGGAAAAATTATAATTTTTTAACAACACAATTAAATAAACACAAAATATTGTTCTGTTGGTTGATGCGAGAGGGGATTCTGATCTCCTGGCAAGACAAAAAACACAAAATTGACACAGTAGAGAAAGCACAAGACTTTTTTGATCAACACTTCATATTAGAAGAAGAACAGGAAAGTAGATCAGAACCAGACAACAAGACCCAGGAACATCACACAGACGAAATGGAAAGAGAACAAGAAGAAAGGAGAAGAATGGAAAGGGAGAAGATTGAAAGAGAGGGAGCAAGGGAAAAAACCCAAATCATAACAAGAAACACAAGAAGGCTCAGGACAACGAACAGATAAAGAAGAAGAATGGAACAGGAATTAAGGCTGATTTCAATTAACATAAATGGATTAAATTTACCAACTAAAAGAATACATACATTCAAAAAACTACAGAAATTAAATATGGATATCATAAACCTGCAAGAAGTCCATATTAAAAAACAACATCAAAAACTATTGGAAAACAAATGATTAGGAACATTATTCACCTCATTAGCAGAACAAAAAAAAGAGGGGGATAGCAATATACATTAAAAAACATATACAAGCAAAACAAATATATACAGATGAAAATGGAAGGATTTTGTGGTAGACATTAAGATGGAAACAAAAAATATATTATTAGTATCAATTTATGCACCAAACGGGAACCAAAATGAATATTTTAAAAAGATACATAACATAATTAAAGAATTAAAATATGAAAATATATGCATCATAGGAGATTACAATGCAATTACCGACAAAGAAAAGGACTATCAAAGCAGCAAAAAAAATAAAACCAGGAAGAAAACACTCCCAGATACATTTAAAGACATGGCACAGGAACTGCAATTACAAGATGCTTGGAGGGAGATGAATAAAAGTAAGAAACAATACACATTCTATTCCAACCCGCACCAGTCATGGTCCAGAATCGATATGGCATGGATGACCACAGAGCTCAGAAAATATATAAAAGAAATTGAAATAGCAACAAATACATGGGCAGACCATAGCCCAATAATAGTAACATGGAAAGGCCACCGGAAACAAAAGAGATGGATGATGGACAAAGAAATTATAAAAGACAAAGAATATGTATCCGGTGGTCTTCCGGGTGCGCTTCAAGGTGTTGGTGATCACCTTTAAAGCGCTCCATGGCATAGGGCCTAGTTATCTCCGAGACTGCCTGCTGTCACCGATGACCTCCCATCGACCCATGCACTCCCACAGAGAGGGCCTCCTCAGGGTGCCATCAGCCAAACAATGTAGGCTGGTGACCCCCAGGGGGAGAGCCTTCTCTGTGGGGGCACCCACCCTCTGGAACCAGTTACCCCTGGAGATTAGGAGAATTCATGACCTCAGTGCCTTCCGCCGTGCCCTTAAAACACATTTTTTCCAACAAGCCGGGCTGGCTTGAGAAGAAATTTTAAATTTTAATTGGTTTGTTAGTTTTAATTCTGGAGCCAAATTTATATATATATTAATTGTTTTAATATTTGCATTTTATGTTTTTATTTCTGGCTGTACACCGCCCTGAGTCCTCAGGGAGAAGGGCGGTATATAAATTGAAAATAATAATAATAATAATAATAATAATAATAATAATAATAATGTAGAAATGATTGAGAAAGAAATGAATATATTCTTCCAAATCAATATGAAAGAACATACTTCACTTCAAAATTTATGGGACACAACTAAAGCCTATATAAGAGGCTTAACAATTGCCTACAAAGCAAAGAAAAATAGAGACAAACAACAAAGAAGAGATAATCTATGAACCAAACTCAAAAATTATGAATTAGACTTACAAAAAGAACCCCAAAGTAAAACGATTAAAGAAAGAATAAATCTCTTAAAACACAAAATAAACCTAACCACAACAATAGAAATAGCTAGGAAACTCAAACTGGTGAAACAAAATCAATTTGAACATGCAAATAAAACAGGACACTGGCTGGCCTATAAACTGAAAAAAGAAAAGGAGAAAAGAACAATACACCAATTACAGGACGAGGAAGGGCAAATGTATCATAGAAACGAGGATAAAAAACAAATTACAAGAATTTTTTTTCAGAATCTATACAAACAAGAAGAAATCCGAGAAGAAGATATTAAAGGCTATCTAAGTAAAATTAACATCCAGGAACTAAAAGAAACCCAAAGAGAGTTATTGAACAGACCGATTACAATGTCAGAATTGATAGAAGCAAGGAAAAAACAGAAAAACAATAAAACACCAGAACCAGACGGTATACCTTCTGAATTCTATAAAATATGTCAATATCCAATGAACGATATTCTATTACAGGTTTTTAATGATGTACTTCTGGAAGCCAAAATTCCCCAATCATGGACTGAAACAACTATTACACTCATACCTAAGGAAGAATCAGATCCTACACAAATTAAAAACTATAGACCAATATCACTCTTAAATGTGGACTACAAACTATTTACACTAATCATCACACAGAGACTGAAAACAATTATTAATGAATACATCCACCCAGACCAGAACGGTTTTATCCCAAGAAGACAGATGAAAAATAACACACGACTAATAATTGATGTCCTCGAATATTACGAACAAAAATCAGATAAACAATTGGCACTAATCTTCCTAGACGTGCAAAAAGCCTTCAACAATCTCAACTGGAAATTCTTGATATTACAACTGGAAGCAATGAAATTTGGAGAGAAATTCCTAAATATGATTAAGAAGATCTATTCCACCCAAAAAGCAAAAGTATGGATAAATGGAGAGACAACAGAACAATTTGAAATAGCCAAAGGAGTGAGACAGGGATGCCCCCTATCTCCACTACTGTTTATTTTATCATTAGAAGTACTATTAAACGAGGTTAGGAAAGATAATGAAATAAAGGGGCTAAAAATAAAAAACGAAGAATACAAACTACAGGCATTTGCCAATGATGTAGTATTTATTATAGAGCAACCAGCACAAACAGGAACAAAATTATTGGCAAAAATAGAACAATATGGAAAGGTAGCCGGACTCAAAATTAACAAACAAAAAACAAAAATATTAACAAAGAACCTCACGAATACACAAGGAAAAGAATTGGAGGACAAATTAGGAATACAAATAGTAAAAAAAGTAAAATATCTAGGAATTTGACTCACCAACAAAACATCAACACTTAAGGAAGACAACTACAACAAATTGGCTAAACAAATAAAAAAAGACATAGAAATATGGAGTAAATTACAGCTATCATTTCTAGGTAAAATTGCTTCCATTAAGATGAATGTCTTACCAAGAATTCTACAGTATACCTATTTCAGGTAATTCCGATAAACCCAGGAAGAGCTTTCTTTAAAGATTTCAACAAAATGATAGCAGACTATATTTGGCAAGGGAAGAGGGCAAGAATTAACTTAAAACATCTCCAAGACACACGAGAGAAAGGCGGACTAGGACTACCAGACTGGCAAATATATCACAAAGCAACATCACTCATCCGGATAAGGGACTGGATAGAACTTAAAAATAAACAGATACTGACGTTAGAAGGTTTTGATCTATTGAAAGGGTGGCACGCATTTTTATGGGAGGAAAGAGATAGACACTATGAATACTTCCGGAGACATATTATTAGAGAAACACTTTTAAAGATTTGGCGAGAAATTAGACAAAACCATTACGACAAGATTCCAGAATGGCTCTCAACGATGGAAGCACAAATATACCCCAACGCAATGGACACAAATAAAATGAGAACCTACAAGGAATTGTTAAACAGTAAAGGAGAATTAAGATCACAAGAAGAACTGAAAGAACAGGGTACAGACATTGACTGGTGGCCATACCTACAAATTAAATCTAGATATAGGATGGACTTGACACAATTTGGATTTCAAAAAGAACCAAATGAATTAGACAAAATCTTATTGGGAACAAACGCCAAATTAATAACTAAAATTTATAAATATCTATTAAATTATAAATTGGAAGAGGAGGTAGTTAAGGAAAATATGATTACATGGGCGAAAAATTTTGGTTATAGTATCGAATTAGATAAATGGGAAAAATTATGGAAAGTAAATAGTAAATTAACAATGTCTGTACCCTACAAGGAAAACATCTATAAAATGCTCTACAGATGGCACCTCCCCCCTGCGCGCCTAGCAAAAATGTTTCCTAACACCTCTTCAGACTGTTGGAAATGTAAAACACAAAAAGGAACATACTATCACATGTGGTGGTCCTGCCATAAAGTGAAACAGTTCTGGAAAATGGTCAAAAATCAAATAGAAGAAATTACTAGTCAGAGAATACCAATGAAACCAGAAACTTATCTATTAGGAATATTCACAACACATTATGAAAAGGAAATAGAATATTTAATTATCCACATCTTAACAGCAGCAAGAATCATCTTTGCACAAAGCTGGAAATCGGAAAGCACACCATCGGAAGATAAAATAATACTAAAAGTGATGGAGTGCGCAGAGATGGATAAACTCAAGAAAGAAATGCAAGAAAAAGAGGAAACAGATTACTACCTGATATGGCAAAAATGGTACGATTGGCTGGAGAAAAGGAAAATAAAACAAAAATAGGATCACACTAAAGGAAACGGATTAATTAGACAGGAATTGAGTACCAACTAAGAAAACAATAAATTAAAAAGAGAATTCAAAACATCATTATGTAATTAAAGGTGTAGAAATATATATAGAGAAATATAGTTTACCGATGTGACTATTCAAAATACAAGTTGTAAGACTTGATCTACGTTTATTTGTTGTGTGTGTTGTGTATTGTCATACTTGTACTTGTTTGTTTTTCTTTTTTTAATTAAATAAAAATTTAAAAAAAAAAGAAGGGTCACCCAAGCCAGACAGGTCTCAACTGAGGAGCCAGAGGAAGAGTATCCACAAACACATTAATCATGATGAGACAACAGAAAAAGAATCTCATACTAGCTTGGTCATCGCTAACAAGGTTAACAAGGACCATGGTAGTTGCTGTCCCTGGGCAGCTGCTGAAAAGAGTTGGAGAAAGATCTGGCGATCTACTATGCACAAAACTTCCCAAGAAAATTCTATGGAAAGGGTCTCAAACATGTCAGATAGGGTGCCCAACAATAGGACAACAGGAACCCCAGTTGCTGAGGCAGCCCTTGGTGGAAACAAATGTCTGTGTTGTACAGAGATATATCAGATAGTATATGGAATGTCAGAGGAATGAGTCAAGGTAAATTAGATATTGTCAAATGTGAGATGATCAGGTTGGAAACTGATATCCTTGGTGTCAGTGAGCTGCACTGGCTGGACAATGTTTTTTTCCAGTCTGAGGACTTCACTGTCTATTATTCAGGACATGATACCAGGAAAATAAATGGAGTGTTGCTTATTGTAAGCAAGAAACTTGCTAGAACAGTGGAAAGCTTCTCAACTGTCAGTGACAAAATTATGACCATCAGAATTCATGCCAAGCCTAACTCCTCCCCCAAGATGGCTGCTGAAAGGTAAGAACATTTCTTGATCTGCTGATTTTGCTGCCAAAGCTGGTTCTTTGGCAGTGCTGCTACCTGGATTTGAATGGGTGCACTTAAGAACTTCACTTTTTGAAGCTTCTGTTTCATTTTGCTTTTTATCTTTAAAAGTTGACTAGCTGGTTGAATGCTGATTGGTTTTTTTACGGTGTTGTTTTGAATAATTTTTGCTTTTTTGTAAGGAAATCACAGTGTGTTCCTGGGTGGTGAAAGTGTTTTCACTCGATTTATATCTATATTGGACTCTCACCATAGGGATTTTGCATTTTATTAATGCAAAAAAGTTTAGAGATTATTTTTTTAATTTTTCTTTTAATTTTTGATCAAAATATCCAGTCTCTATTTTTTTACTCTGAGAAAGATTACTTCAACTTGTCTTTTTCCTGTGTTCTCTTATCTACTGTTGCAAAGTTACACAGAGCAACAATGTATCAGATTACAGACAAGCAAATCTGACTGCCATCTGAAAAAAAGACTGTTTGGTAACATACAATCCTTACTGGAAAGCTTTTTTAAAAAGTTTGATGAAATGATAATGCTTGCAAAAATGCAAGTAGCTGTAGATAAATCAGATTCACAAAATGAATTGGATTTGAAAGTAGATTTGGTGGAGATTGAAAGATACTGTATATGGATTTTACAGACTTAAAACTAACTGAGTGGATTGCACATGGCTTCCTGAAGTTCAAGCCTGCATTCCTTTACAACAGCAGAAAACTGATTGAGTAGAGAAGTGATCAATTGGTTTTTCCTAAGAGGATTGAAGGAGATTGGGGAATGGATTTATCATACTTAACTGGAAAAAAACTTCATTTGGGCTCTTTTGGGCAGACAAACCATTTGCAGAATGGTCTAATTATATTTAACCAGACGACAATTGATAAGAGATGGTATTAGGAAACAAATATGGATATTTGATCCAGGATGAATCAGTGTTAACTGTTGGGACAATTTGGGATAGATAAGAAGCCGTGGTAAACTTTCTATAAATTGATTACAGTAACAGTTTGTTACAAGAGGGTTTTGAAATTTTAATCTTGCTTTTTTATTATTGTTTTACCTGTTAACTACTTTGTCATTAATATAGTAATGTAATATATAGTAATATATATATAGTAATATAATAATATATAGTACTATATATAATATAATGTAATATATATATATTATAATAATTAATATAGTAATATGGCAAGCAAGTAACAGGCAGTAGAGAGAAAGCAGAGCTGTTTAACTCATTCTTTGCATCAGTCTTCACACAAAAACGAGGGGATGGGAGCAGATCTTGGCGGTAACAGCTGGGTTGACTTTGATCCTGTTTCTATGGAGGAAGTGGACAGGATTGTGGGTAGACTGGGGGCCTCCACATGTTTATTGGACCCTTGTCCCTCCTGGCTTGTTGCGGCAACCAGGGAGGTGACTGAAGACTGGATCCGGGCGATTATCAATGCTTCATTGAGAGATGGGGTCTTCCCCGCCTTACTCAAGGAGGCGGTGGTTCGTCCCCTCCTCAGGAAGCCTGCCCTGGATCTGGCCTCCCTGAACAACTTTTGTCCGGTCTCCAACCTTCGCTTTATAGCGAAGGTTGTTGAGTCTGTGGTGGCGTACCAGCTTCCGCAATTCCTGGAGGAGACTGATTATCTAGACCCATACCAATCAGGCTTCAGGCGCGGACACAGCACGGAAACGGCATTGGTCACCCTGGTGAATGTTCTCTGGCGGGCCCGGGATGGGGGTTATTCTTCCATCCTGGTCCTACTTGACCTCTCAGCAGCTTTTTTTAAAAAAATTTGATTTATATGCCGCCCTTCTCCGGAGACTCAGGGCGGCTTACAATGCACTAAGCAATAGCCTTCATACTTTTGTATATTTATACAAAGTCAGCTTATTGCCCCCACAAACTGGGTCCTCAATTTACCTACCTTAGAAAGGATGGAAGGCTGAGTCAACCTTGAGCCTGGTGAGATTCGAACCTGCAATAATTGCAGGCAGCTGGTGTTAATAATCGACCATGGTATCTTACTGCGACGTCTCGGGGGGTTGGGGGTGGGGGGCACTGTTTTACAGTGGTTCTTCTCCTACCTCTCGGGCCGTACACAGTTTGTTTTGGCGGGGGGGTCAGAGATCCTCCCCGAGGCCCCTCACCTGTGGGGTGCCTCAGGGGTCGGTTCTCTCCCCCCTGGTCTTTAACATCTATATGAAGCCGCTGGGTGAGATCATTCGTGGTTTCGGGGTGCGGTATTATCAGTATGCTGATGATACCCAACTTTATATCTCCACCCCGGACCAACCCAGGGATGCCCTTTCTGTGATGTCTAAGTGCCTGGAGGCGGTATGGGTCTGGATGGGTAGGAACAGGCTCAGGCTCAACCCCTCCAAGACAGAGTGGCTGTGGATACCGGCGTCCCATGATCTAGCTCTCCCATCACTGTTGATGGGAGGGGAGTGTCTTGCTCCCTCGGAAAGGGTTCGTAATCTTGGCGTCCTCCTTGATTCACGGCTGTCTTTAGTGGACCATCTAATGGCTGTGACAAGGGGGGCATTTGCACAGGTTTGCCTGGTGCACCAGTTACACCCTTTTCTAGACAGGGACGCCCTCCGTATGGTCACTCATGCTCTCATTATCTCTCGGTTGGATTACTGCAATGCCCTTTACATGGGGATGCCCTTGGGGTGCACCTGGAGGCGCCAACTGGTCCAGAATGTGGCCGCGTGAGTAGTTACGGGTGCGTCCCACTACTCCCATATAACACCACTATTGCATGAGCTGCACTGGTTGCCGGTGGTCCTCCGGATCTGCTTCAAGGTGCTGGTACTCACCTATAAAGCCCTTCATGGCATGGGCCCGGGGTATTTGCAGGATCACCTCCTACCGGCCTCCCACTGCCCAGTGCGCAGTTCTAGGCTGCCCTCCTCTGGGTCCCCTCAGCCAGACAGTGTTGGCTGGTGGTCCCCAGGATGAGGGCATTCTCTGTGGTCGCACCGACCCTCTGGAATGGGTTGCCCACTGGGCTCCGGACGGCCCCCGACCTCCACACCTTCCGCACCGACCTAAAGACATGGCTCTTTCAGCAACTTCCCTGATCTGCCGTGGATTTTAACTGGGGATTTGGGGATTTTAAATTGGTTTTTAATATTATTTAATCTTTATCTATTGTCGGGTTGTTTTATTGTTGTGAGCTGCCTCGAGTCCTACGGGAGAAGGGTGGCATATAAATCTGACAAATAAATAAATAAATAAATAAATAAAAACAAACTACAGGTAGTCCTCGATTTATAACAGTTCATTTAGTGACCATTCAAAGTTACAACAGCACTGAAAAAAGTGACATGACCATTTTTCAGTTACAACCTTTGCAGCATCTCCATAATCAAAATTCAGATGCTTGGCAATTGGTTCATATTTATGACTGTTGCTATGTACCAATGTCATGTGATCAACTTTTGTGACCTTCTGACAAGCAAAGTCAATGGGGAAACCAGATTCACTTAACAACCGGGTTACTAACGTATCAACTGCAGTGATTCACTTAACAACTGTGGCAAGAAAAATCATAAAATGGGGCAAAACTCACTTAACAAATATCTCACTTAACAACAGAAATTTTGGGGTGGGGTGGGGTGGAGCCTGCTGGAATGGACGACGGATATTGAATTTCTGCCTCCTCCGGGCCATCGCAGAGAATGGATTTAAAAAATATAACACCCATCTAAAGATTATGAAATCTAAGAGATTATGAAATGTGAGATATTTCCCTTGCTTTTCTGCTGAAGATTGGTCTGTATTTAACTTGGAATTTGTCAGGGAGTTGATTGATCCCATCCTGGCTCTGGGATAATCGCACCCTGGTTTAGAGGTTTGGACCGAGGCTTTTCCTCGAATGTATACATTAAGAAAATAAAACCCGAAGAAGTATTTCTAATAAAGCTCATTTTATTGTAAAAGTAAAAAAAAATAAAGATAACTCTTACTATCTAATTAATTGGCTACATCTTGCCGGCGTTCCTGCCTGACCTCTTGGCAGGAGAACAAAGGAGGTAAGAAAAAGTGATAATGGAGGCTAGAAAGGAATGCACGCTTGCGCACTTAATACTGATAACAAAACTTGGCAAAACTACAGTAAGCCTATTAGACCAAAAATGACAGCTCAGCTGGGAAATACAAGAACGCAGTGACAGAATTGGACATTTTTCAGAGGAGCTTTGAGCTCGGATGTTTGGTTAAGAGACTTGAGAGGCCTTTGAAGGCGGATGGGAGAGGAAGGGCCTTATGATTGAAGACTGAGAAAGAACTTGGAAAGAGTTTAAAGGAGTACAGCTGAGAAGATAATAACTGATTTATGAGTGTATAGTGTAAAGGCCTGTTACTCCCTTCTTTCAGTTGAAATGTTGAGGCCTGGAGAAGGTGGAAGAACTAAATATTTTTAAGACAGAGCCTTGATAAGGTGTGTGTAATAAACTTAACTGTTGCCATTGGATTTATTTAGTTTTATTAAGTTGCATTTACAGAGATAAGTTGACAAGGACGAGACAAAGGAGGAAGTGACGTTTATGGACTATAGACTAAAACTCTTAAAAGGTCAAGAGCTCTTTTTGGATGGTTGGATGTCAAAAGGCAGCAAAAGTATGGAAAGTGTTTGGCAAAGACCCAAAGTAGACCTTAGACCCAGTGGTGAAATCCAATTTTTTTTACTACCAGTTCTCCATTCCCTCCCCACTCCTGGGGGAAGGATATTGCAAAATCTCCATTCCCACCCCACTCTGGGGCCAGCCAGAGGTGGTATTTGCCGGTTCTCCAAACTACTCAAAATTTCTGCTACTGGTTCTCCAGAACCTGCCAGAACCTGCTGGATTTCACCCCTGCTTAGACCTTCAGAGTTACATCTGATTCAAGTGGAAAAAGCCTTAGATGTCAGCGTTGTAAGCCATATTAGGCCAGAAACTTCCATGCTGCCACCTTCTCATGTGTGGGAAAGTAGGAGGGGGATTTAGTAGAGGGGTTGTTTGTAGACATAATAGCATTCTTCCTGTTCATCAAGGTCAGGGTGATCCGGCATCTGGAGAAGGAGTGGTCGGAGTGCTGAGTCGAGATGGGACAGATGTTGATTGGAGTATGTGATCGACTGAGGAGTGAGGGGATGGTTTTGGGGTTTTTGATTTACTGAGGGAAAACCCGGACCTTTCAGATTCGGGTTTTCCCAGATGTGCCAGTTTACCTATTCTAGTAAACAGAACTTTGGAAAATGCTTGCTTCCGTGTCTTTACTCGGAGTTGGGGTTTTCTGGAACGCTGACACTAACCCAAATCTCTCTTAAAGCCTAACGGCACCCTGAAAGGGGGCTGTCAGGGGGTGCTGAGCCCCAGCATCTACCTAAACCTCGGGTGGTGTGAAGACTCAGTGAAGATGGAGGAGAAAGGAGAAATCCTAGAGGGGGCCATGGGGACGGATGCTCAAGGATTTACCAACACCTTGCTTTCTCGTTCTGAAGAAATGGTGCGAGCCATTGAGGCTGCAGAGGAAGTCCAAAGGCTGGGGGCTCAGCCCAAGGCATCAGATTCCTGGAAGAGTTGCCAGTCTGACCCAGCTCCAGAAGGGGGACCAGAGGGTAGACCGCCTGGATATAGTGCTGCTCCCAGCCCAATTAAGTCGCCCCGTGAACCAGAGTGGAGGATGGGGACAGCTATGGGATCCGGAGACTCCCAGGACTGGGACCTGTTGCGCCCAATGCAAAGCCAATCCTTAACTGGGCTCCCAGAGCGTTTCGAACGGATGGAACTGGGAAGTTACGCACCCCCCTCCCAACCTCTTGAGGTGAGATGGAGATTAGTGCAACCTACATTCACCTTCCCTGATCCAGGACCTGGCGGGGGAATTAGTGGAGCACAGACAGCTCTCTACCCGGCCAGGGGCGAAACGAGTGGATCAGCTCAGCATGTCCATCCTGCAGCTGGGAGACATCAAACGCAGCCAGCATACGGAATGCAAAACCCCCCTTTTGGGGCCCCTCGCCAGCCTGCCTTTGTGCTACCTCCTGCTGAGAGTATACCACCAGGCTGGGGATTTTATCCTGGCCAGGGGTGGGTCCAGTGCCAGTGGTATCCAGCGCCGTCTGCTTCAAGTTTCCAGGGATCCCCATGGCCTCAATATGGCCCAACGATCCCGGCACCACAGGGGGGACCAATCCAGCAGCCAGCTGGAGTACCCCTCCCTCTCTCCAGGCCAGCAAGTAGCTCAGCAGCCAACCCCCCCTCCCCCAGCAGCCTTCTGCAGTCCAGCAACCAGGAGCAGCTCCGCCACAGATTCCAGCTCAGCCACCCATTGCCGGGGCCCATCCACCTGTGAGGCCAACGCCACCCCACTTCAGAGCAACTTTTGATGGTACGCCTGCCAAACTGGCTTACTTCCTCAACAGGGTCTGGGCTCATGCGGATCAGTACAGAGACCAATACAAGTCAGACCAGGACTTGGTGTTGGCAATTTCCGATGGGATGAATGAGGGGCAGGCTTCTGAATGGATAGCCCAGCTGCACAATGAGGGCGCTGTGGAACTAAATGATGACAACGGGTTTATTGCGCTGCTCCGGGCCAGATTTGAAGACCCAGACGAAATAAATGAAAATGAAGCCACACTAAAGGTGATGAAGCAAGGTAATCGACCCATAAAAGACTTTGTATGGGACTTTAGACGAGTCGCAGGGAACCTGGGGCATTGGCCAGACTGCATACTCCTACACTATTTTAAAGAGGCTATTGACCAAGAAGTCAGAACAGCCTGTGGGATCTGGGGGGTGCCTGAGCAGTTGCACGACTGCTATACCATGTCCATAGCTCTAGACAGAGAAATCCACCCCCACCGCAAAACCCCAGCAGAGAAGCCGCCTCGCAGAGTGTTAGATAGACGGCCCCTTTCAAAGCCTACTGAAATCACACCCCCTCAACCAGCAGGGGCGATTAAATGCTATTGGTGTGGACAACCGGGACATCGAGCTTCTGAGTGCCTGGCCCCTGGCCCAGTTCCACAACAACATCCTGCCACAGCTGTACGAGGCAGGAGGGCTCCAAGAAAGGCCCCAGCCGATTTGCCAGACAAGCCGTAGATGTTCCCCTCCCCACTGAAGAGAGCGAGGAACCTCCGGCTAAAGAAGCCCCTCCCGACGAGGCTAGTGAAGATGAACACCCGATGGTGAGTGCGCCCATCCCCCCCTTTTCAATTAAAATGAAACTGGTGGTGCCAGAAACAGGGAAGCAAGCAGAACTGCCAGCAATAATAGATACTGGCTGCACCAGATGTCTAATTGGACTTCCACTTGTTGAACAATTGGGGATCAGAACAGCAGCCTTAAATCACCCAATTAAATTTCACCAGGTGGATGGAACGTTAATTGGGGGGGGGGGGCCCTGCCACCCATAATACAGAACTGGTTAGATTAGAAATCGAGAGACATCATGAATTTATACGATTTATAGTAACCCCCAAAATGTCAGAATCTGTCATACTGGGCCTGGCTTGGCTAGACAAATGGACCCCCACCATCAAATGGGAAGATGGATACCAAAAAATCAGAATAGGGGTTGGCCCATTACCCCCTGCCCCTCCTCCCAAAATGCAGCCTACCCATATAGGCCAGCTGCCAGAACCAGCAGCGGCTTGTTCAGACAGGCCTCCAGGTGAACTCCAGATTCCTAACGTATATACAGACTTAGCCGAAGCGTTCAGTGAGGAGGAATGTAACCTCCTCCCCCCTCATCAGCCCACGGATTGCGCCATCGAATTAGAACTGGGAGCCAAATTGCGAAAACCCAGGATGTACTCCATGACATCTGCTGAAATGACCGAGTTGAGGAAGTACATTGACACCAACCTAGCCAGAGGGCTCATCGAGCCTGCAAAATCCAGGATAGCCGCCCCTGTATTGTTTAAAGAAAAGAAAGATGGTGGGATGAGATTGTGTGTGGACTATAAGGGGGTCAACGCCATTTGCATGCAAAATACCTACCCCCAACCACTAATGAAAGACTTGCTGAACCACTTGTCAAAGGGCAAGATTTTCACCAAGCTAGATCTAAGGGCAGCCTACTACTGGGTTCACATAAAGGAGGGAGATGAATGGAAGACTGCTTTTAACTGCCCCCTGGGCAGCTTCCAATTCCGGGTCATGCCTTTTGGAATTCAAGGGCTCCCTGCAGTCTTCATGCAACTGATCAACGAAGTTTTGCATGAGCACCTATATAAGGGGGTCCTTGTTTACCTTGATGACATTCTTATATTCAGCGAAAATATGGAAGAACATGTCTAATTAGTCAGACAAGTGCTCAAAAAGCTCCTAGCAGCCAAACTTTATGCAAAGCTGTCAAAATGTGAGTCCTTGGACTACCTGGGATACAGGGTGTCGAATCAAGGAATCAAAATGGACCCAGGGAAGGTGAAGGCAGTACTGTACTGCAACCCCCATGAACCCATAAGCAACTTCAAAGCTTCCTGGGGTTTGCAAACTTTTACAGACAATTCATCCCCTCCTTTGCTGAGGTTGCCCTCCCCTTGACAGAATTGCGAAAAACTGGTCCGTCTCCCACCAAGCCAAAACCTAGCCAACCCCTAGCTTGGACAATGAACTGTCAAAAATCCTTTGAACAATTAAAGCACCTATTCGCAGTGGAGCCAATCCTACAGCACCCTGACTCAAATAAGCCATTTGTGGTTCAGGCGGACACAAATGATGTGGTGGTGGCTGTTGTTCTACTGCAAAGGAACGCCCAAAACAAACTAATGCCATGTGCTTATGTATCAAGAAAGTTAACAGACACTGAGCGCAGATGGGCGGTATGGGAGAAAGAGGCTTTTGCGGTGCGATGGGCTCTCCTATCTTGGAGACACTTCCTAGAGGGGGTTAAGGAGCCTTTTGAAGTGTGGACTGACCACAAAAACCTTGAGGCGCTGAAGACCCTGAGGAAGCTTTCTCCCAAGCAGGTTTGCTGGGCTCAGTATTTCAAACGCTTTAACTTTAACCTGAAATACATTCTGGGGGGGGGGCCGATGTACCTGTTAGCTGATGCTCTCTCTTGTAAGCCCCAGTTTGACAGCCGACGGGAAGAGATAGTTCATGCCATGATCTCGGAAACTCAGCCAGCCCTCCCATCCTATCACTGAGGATTTTTTGCTTACAAAGCTGGGTCTCTTTCCATGGAGAGGGAGTGGGTCTCCCTCTGACCCATGCATTTTGCCCTCGTGCACCCACCATGGGAAACCTGGCCAAAGAGAGTGAGCACAGCAGCAGCCTTGAGGAGGAGGTAAGTGCAACTGGGCACCCCCTCGGAGAAGTGGGGCTGGGCTGGGCTGTGGTGTCCTGGTGCCCTTGGGCCAGGAAGGGCGCTTGCCCTCCACTGCCCAGGGCTCCAGGCAGCCCATGCCACTGGGCAAGGGTCCTCCATGTGGCCAGAGAGGGACAGCAAGGCTCCTCTGGTGCATGAGGCTTTGGCACTCGCCCTGGTCTCATCTTCCTCCTTTGGACACCTCTGGATCCCACCTCCCAGCCTTGCCTGGTCCCCCACAGGAGGCGGAGGATGACCCTGCTGTGAGTGGAAGCACGGAGGAGAGTTTGCAGGAAGAAGTTTCCTCTGAGTCCAACTTCTGCCTTGACAAATCTCTGGAGAGGAGGAGAGGGTGGCAGAGGGAAGGCTGCCCCAAGAAGCCACCATCCTTACCACACATGATTGGAAATGAGAATTCCATTTCAAGAAGGGCCAGCCTCCCTCATACAGGACCAGGGAGTGCTGCTCCCCTGCCTCCTCCTCTTGCTCTCCAGAGTTCTGTCAAGGCTTTCTACAGTCAGTAGCCTACCCAGCTAATCTGTGGGAGGAGATATCCATGGACTTTATCATGGAGTTGCCTGAGAGTGCTGGGAACACAGTAATCTGGACTGTCATCGACCTGTTTTCAAAGCAAACACACTTTGTGGCATATCTGAAGGTTCCTTCAGCCCGGGCCCTAGCCAAGATGTTTGTGCAACACATCTACTGACTACATGGGGTCCCAAAGCAAATTATCTTGGACAGTGGGGTGCAATTCACTGCAAAGTTGTGATGGGAATTTTTGAGTACTGCTAACTCTCTCTAATGTTTCATTAGTATTAAATTAAACCCAGTGGAAACTATGCTATAAACCTATAACTCTAAAACCTTTAACCTTAAAACTTAAATTTTGAAATTTTAAAGCTAAAGATTTAAAATTTAAACTTTAACAATGGCCACTCAAAAGAAGACAGAAAAACTGGAAATATTATCAGGAGATATAGAGCTTTTAAGGCCCTTTATGGATGAATATAGACTGGGGAAAAAAACTCAGCATGCAAAAGCAGTAACCAAGTTTGTTTATCCTGATATCGGTACTAACTGACCACCTTAAAGTGTTACAGAAAGGAATCTTTGTTGGAGCTGATGCTTCGTGCTTCCCATCGCCCTTTAAGCAGCATACAGCTCCACCCCAGTGCAATCACTCAATTATCCAATTAACCCGTATCCTCCCTCTCCCTCTCCAATCCATCACAAGCCACTTCAGTTGTTCCGCGCTGCTCCATCTTTCCTTAAAGTGATGGATGGTGAGAAACTGCTTCAGTGCATGCCTGTTGTGGCTCCGACCCCCGATCCCATTGCATCGGAGGAAGAAGGCTCCGAACAGGAAGGAGAGGAGCCAGCCAGGCCTATTTCTCCCCCTGGCCCCTCCTCCCTGGCAATTCCTCAGCTGCCGGCTGAAGAAGAGGAGATGAGTCAGGAGCCAGGTGTCTCCGATCAGTCGGAGGATAATGAGGAAGGCCAGAGGTGGCTGGACCCACGTCAGCGCCGGCGTGATAAGAGAGCCCAACAAATGAGGAAGCGTGCCAGGGATTAGCTGAGTCACAGGACCACACCCCACAGGTTATATGAAGGAGTGGGGTAGCAGTTGGAATTCTGTGACGGACAAAGTTTTACCCTGGCTAGTCCTTGGAGCTAAGCATCAGCCAGCTGGAAAGATTGGACTTTTGAATTGTATTTCCCTCAACTGGTGTGTACGTGTTTTGTTATCTGGTGGAGGAATCCCCCCCCTTGTTTAGTAAAGAACTTGGCAGCCGGTTTACATAGGGCTGCCAAGCCGTGATAACGAACCTTCCGTGTGTGTGCTAGTCCTTTAACCCTCGTTTGTGTGGATTTGTGTGTGTGGAGGACGGGGACAGAACAATGCCCCTGACGTCATCTAGCATGTGGCTGGGAAGTCGAAGTGAGAGGCATGCCTCGGGGCTGACGACCCAGCAGAGCAGGCACACAGGAAGGGTCTGTCAGGTATGCTTCCTTCAAAAACCAGGAAAGAAAGAGCCAGACTCCATTGTTATGAAGAACTGTACTTTTACTGGTATAGAAATGAACGCAACCAAAGCAAAGCTGAAACTAAAGACTATACGCGCGAAAACTGTATATACAAATCATCCCCTCCCACTGTCCATCGTAAATCACCCAATCCACAGGTCTTCTAGGGGTCAGGTGGAAGCACGTCTGGCCGTGTCATCAATCAGGAATGTCACGACGGTTGACCCGATAACAGCAGTTTCATTTTCCCCTTCTAAGCAGACTTTCATCTAAGTAAGGTTTCACTTTTGCCCCCCCATCACCCACACACACCCTCCCCCTTTCTATGGCAGCCAAGCAGTAAGGCGGAGGCTGACATTCGGCCCCTCTGCAGCAGAAACGTTAGTCCTAAATAGGGAAAGAGAAAACAACAAAGAGAAACAATATAACACAGATATTAGGGTTTATCAGGATATTTGGTGTGAAACAATTGTACTTTCTTTGGTGCCCGGACATCACGTTTATTCACCCATTCAGCTTGCGATAATGGGAAATGCTTCCAGGCCACCAGATATTGCACCTTACCGTGGTGCTTTCTAGAGTCCAGGATCTCTTTAACTTCAAAATGTTGCTCCCCTTCTATTAAAATGGGGACGGGGGGAGGGTCCTGATCGGGACGCAAAGGAGACAAGTGTTCTGGTTTTAGTAAACTAACATGAAACACAGGGTGGATTCGTCTCAAGGTTTTAGGTAGCTCCAATTTGACTGTGACTGCATTAATAAGTCTAGTGATGGGAAAAGGGCCCACATACTTAGGGCCAAGCTTTTTCGATTTTTGAGAGGTCTGCAAATATTTGGTGGAAAGGTAAACCCTATCACCCACTTCATACACGTGTGGCGAACACCTTTTTTTGTCAGCTTGAGATTTATGTGCTTGGTGGGCCTCATCTAACGCTTTTTGAGTTACTGCCCAACTACTTCTGAGTTGTTCAATCCACTCAATCAAGGAAGGATTCTGTGGGTCATCCTGAGGAAGCTCGGGGATAGGAACAAAGTCTTGGCCCGATGCTACCTTAAATGGAGTGAACCCGGTGCTGCCATGGATGGAGTTATTATAGGCCACCTCTGCAAATGGTAGTAAGTCCACCCAGTTGTCTTGTTAGTAATTTATGTAGCATCTCAGGTACTGTTCTAGCATGCCATTGATTCTCTCGCAAGCCCCATTTGTCTGGGGGTGGTGGGCGGAGCTTAAACCCTGGGCGGAGCCTATCAACTTTAAAAACTCCTTCCAGAATTTGGAAGTAAATTGTACACCTCTGTCTGAAATTATACGTTTTGGAGCTCCATGCAATCGGTAAACATGTCGAATGAACAATTTGGCAAGGGTTTTTGCTGAAGGGATTTTAGAACAAGGGATGAAATGCACTTGTTTGGAAAATAAGTCCGTCACTACCCAAATGACAGTGCACCCCTCACTCTCTGGTAAGTCAACAATAAAATCGACTTCCAGTTGAGCCAGCGGCATCGCCAGACGCTTCTTTTGAAGCGCCAGCCCCAGATTCCGTAGAACCGCAAGAACAGCGAAAATCGGCTGTCTTGCGGTTTGGAATCCTTCCCCCCAGGAAGAAGGGGGGAAGGAGAGCAGACGGGTGGGGTAGAGCTCCCTGAGGGCACCAGATTTACCTAATAATCTGGTGCTCGAAGATGAGAGCTCCCCGTGAAGCCTGTCAAAAGCTCCGGACCTGGGATGCCTCTGACTGGGAAGTCTTTCCCTGTCAGAACTAGATGCCGCGGCCACCCCATCAAACAACTTTAAACAAATACCTTTGAATCAAGTTGGCAGAGCACAAGTTGCACGAAGGAAACAGCAAGTATTTTTTTTTCTCTTTTTCTAACTCCAGGGACTTACTTTCTTAAAAGATTTCTCTTAAGTGGAAAGTGAAAGCAAGATGGCGTTTGAGTTTCAACAGGGCGTGAAGAAGTGAAAGTTAAAAATAATTATTGATAAGCCCCTGTTTGAAACGTAAAACTCCTTTTTGAAAAGTGGATGGAATAAGAAAGGATGTAATAATAATAACTCAAGCAGCAATATAAATTAAAAAGTCTTTTTTTTCTTTTTTCTTCTTGAAATTCTTTTTTTTCTTTTCTTTTCTTTTTCCCCGTCCTTCTGGAGGGGAAGGAAGAAGGGGGGCAGGATGGCTGGGCTTCTCGAAAACAAAGAAAGGAAAGGAGGGTTATTTAACTCTCAATGGTCTGAATTTGAGGAAGCTTTGAGTTCAATTACCTCTGCTTTATTGAAAAGAATTGATACTATATTTCAAGCTTCTCAAGCTGGAAACAATGAAATACATGGAAATACTGAGTCACAATCAAGCAGTGGGGGATTGAGTCAAGAGCTGGGAAAGGAAAAAAAACAACAAAAGACCATAGCAGATTTTACAGAAGAGAGAAAGTTGAAGGTTGAGCAGGAGCAAGAAGCTCTGCAAGCTGATGACTTGTTTTCAGAAGAACCCATATTTCTGCAAAAAGTTTATAATATCCAATCCCAAAAACCGCAAATCCCTGCTGGAGTTAAAAAAGGCAGAGGGATCAAAGTTAAGAAGAAAGTTCGTAAAAAGGAAAAGAAGAAAGCCTGGAGAAATGGAAAATAACCCTGCTTGACGAGATGATGGTCCTTAAAAAGCATTGTTTAAATGTTTAAAGACTTTGAACTTTTGGGGGGGAAGAAAAAAAAAATACTATACAGCAATTCAATGCCAGTTAACCAAGTGATGGACGATGAGGAGGCAATTTATAGTTGTATTGGAATATTTTGAGAAGAATAAACAGATCACAGCAATGCTGGTGTGTTGGGTTGTGAAATATGCCCTGACTTGAAGGAATTGGAACATTTTATTAAGGACTGTGATAAATCTGGATTTAACTGTAAACGTAGAAGTCTCATTGAATATACTAAATCGGAGCTTTCTCTTTGATGGTAATAAATATAAGGCAAAAGGACTATGGATCTAGAGCAATTGCAGTTGATCTGGTGGTTTCCTTAATACGCTTGATGGATCTACTAATCTAGTTTTGACTGGATTTGATGGATATTACTACAATTATAATTATAAAGTCACTCGGGGGGTTTTTTTTTATAAAGAAGCAAATTACTATTTAGGTGGGTAGACGCAAATGATGAAGATATTCTATATGCTGTTGGAAGATGTGAAGACAAGAAGATTAGCAACTGGTTTAATCTAGTATGAAGAATTAAAATGTTTGATATAGTTATTAAATGATGTTTTATCTGTATTGATAAATTTATAAGAGGTTTGATTGTTATACTCCTTTTTTGACTAAAAACTTTATTATTATTGTTTTAAGTGTTTTAACTATAAATGGACCTTGATGGTTTAAAAATGGAGGACGGAAGATTTTATATAGTATTCTATTTTAAATTTGGGGGGTTTTTTTGTTTTTTTTTTTTGACTGAGGGTTTTTTATTTTTCTTTGTTGTTGGGTTTTCTTTTTCTGTTTTAAATGAAAGAAGTTACAAAATATTTTGTTAGATTGTGTAGACTTAATAATTTGCTAAGTATTAATTAGTTATACTGAGTAATGATAGTTGTGATTACGTAATATTTAATTGTTTTATTAACTGCTGTAACTATAAATGGAGACATGGAGATTGATTTTGTCGAATTAGATGGAATGAGAAGAAAAGAAGACTTGCTTTCCTTTAATTTACTTGTTTAATGATTAGGATTATGATAAGTGTGAAATGGAGTTTAACTTAGAGAATTTGAGCTGTATTTTATCATGTACTTGTATTTGCTCTGGGAAGTCCGGGGGGTGGTGGGGGAGGGGGGAGAAAATGTATGTAAAAATTTTATTAAAAAACTTTTTCAATAAAAAAAAAACAATAAAATCCATTGATATTTCCTTCCAAGGGACATTCGGTCTTGCCACACTTTGAAGCAAGCCAGGGGGCTTCCCTGGAGGTCTTTTAGTGGAGGCACACACCGGGCAGCTTGCTACGTATGCCTCTATGTCCTTTTTGAGTGCAGGCCACCAGAATTGTCTTTTGACAAGTTGCAAAGTTTTAACAAAACCAAAATGTCCCGCTACTTTGGCGTCGTGGGCGTACTGCAATACTGTTGTTCTTAAGCTGGCAGGAACATACAATTTAGCCCCAACCCAGGGTAGTCCATCATGGAGGGTGCATTCATTCGAGTGGGTTTTAAACCACTCGTCCGTTTTCAGGGCTTCACGTAGTTTTTGAAGCAAATCGCCCGAGAGGGCCGGATCGGTCCTTGTTTGTGCCCTGGTAGTTACTGGCGCTGCTAGTTGTGTCGAAGGGATGATAGGCCGCACCACCTCCTTCTTTGTACTGTTGTATTGAGGCAGTCTGGAGAGTGCATCTGCCATGAAATTCTTCCCTCCAGGAAGATATCGCAGGGTGAAATTAAACCGGTTGAAGTGCTGGGCCCAACGAACTTGTTTTGGTGACAGTTTACGCGGTGTCTTCAACGCTTCTAAATTTTTATAGTCAGTCCAAACCTCGAACAGATGCTTGGCTCCTTCCAGAAATTGTCTCCATGTTAACAAAGCCCATCGCACTGCAAAAGCTTCCTTCTCCCATATGGCCCATCTCCTTTCGGTTTCTGACAATTTCCGGGATGTGTAAGCACAGGGTTGCAAATTCCCTTTGGTGTTCTTTTGCAGAAGTACTGCCCCCACGGCCACGTTGCTAGCGTCCACCTGTACTACGAAAGGTTCTTCCATGTTCGGGTGTTTGAGAACTGGTTCAGCAGCAAACAGCCGTTTCAACTTTTCAAATGCCGCTTGACACTCCATAGTCCATTCAAGAGGCCGGGAGGCTTTGGTTTTAATTCACCCTTTGTCTTTAGAAGATTGGTTATGGGTAGTGTGATTTTGGCAAAAGAGGGGATAAATTGTCTATAAAAGTTAGCAAATCCCAGGAAACTTTGTAGTTGCTTGCGGTGCGTGGCGCGGCCCATTCCATTACAGCCTTGACTTTTCCAGGATCCATCTCTATTCCCTCATGCGATATGCAATACCCAAAGTAGTCAATTTTGCTTTGGTGGAACTTGCACTTAGAAAGTTTGGCATATAGTTCAGCAGCCCTGAGTTTTTTCAGGACAGTTCGCACCAATTTCACATGATCGTTCATGTTCTCAGAGTAGATAAGAATGTCACCCAAGTAGACCAGCACCCCCTTGTACAGGTGCTCATGCAGTACTTCATTGATCAATTGCATGAACACAGCAGGGGCTCCCTGTAGTCCAAAAGGGAGCACC
>WNWU01013053.1:491998-505570 GCA_012654045.1 Ptyas mucosa
GGGCAATTGAATGCCGTTTTTCATTCATCCCCCTCTTTGATTCTCACTCGATAGTATGCCTCTCGTAAGTCCAGTTTGGTGAAAATTTTTCCCTTCCCTAAATGGGCTAACATGTCTTTCATGAGTGGCAAGGGGTACACGTTTTCCACGCAAATCGCGTTGAGGTTTCGATAGTCGACTACGAGACGAAAGGAGCCATCTTTCTTTTCCCGGAACAATACTGGCGCCGCCACCCTGGGTCGGGCTGGTTGAATAAAACCCCGCTCTAAATTCTTATCAATGAAGTTTCGCAGTTCCCCCAGTTCTCGTGGGGTCATGGGGTATATTTTTGGTTTAGGGAGCTTCACCCCGGGCAGAATTTCAATGGTACAGTCCGTAGTTCTATGAGGGGGTAGTGCATCTGAAGCCTTTTCGCTAAAAACTTCACGAAGATCCCAGTACTCTTTTGGAATCTTTTCCTCCCCTTCAATGTGACCTATGGCCACTTCTGCCTTTTTGGGTTTTGCCCCATCCTCTAGGGGTTTTTCTTCCTTTCCTAGTCCTGGATTTTTGGTGCAAATGCGCAAAACCCCCGTCTTCCAATTAACCCGTGGGTTCCATCTACGGAGCCAGGGTAGTCCAAGCATGAGGGGGCATCCCATGCCAGGGGCCACAATGAACCTGAGGGTCTCTATGTGATTCCCCAACTGCATCTCAATAGTTTCGGTCACAAAAGTAGCTGGGGCCCCTCCCGCAATCGATCCGTCCAGTTGACAGAATGCAATGGGTATTTTTAATGTTTTAAGCCTTAGGCCCATTTTCTCTACCACTTTCGGGCTGATTATGCACCTGGTGCACCCAGAGTCTAATAAGGCTAATATCTGCGCCTGTGTCCCTGTGGACGGCACCCTTAGTTCTATGGGGATGAGCATGGGGTCCTCAGTATGACTCACCAGATCACCGGGGTCGAAGTCGGAGTCCGTTCCGCTGTCCTCTGTGGTGGTCGGAGTTCCCAGCTCACCCTGGTTACGGGGAGCGAACTCAACGACTCCTCCTTCCAGAGCGGTTGCGCGAGCTTTCATGGGTGCTTTGTCAGCCTTCTTAGGACCCGGGGCGGTAGACTTTGGCATTGGTTTGGAGAAGCACTTGGCAGCTCGGTGGCCTTCTTTTCCACACTTGAAACATGTGAAGGGCTTCGATTTGGGTTTGAATTCTGCTCTCCCCGCGACCGTCTTTGGCGCTCTTTTGTGATAGGCAGAGGATGACAGATCTTTCGCGCCGCTTCCTCGGAGTCAGCTTTGGGCCAGCTCAATTTCCATATCCTCTGCCACTATATACCAACACTGCAAGTCTTCGGGGACCCCCCGGACTCTGCAGTCTTTGTATATTTCTTCATTTAGCCCATCTTTGAAACTCTCTAATAGGGCTGCTTCTGACCATCCTGTCATGTAGGGTGCTAACTCACGAAACTCTTGGGTGTATTCTGCCACTGATCTCCAGCCCTGCTGGATACCCTTCATCCTGAGTCTCGCCTTCCACTCAGCTAGGTGGTCTTCAAACAGTCTCCTAAGGGCCACCATAAACTGATTGTAATTTCTCAGCAGGGGGGAGTTGTTATTGTGGAGGACCACCATCCAGTCACCTGCTACTCCCTCTAGAGCGGTTGTGACGCATCTCACTCAGGCTGCATCTGATAAATAATCTTCCCCCCAATCTTGCATGTGGTTCCAGACTTGGGTCAGGAAAAACCCCAGGGTCTTCGGATTTCCATCATATTTTCCAGTCAGGAGGGGAATTTTTGGTTTTTTCCATTGGTGGGGGGGACCGGCAAGGCTGGGGGCCCCTGGGCTGCTGCATCTCTCACTTGAACCCCAGAGGTTTGAATTGTTTCTCCTCCAGTTTCCTCTTCTTCACCCCCACATGCTGTTTCTCCTGGCTCTTCCCTGGGGTAATCTCCTCCCTTCCCCACAGGGAACCCATAAGACTCACGGCTTTTCCGGCTCTCTTCTACATCGCGAATGAGTTGTAATGCCTGTGCCAGCATGAGGCTTTCCTTTTGCTCTTGCATCCATACTGCTTCCCCCTTGTGGGGTCTGGAGCTGGTCACTCCCCAGGGTGTTCTCCCCTGTTCCGGCAACCTTCCCACTCCTACCGACCATCTGGCATCCTCAGATTCCTCTCTCAGCCGCATTTCTTCCATCCTTTCGGTTGCCTCTCTTTCTGCTTGAAGTGAGGTCATTGCAGAGCCATACGCTCCCATCTGTTCTTCCTCAACCTCCTGATCAGACATAATTTTGGTTTCAGCCCCCTCGGTGTTTATCCGGGATGGCTGGAAAGTGAGTTTCAGCTTAATGTCAGGTATGCTTCCTTCAAAAACCAGGAAAGAAAGAGCCAGACTCCATTGTTATGAAGAACTGTACTTTTACTGGTATAGAAATGAACGCAACCAAAGCAAAGCTGAAACTAAAGACTATACGCGCAAAAACTGTATATACAAATCATCCCCTCCCACTGTCCATCGTAAATCATCCAATCCACAGGTCTTCTAGGGGTCAGGTGGAAGCACGTCTGGCCGCATCATCAATCAGGAATGTCATGACGGTTGACCCGATAACAGCAGTTTCGTTTTCCCCTTCTAAGCAGACTTTCATCTAAGTAAGGTTTCACTTTTGCCCCCCCCATCACCCACACACCCCCTCCCCCTTTCTATGGCAGCCAAGCAGTAAGGCGGAGGCTGACAGGGTCGGCGAAAGTGTGCAACAGCGGAACGGCAATCCCCACATGAATGGTGGCCCATAGTACCATTGCAGGGCTGGGGCTGACAATATGGCTAAGACACATGAGTTGGTTCAAACTGTGGGAATAAAGCTTGAAGCCAAGTTTGATGTGTCAGCAAGGGAACTCCAGGAAGAAATCCAATGTTTGAATGGAAATATGAAATATGAAACAGGTGAAAGGTACAGTGGATTTTATGGAACATAAATTGGAGAAGACAAATTCTCTATGTGAAGTTTGTCAGAATATTCATGATTGGGAACAAGGTCAGCCAATGAATAGGCATAGTAACAATGTCAGCCAATGGGAACTGTTTTGGAAACTGAAACTGGAAGGAGCCTGGGCGTGGTTTAGGCTTAGCTTAACTGCCCTGTATAGAGGAGGGTCTCTTTGTCTGTATTAAGCTCTGTGCTGAGAACTAAACAAGTCTGATCTAGTCTGTCTGCTGAACTGAAACTGATCTCTCCTCTCTACCTCATTGGAAGAATCTGCCATTGGTATTGTACATTTATCTTCATGTGTTATTATGTATATAAAGAAGTTAATGAATCCTGCTGAATCAGTTTACCTGTGTGTGCTTTCTGGATTTGATTTTGCAACAAACTCTGACAGGTTATGGGCCCAGAGCACACAGAAAGACTGAATTGTAATTAAGCTGAGAGACTGCCTGTAAAAGAAAACAAGGCAGAGAAAGATTACAGGATGGCTGCTGTTGAATTTAAGGAGAGCTCTCTGCCTCATTTGGGACAGAAGAACTATATAATTTGGGCTGCAAAGATGGAATGTTTCCTGAAGGCTAAGGAGATCTGGGATATTGTTGTTAATCCACCCCAGGCATTTGCAGCTGCAGATCAGAGGTAGCATGATAAAGCAATGGCCTATATCATCTTAAGTTTAGAAGATGAACAATTTCTCAATGTAGCTGATTTAAAGACTGCAAAGGAGGTCTGGCTGAAGTTGAGAAGTGTGCATGTGAGTGTGTCAGCATGCAATATTGTTCAATTATCAAGAAAATTATATAGAGCCCATTTGCAACCAGGAGAATCTGTGGAACAGCATTTTGTACAAATGCAAACTTTATTTGTGGAGTTAGAACAGCGTGGAATGCAGTTTCCTGAGTCTCAGAAGGTGCTGCTAGTGTTAAACAGTCTTGATGAAACTTGGGACATTGTTTCTGCAGTATTTGAATGCAAACCAGAGCAGGAATTGCGTTTGGAGGCTTTAAAGGCTTGTTTGATTGCTGAAGAGAACAAGCACCATTTTAGAAAGAGCCACGAGGAGAAATTCCTGAGGTGGGGGCCCAAGGAGCAGAGAGATAAGAGCAACAGAAAATTCCACAGACTGGCTGTCGGCAGAGAAGAGAAAAGCAGTAGAAGAGATCAGATTATAGCCCAGCAACAGAGGCGGAGCTTCATTTGTGGTGGAAAAACACATTTAAAGAAGGACTGTTTGAAAAGGAAAAACTGTTTGCAAGGAAGAAATTGTTTGCAAGACAGGAATTGTTTGCAAGGAAGACAAGTAGCTGATGGACAAGTTGCTGTGGCAAAAGTCAGCTATTGCAATAGCAGAGACAAATGATTGATAGACAGTGGCGCAAGTCAAACAATTGTTAACAATTCTAAATTGTTTTACAGGATGGATCCAGCTGCTGGAGATGCAGTAGCCTTGGCAAATGGCCAGAAGGCTAAAGTCATTGGAAGAGGCAGTGTGCAAATTCCATATCTGGAAAAGAGGTTTAATGATATTGTCAGTTTGGAAGCCATATTAGTCCAGAAGCTTCCATGCTGCCACCTTCTCATGTGTGAGACAGTAGGAGGGGGGATTTAGTGGAGGGGTTGTCTTTAGACATAATAGCATTCTTCCTGTTGGTCAAGGTCAGGCTGATCCTGCATCTGGAGAAGGAGTGGTCAGAGTGCTGTCTCGAGATGGGACAGATGGTGATTGGAGCATGTGATCGACTGAGGAGTGAGGGGATGGAGTTGTTTTTTTTTTCTGGAATGCTGACATTAACCCGAATCTCCCTTAAAGCATAATGGCATCCCAAAAGGGGGCTGTCAGGGGTGCTGAGCCCCAGCATCTACCTAAATGTTGGGTGGTGCGAAGACTCAGTGAAAATGGAGGAGAAAGAAGAGATTGCAAAGGGGGCCGTGGGGACGAATACTCAAGGATTTATCGACACCCTGTTTTCTCCTTCTGAAGAAATGGTGTGATCCATTGAGGCTGCAGAGGAGACCTGAAGGCTAGGCGCTCGGCCCAAGGAGTTGGATTCCTGGAAAAGTTGCCAGTCTGCTCCAACTCCAGAAAGGGGACCAGAGGAGAAACCGCCTGGATACCGTGCCGCTCCCAGCCCAATGAAGTCGCCCCATGAGCCACAGTGGAGGAGGGGGACAGCTTTGAGATCCGGAGATTCCCAGGACTGGAACCTGTTGCCCCCATCACGAAGCCAATCATTAACCGGGATCCCTGAGCATTTTGAATGGATGGAAGTGGGAAGTTATGCACCCCCCTCCCAACCTCCTCAAGTGAGATGGAGCTTAGTGCAACCTACGTTCACCTTCCCCGATCCAGGACCTGGCAGAAGAATTAGCGGGGCGCAGGCACCTCTCTACCCGGCCAGGGACGAAACGAGGAGTGGCTCAGTGCAGCATGGCCATCCCGCAGCTGGGAGACATCAGACGCAGCTGGCATGGGGAATGCAAAACCCCCCTGATGGTCCCCCTCACCAGCCGGCCTTTGTGCTACTTCCTGCTGAATGTATCCCCCCAGGCTGGGGATTCTATCCCAGCCAGGGGTGGGTCCAGTGCCAGTGGTATCCAGCATCCTCTGCTCCAATTTTCCAGGGATCCCCATGGCCCCAATATGGCCCAACGATCCCAGCACTGCAGGGGGGGGGGCTAATCCAGTAGTCAGCAAGAGTTCCCCCCTCTCTACAGCCCAACAAGCAGCTCAGCCACCGGCCCCTCTCCCTCAGCAGGCTGCCATCCAGCAACCAGCAGCAGCTCTGCCACAGATTCCTGCTCAGCTGCCTGAGTTGCCTAGACAGCCACCCACTTCCATGTCCCTAACAGAATGGATGACCTCATTAAAAAAGGTTTGGGAGAATACTAAGAAAGCTTTAGCTGAATCAGCAGAAAAATATAAGGCCCAGGCTGACAAAAGTCGGTCTCTCCAACCACCTTTCCGAATAAGAGATAAGGTGTATTTGTCAACCAAATACCTAAGATTGAGGTTACCTAGCAAGACGTTTGGAACCAAATTCATAGGTCCCTTCCCTATAGTGAAAGTGATTAACCCAGTGACTGTCCAACTTAGCCTCCCTCGCATATTAGGGAAAGTGCACCCAGTTTTTCACAGTAGCTTATTGAAACCAGCAAGAGGATCTAACTTAAGGCCCTTACCAGCTGCTTCTCCCCTCCTTTGGTAGTACAAGGGGAGACTCATTATGAAGTTAAGAAGATCCTTGACTCTAGACTATACAGGGTTCGGTTGCAGTATTTGGTACACTGGAAAGGGTACCCATTGTCTGAAGCTACTTGGGTGAAAAGTTGGGATGTGAATGCTGATACTCTAGTAAAGCAATATCATGATAAATTCCCTGAGAAACCAAAGGGTCCTCCTGGAGGGGGGAGAGGGGGTTAAAAGGTCATGTACAAGGCGTTAACCCCATCTTTTGTGTTTTGTCTGTTTTATTTTTCAGGATGTGTTTTTTCTGCAGGGACGCCTGTCAGTTTTGGAAGCCATATTAGGCCGGAAGCTTCCATGCTGCCACCTTCTCATGTGTGGGAAAGTAGGAGGGGGGATTTAGTAGAGGGGTTGTCTTTAGACATAATAGCATTCTTCCTGTCAGTTAAAGTCAGGCCGATCCTGCATCTGGAGAAGGAGTGGTTGGAGTGCTGTCTCGAGATGGGATGGGTGGTGATTGGAGCATGAGATCGACTGAGGAGTGAGGGGATGGTTTGGGGGGTTTTGATTTACTGAGGGAAAACCTGGACCTCTCAGATTTGGGTTTTCCCAGATGTGCCAGTTTACCTATTCTAGTAAATGAACTTTGAAAAATGCTTGCTTCAGAGTTTTTACTTGGAGTTGGGGGGTTTTCTGGAACACTGACAGATATTTTATGTGTGCCTGAAATGGAGCATAACTTGCTGAGTGTCTCTAGTTTAGACAAGCAAGGATTTGAGACCAAATTTGCAAATGGAAGGTGTCTCATAAAGAGAAATGGGAATGTATGTGCACAGGGTATAAAAAAGCATAATCTTTATGTGTTGCAGGGACAAAAGGTTCAATGTGCCCAAACATTTGGAAATGAGGCACCACATGATTCATGTGTTCATGTCTTGCACAGGAAGCTTGGCCATGCTGGCTTCAGAGTTTTGCAACAAATGCAACAGTTTGCAGAAGGATTAAATTTAAAGGGATGTAAGGCATACTTGGACTGTGCAGTATGTAAGTCATCAAAGTCCAAGGCATTCCCAGTAAGCAAGAGTAGCACAAGGCAGACAACAAGAGCTGTAGAGCTGGTACATGCAGATTTGGTGGGGCCAATGCAAGCCAGTTTGGGAGGAGCAAAGTATGGACTGGTTATTGTAGATGACTACAGCAGGTTTGGGTTCTGCTATTTACTAAAGAGTAAAATAGAGGTGCTACAGAAATTTAAGCAATGGGTAAGCTTTGTGGAAAGGAGATATAAACAACAGGTATGTCAGCTGCAAACTGGCAGATTCAGAATTCATGTCAGCAAGTTTTCAACAATGGTTGGGACAGACTTCCGGTTGGCACCGCGAGCGCTGCAGACGCTTCTCCCGAAGCGTCCGTCTCCCGATTCCGTGGAGCCGCTGAAACAGCCGAAAAACAGCTGTTTCACGGCTCGGAAACTCTCTCCCCGGGCAAAGGGGGGAGAGGTGAGCAGATAGGCTAGGGTAGAGCTCCCCAAGAGCCCTAGGAGAAATCCTGGGGCGCAAAGGGTGAGAGACCCCCAGGAAGCCTGTCAAACTCCGGATCCAGGGATGCCTCTGCAGAAGAGCAGAGCAAAATGCCGCAACCACCTTTGCAACCAACGTGTTTAATAATGAAATGAAAACTGCAGCACAGACCAGAAACAGGAGAATTTAAACTGCAAGTATCCAAACTTAATTCCAAAGTGTATTACAGTCCTCTGAGTTACAAAGAAACGAAAGTGATAACAAAATGGCGACTGAGAAGTAGAGGGTGTGGAAAGTGAAAGTTAACAAGCTAACAAGCAA
This sequence comes from Ptyas mucosa, assembly GCA_012654045.1. Lineage (NCBI taxonomy): Eukaryota > Metazoa > Chordata > Lepidosauria > Squamata > Colubridae > Ptyas > Ptyas mucosa. The sequence continues at coordinate 499,996 of WNWU01013053.1, forward strand.
GTTAACAAGTGAGTTCCGCCTGGTGCTTAGCCCTTGGCTGAGGGGGAAAAAAAAGGACTTAAATACTGAAAGAAAGAAAAGGACTGTCAGGTTTTTAAACGACTGTGAAATAATCTCTGGACTCTAATTTGTTGTGGAAGTTTAAAGAAAGGAAAATAAATTGAAATGGCTTCAAAGCCAATAAAAACTGTAAAAGGCGTGGGCAGCGCTGGTAGCTCTCCTGCCCACACCTCTAAGTTGCAAGCCTTTGTTCCAGCAACAGAACCACAGGTTTTAACATTTGAAATGCTGCAGGAAGCCTTAAAAGGTACTGAAAGTAAGATTGCTTCTGTGGATCAAAAGATGCAGAATGTGGTGGAGGAAATGTCTGATATTAAGGATTTGATCTTAATTAAAAACCAGGAAATCAGAGAAGATATAATTTTGGCATTTAAAGGCTTAGCTGGAAATATTGAGATTTTGGATGAGAAAATTGAGCAAATAAAACAGTCTGAGTAGATTCTGGAAAGCAAGTTGGGAGAAGAAGAAAACAAAATTCAAAAGACTGAATTAGATGTAACAATGATTCAATATAGAGACATGGAATTTGCTTTAAGAATTAGAGGTGTGAAGGAAAACAAACAAGAGAATTTGAAGGAGATGATGGCAGAAGCATTGGCTCAAATGCTGGGAGATCAAAAAACTAATTTTCTGTGGCAGATCGACAAGATTTTTCGTGTTAACTCATGGGTGGCAAGGCAGAAACACTTACCAAGAGATATTGTAATATATTTTACTACAAGGAAAATACGTAATGAAATTTTACAAGCTACCTTTCAGGATAAACTGCAAGTGGAGGGCCAGGAAGTTATGACAATGAAAGAAATCCCCCCTAAAACGCTGAGAGCCAGAAAGGAATATTCCTTTCTGGTGGACGAACTGAGAAATCACCAGATACAATATAGATGGGAGGTGCCAGCTGGAGTGGTGGTGATTTATTCTGGAGAAAGATATCGCTTAAATACAGTATGGAAAGCTAAAGATTTTTATGTCAATGTACTGAAAGCTGGGTCTTCGAAGCCTCCAGAGGCTAGAAGAGATAAGGAAGAACTGATGACAAAAAAGCCAGAGAATGAAGAATTACTGACACTAGCACAAGGGGGAGGATCAAATATTCAAGAAGACTTAATGCAAACTCTGACTATTGTTCAATATTTGGATGTACTTCAGGTGACAGAGGAGCCTAGAGAACAAAGACAGACCAGAGCAGCAGCAGCAAAACGCAGAGAAGAACTAAGGATGCAGCAACCCCAGAAGGCAACCCAAGAATCTACAAAAACAGAAGCAGTGGGAGGAGCCAGACCTAAAGGTCAAATGCACCAAGAACACCAGCAAATACTCCAGAGGCTTCAGAGGTCCAGAGATGACCATTAGGTTTTTGACCTGGAACATCAACGGTTTGAACTCACCACAAAAGAGGAGAAAAAAATTTCATTATTTGAAGCAATTTAGAAATGATGTAATTTGTCTACAAGAGACTCATATTAGAAGTCAAGGTCAAAAATATCTGACAAATGCAAGGTTAGGAACACATTTTGTTGCGTCGGCACAAGATAAGAAAAATGGTATAGTTGTATACCTTAAGCCAAATTTAATTGCAAACTTAATTGAAGCAGATGACCAAGGAAGATTTATAGCACTTGAAATTTTAATAAAAGGTGAAAAAATACTTTTAATTGGATTATATGCCCTGAACCAGCAACAGGAAAAATTTTATAATCTTTTACATTCCAAGCTGTTACACTGGGACTATAGAACTTGTATTTTATTGGGTGATTGGAATGGCGTTTTGGACACTAAAGAAGATAAAAAAGGACCTAAGCAAAATGTTTCAACACGTGCAAAATTACCCAAATCCTTTTTTTGAAATGATGGAAGATATGGAATTGAGGGACATTTGGCGTGAGAAGAACCCACAAGAAAAAGATTTTACTTTCTTTTCAGATAGACATCAATCCTTCTCCAGGATTGATTTTATTTTAATTACTAATGATCTTTATTCCAGGGTGAAGAGTACGAAGATATGCCCGAGAACTTTAACGGATCATAGCCCAGTGTGGATGGAACTGGAGTATCGCAATGGTCATAAAAGATCCTGGAGGCTGAATGAAAACTTGTTTAGATATGAAGAAAATATAACTGAATGTAAAAAATTTATGAAAGAATTTTTTTATTATGAATATGTATAAGGGTACACCACAGGAAATGGTTTGGGATGCGAATAAAGCTTATATGAGAGGCATATTGATATTTTTGAACAATAAGCATAGAAAGAAACGGGAAGAAAAGGAAAGAACTAGAAGATGAAATTAAAAAGAGAGAGCAAGTTTTAATAGCTAACCCATCAGATAAGAAAGCTAAGGAGGTAATTAATCTACTGAAGGGCCAATTTGATATGCTGATGGCAGACCAAGTGGCAACAAATTTACAATATGCTAAACATAATACCTTTTGTAATGCTAACAAACCAGGTAGATGGTTAGTGTATTTATTGAGAAAGAACCAAAAATCACAGACGATAGAGAAAATAAACTATAAAGGCAAAGAGGTTTATCAACAAGAGAAGATTAAGAAAGCATTTTTGGAATTTTATATTAAGTTATACACTAGCGAGAAAATTCAGGATATAGATATAGACAATTACCTACAGAAAGAGAAAATTGGTATAATCTTAAAAGAGCAAAGGGATAGCTTAAATCAACTGATAACTGCTGAAGAAATTTTGTTTGCAATTAAACAGTTAAAGGTGGGCAAAGCACCTGGGACGGATGGTTTGACAGCTGTATATTATAACCATTTGTGCGGTAATTCTGGTGGGCCTCTCATGAGGGGTCCGAATCAGAGAAGACACTCACGCAGTGTTTTCTCGGGATGAGAGCCCAGAGCTGACTCCGAAACCCTCCTTTATTGCAACTCAAAAGCAAGAGATAAGGGAAGCAAGCAATCAGGTTGTTGGAATTATAATTGTGTCTCTGTATGGATGCATTCCATAGTTCTTACGCATACACTAGGAGGCTGCTTTCTTGAAGGCTGGTGGTACCAGGAGTGAGGTAATGTTTTTCTAATCCAAGTCCCGTGTACATGTTACAACTGGACAAACCAGTCTGCATGTGCACCATGGTCTCTAAGTTTGATTATTCCCACATCTCCTCTGTTTTTGTTTTTTTTGGCACACGAATTCAGTTTCGTTTTCAGACGTGACATGCATATAGGTCTTCTCTTCTGTTGTCTTTCCCTCTTTCATCCAGTCCGCCATTTCCGAGTCGTTGTCCTCTATTGGCGGAGTTAACAGGGATTGCTGTTTGACCTGTGTTTGGTTAATTATCATTACATTTTGTTTGGGGCTTGGGAGAAAAGAACGCATCATGGTTATAAGGGAAGGAATACATTGAATGCAGCAGCATAAGCAGACTAGCAAGATTACAATCATTACAGTATTACACAAGCAGATAAAAGGTAGCACAGTAACAGTATTCTGATTGGATAACTTATTCACCCCTCTCTCAAGATGCCGTCCCCTCTAGGTGAGATTAGATCATTCACATCCGAGCCAATAATGAGGTAATGAAGTAAGCAGGAAAGACCCACAGAGCACAAGCCGGCAGTGTGCTGCTACAGCCTGGCACCGTGACCCTTGACCCACTGACCTACATTCCACTCCGTTTTGTTTTATTTGTGAAGCCATCCTCTTACGAGGGGCCAGAAAAAGAGTTATTATCAGGAGAGGAAGGCATGACTTTGAGACAGTGTAGGAAGGGATTTAAAGCAAAATGTAGTTATACATATATTACAAAAGAAAGAAATTCACTGAACAAAACAGCATCCTCCAACTAAATTAACACAAATGATAGGCTGAATTATACAAAATTTTTAGTTGATGCTGAATGTTTCTTGACTCATCTGAAATGTTAAAGCAACAAAGTTACATTTTCAGGAACTGATACAAATCAACTGCGTTAGGAGGTGGATAATATGCAGTTACCCCCCAACTAGCTATATTCTTCTAATCAAAGTTCCCTTTGAACAAATACTCACTCAAATTAGTAAAGTTTTGAATTACTACAGCAGGTGTACATACAGGGATTAAACATGTAGAAAGCAAATTTTCCATTTATACACTTCAGACAAACAAAAGGCATCAGTTTTTGTGATGTTTGCAAGCTGCACCCATAAGTTTTGTTTCATGTGTTGTTCAGGTGATATGACAGCTGCTGATGCCAAAGTACAGTTATTAACAATCAAACACAAATGAATTATGGTTACAGAATTGGCAGTTAAAATTGCAAAAATGGCAGCGCACAATTTCTCGGGTGTTTGTTCCACTTGTTGCTGAAGTAGTACTGCCTGCGCTTTGGTGGTCAAATTCTTCACATCTCCCCATGTCACTGGATGACTGGCATGATGTGATCGGGTTGGTTAGAGTCACCGTTGCCATCTCTGGGTTCAGGGGTTGGTGCCATGACATCCTTGGCTGGACAAACACAACGCGCTGGTACCCACAAAGGTCCTGTAGGTGTAAACACAGCAGCCTAGCCCCGCCCCCAAGTAATTAAAGCAATTGGTCCTAACCATATTTTGTCTGGTAATGGTCTATAATATACCAGAGGAGGAGGCAAACTTGTTTTTTGTTGAAAATGCCTCTGATAAGCAGTCGAATTAGAAATTGAAAAAATTCAATTGATTCAAAGTAATACTTTTCTAACCTGTTGTGTTACCCATGACAAATTTGGGACCCGAGAGAATTATAGGGAAGACCATGAGTAACAACAATATTCCAGGTTGTACAAAATTGTAAAAAAGCTTGTGAAGAATAGGCAGGGCCATAATCTGTTTTTAAAGAAGAAGGCTTACCCAAAGCCGTAATGGCTAAAAAAAAGATGAGAAGTAAATCCATAAGGTTGGAGTCAATCCTGGGAGTGATATAAGCACCTGGAAGATTAAAAATAAGTTGGCACACATACTGAGAGTCAGAGATCAGATTAAAAGGTTGTTGAGAAAAAGTGTGGAAAGCTAAGATAGCCGCAGACAATTCTGAGCGCTGAGAGGAAACTTTCCAGATGTCGTCATGAGAATCCTTGTAAGCAATCGCTCCTCTCATTCGTCCTCCATCAGAAAAAACTGTAAGAGCTTGCGGTAGTGGAGAAGAAGAAAGTAATGAGCGAATAGGAAAGGAGGAAGTCATTAAGCAAGCAAACCTAGGATCTTTAGGCAAATGATATGAAATACAGCCTACGTAGTCAGAGCACACTGAAGAGATAAATTATTTTGAAAATAAAAGTGAACGTCAGATTTTGAAATAGGAAGAACAATATTTATTACGTCAGTTCCATTTCTTCGACAGGCTCGAGTACACCCCAAAGTTATAATTTCAGCAATAGCTTGGATAAAGGGTAAAACATTTTTAGATGGCAATGAGGCAAATAGAGCCATTCAATGCAATATACTTTTTGCTGTTCTAAAACTCCCAATATTCCTGTGGGTAGTTTACTAATAGGAAATATTAACAGAGATAACTGACAATCTCTATGAGGGATTC
>WNWU01013054.1:0-16022 GCA_012654045.1 Ptyas mucosa
ATTACTTTATTTATGGATCCTGTAGGATGGATGGATGGATGGATAAAACCAGGATGTGAAATTAATAAATTTAAGAAAATATTGAAAAGCTATTGATAAATTCTCAGAATGTAAAACTATCATAATTGACTTCAAATGTAATATTATTTGAGCATATACCAAATTGGATACCACAGGAATATGGTATCCATATTCTCCACCACTGACATAAAGTGAGAAATGATGTCGTGTTATGTGGATGATCTCTTGTGAAATTCTAATATAGGGTTTATTTTGCTGATGTCAATTGAGTAAAAGATTGTTTCTTATATGGTCAAATGCATTATTAAATTTCTTCAAGCCATTTATTCCTGTTCAATTCTATGTAATTTATCTCCTGATTTCATTCCCATATTTTCTTCAGTTCATCTATGGCTCGGCTCCAGAGATGAATATAAAAACGCAGATTGCTTCATATCAACAGATGTTCCCAGATGTTGATCTTCAGTACAAGGGAATTCTCCAGTTACTCCTCAAATTCAGATGGACATGGATTGGGTTGGTTTATATGAATAATGAGAATGGTGAAAAGTTTGTACATGATGTGGTTCCCATGTTTTCCCAGAGAGGTATCTGCTTTGCTTTCATTGAAAAGTCACCAACTGTTCCTCATTGCAATAACATTACTGATGCAATGGACACTGCAATTAAGTTGTTCAACGTTATCATGAGGAGCACTGCAAACGTAATGATAATTCATGGTGAAACTGATGACATGGTAGTTTTGAGACTATTTCCAGGCCTGTCAAATTTGGAAGGAGTACCACTATTGGCAAATGTTAAGGTGTGGGTTATGACTGCGCAGATGGATTTCATGTCGCTTCCCTTTCAAAGAAAAGGGAAGATAGACTTTCTCCACAATGCTTTATCCTTTTCAATTCACTCAAAGAAGGTGTTGGGATTCCAGAAATTTCTTCAGATGAGAAAGCCTGACTTTGAGAAAGAGGATAGCTTTATCAAGCTCTTCTGGAAAAATGCATTTGAATGTTCATTCTCTAGCTCTGTGATAAATGATGATGAAGAAGAAATCATATGCACTGGAGATGAAAAACTGGAGACTCTTCCTACATCTGTGTTCGAAATGGACATGACTGGCCACAGCTACAGCATCTACAATGCAGTCTATGTGGTAGCACATGCTTTGCATGCCATGCTGTCATCTACATTCATGTTCAGAGCAGAAAACCATGAAGCCAAACTGAACATAATAGAAAAACAATTCTGGAAGGTAATATGTTGGGTTTTTTTTATTTATCTAAAAATCATTTTCTCTTTAATTTGACTGATTTGAGATTACTTTTAAAATTAGATTAATGTACTATATATTGATATGAGATAGAGCTTGGAGGGCTCCTGCGGCCCTCTGTCAGTGAAAACAGGGCCTGGGGGCATATATGCCCCCCCTGCTGGGAGAGGGCTGTAGGAGGTCATTGCAGCCAAGAATCGGGAGTGGGGGTGGGGTACGTGCACCTCCCTGAGCTTCGTTTTTGCTGGCAGGGGGCTATTAAAACAAACTAAAAACAAAACAAAAGGAGAAATGTTTCCCCTTTTGCATTTGAGCATGGAAAGGAAAGGAGAAAGGGAAAGAGGAAAGGCAAAGAAAAAGATGGGAAGAGAGCAAGGAAGGAAAAATAAGGAAAGAGGGGAAGGAAGAAGAAAGGAGAAGGAAGAAGGAAGGAAGGCGGGAAGGGAGGGAGGGAGGGAGGGAGATTATAATGAGAGTGAGAGAGGGTCTCAGGGAAACCCTGCATTAGCACTTGGCCACCACAGGTGCCCCTGACATGAGTCCCGTGTCATGCCCACCATGGGCACCCCTACCCACACCCAGCATTGTCCACACCCACCATGGCCATGTCCTCCATGGCCATGTCCTCCATGGCCATGCCCACCCCCCAGCCCAGGTCAAACACAACCCTGATGCGGCCCTCAATGAAATTGAGCTTGACACCCCTTGTCTAGAAGAAGGAGAAATATAACTCAATCCTAACTATTCAAAGTAAGAAATAAAGAAACCTCTCATATCTGGAAATAGATCACTAACATATTTCATAAATTTATCTAATTCTACACAGTGCACTATGACTGCATTGTTCCCCCCCATTTTTAAATTAAGACATTTCTAGTTATCAAACTTCCTCTTTCATTAACACCAAACATTAGACACGCCAACAACAGCAATAGAAAATATGGATGATACTTGTAAAAATTTTGGTATCACAAAAGTCCAGTTTTGTTTAATTAAAAGGATTCACTTCTTCCACTTCTGAACAGGCCCAACCTCTTTCTTGGTGTAATGTCAAGTGTCATTCAGGATACAGTAAGAGCAAAATAGAAGAAAAGCCATTTTGTTGCTACAATTGCCTTCAGTGTCCAGATGGAAAAATTGCTAACCAGGAGGGTAAGAGATATTCCTACCTATTGTAAAACTTATGAAGATGATGTTATTGAAAAAAAAATCATAATAATAATTTCAGTGGTGATGTGCCCAATAGCTTTGGAAATTAGATAGATGATAGATGATAGTTTGATGATTGATAATGATAGATAGATAGATAGATAGATAGATAGATAGATAGATAGAAGATAGAGATAGATAGATAGATAGATAGATAGATAGATAGATAGATAGATAGAGATAGATAGATAGATAGATAGATAGATACTGTAGATAGGAGAGAGAGAGAGAAAGAGAGAGAGAGAGAGGGAGGGAGAGAGGGAGAGAGAGAGAGAGGTGGCATTCAGCCGGTTTGGAAAAACTGGTAGTTAAATTGCTGGCTGGCCACGTCCCTCCCCTCCCTGCCCGGCCCCTTCCAGGAGTCCCCATGTGCCCTGTTTTTGCTCCCAGGAGGCAACAGGGAGGCCTCCTAGGCCCAAAATGTGGCACGGGTGGGTGCGGTGAGGCCCCCCCCATTGCCTTTCTTTGCTCCCAGGAGGCTTCAGGGAGGCCTCCTAGACACAAAACGGGGCACGAGACACCGACGTGTTCCCCCCCATGTCCCATTTTTGCTCCCAGGAGGGTGCAGGAGGCCAAGTGCTGCCTACCCAGCCAGTGATTAGGGCAGAGAGCCGGTTGTTAAATTATTTGAATCCCACCACTGGATAGAAAGGTGATAGATAGATAGATAGATAGATAGATAGATAGATAGATAGATAGATAGATAGATAGATAGATGGATGGATGGATGGATGTGGAATGATTGGAATGAAATTTGAACTATAAGGATTTGTAAAACAAATTCATAAATGCTCTAGTTATTACCACTTTTTTGATTAAAAGAAATAAAGTACTGACATAGGTGCAAAAAATCCATTTTACTCATAACAGTGAAAATTAAAATCTCTTTTGAATTTCCACTTAGAATATTCTTTACATTTCATCATTTACATCACATATTCATTCTCTTACTTTATGCAATATATTTAAACTCTTTTTTTTTTCAAGTATACATTTTTGAATATGCTTTTCAGTAAATTTCCTCTAAATGTTTGTGGTCTTTTTAAGTTAAATACTGCATTGATGTTGCAGAAAAATATTAAAAATAAAGTTTCCAGTTCTATTAATTCATGAGAACAAAATTCTATTTTTTTTTAATATCCTGAGCATGGAATCTTGGGAATATAGCTTTAAGCAAATTATATAAGTAGGTTTGCTTTTCATATTTTAAGCCAGAAGACAGTAAAAGTTTTCTTTTGATTCTTTTGGTACAATTTCAGTATTTATATCTAACTTGATATTATCTTTTGTAGACATGGATGATTGTGTTCAATGTCCAGAACATCAGTACCCAAACAAGAAACAGGACTCCTGTATCCCAAAAATTATAACATTTCTGATGTATGAAGAGCAATTAGGCACCATTTTGGCAGGTTCCACTCTTTTCTGTTCTTTGACTACACTAGTAATTTTTTGGATATTTGTGAAGAATAAGAACACTCCTCTAGTTAAAGCCAACAACCAGAGTCTCACCTATATTCTTCTTATTGCTCTCCTTTTGTGTTTTCTTTGTGCTTTATTATTCATTGGCCGGCCTTCCAAGGTGACATGTGTCCTTCGTCAAACTGCATTTGGCATCATCTTCTCAGTAGCCATCTCTTGTGTTTTGGCCAAGACCATCATTGTGGTTGCAGCTTTCATGGCCACCAAGCCAGGTTCGAAGATGACCAAATGGGTGGGGAAAAGATTAGGCGTGTCCATAGTATTGTGCTGCTCTTTTATTCAAATTATGATTTGTACTACATGGCTGACAACTTCTCCCCCATTCCCAGATGTTGACATGAATTCAATAACAGAAGAAATCATCTTGGAATGTAGTGAAGGATCAGTTTTCATGTTCTACTGTGTCTTGGGCTTTTTGGGATTGCTTGCTTTTGTCAGCTTCATAGTGGCTTTTCTAGCAAGAAAATTGCCAAATACGTTCAATGAAGCCAAGCATATTACCTTCAGTATGTTGATCTTTTGCTCAGTCTGGGTATTGTTTCTTCCAACTTATCTGAGCACAAAAGGGAAATACATGGTTGCTGTGGAGATCTTCTCTATTATAGCCTCCAGTGCTGCATTGCTAATTTGCATCTTTTCTCCTAAATGCTTTATCATTGTTTTGAGGCCTGACCTGAATAGGAAACAGCAACTAACAAAGACAAAACTATAGAAGGGCATCCCAAAGGTGCTTTTCTCAAGAGGCAACTGGACTTTCTGTTTTTCTTTGAAGATGTTTTGCTTCTCATCCAGGGAAGTTGTTCAGGTCTTGGATAAGAAGCGAAACATCTTCAAAGAAAAACCAGAAAGATCAGCTGCCTCTTGAAAAAGCACCTTTGGGACAACCATGACCAGGATGACTGAGAATCTCCATAGAGATATAGAAGGACGTGTATAGCCCTTTATAAATTTGATTGTAGTGTTATACCCATATACAGTAGTGAAATTCATTTTTTTTTACTACCGGTTCTGTGGACGTGGCTTGGTGGGCATGGTGTGGCTTGGTAGGTGTGGCAGGGGAAGGATACTGCAAAATCTCCATTCCCACCCCACTCCAGGGGAAGGATACTGCAAAATCTCCATTCCCACCCCACTCCAGGGGAAGGATACTGCAAAATCCCTATTCTCTCCCCACTCCTGGGGGAAGGATATTGCAAAGCATCCATTTCCATCCCACTCTGGGGCCAGCCAGAGGTGGTATTTGCCGGTTCTCTGAACTACTCAAAATTTTCACTACTGGTTCTTCAGAACCTGTCAGAACCTGCTGGATTTCACTCCTGTCCATATACCTGGAGAAAACCCTATTTAAGTCTGTGCTCTCTGCTTCAGTCAGTATTGCATCCTTCTTGCAATTACTGCATTCATCTCAATTGTTATCAAATATGATACAAAGTATTGATATTAAGCTATAAAAACCTACATGTCTTGTATACCGGCTACATTTTGCATGGTTACCTTTGTGGTGATTTTAAGCAGCTTGCCTATTGTTTACCAGAGGGAATGCAAAAGGTCCCCTTAATCCAAAAGGAGAAAAGACAAGGAGGGAGCATTCCTCAGATAAAATCCACTAAGTGCAGACCCCCAAAGTACAAGAAGTTCTCGACTTACAACAGTTCATTAAGTGACCTTCAAATTTACAACGGCATTGACATAAAGTGACTTATGACCATCTTTCACACTTACGACTCATGATTGCATGATCAAAATTCAGACATTTGACAACTGACTCATATTTATGACAGTTGCAGGGTCCTGGGCAGTGATGAAATCTTGTTGGTTCTGTCTGGTTCGCGCGAACCAGTAGCGGCAATAGCACGTGGTGCGGCGAACCTGTAACAACGACAGCGCAAGGCCCACCTGCCCAGATGTTGTTACTTCCTGGTTTTCACTAGGAAGTAACTGTTTTTGACCCTCTGCACAAGCACTTCCAAACCGGTAGGAAAGGTAAGTAGATTTCACCCCTGGTCCTGGGGTCATGTGATCACATTTTGTAACCTCCGGGCAAGCAAAGTCAATGGAGAAACCACTTAACAACCATGTTACTGTTTTGTCCCCATCTCCCCCACACACAAACACCCACCCCAAAGGGTTAAATAATTGTTCCAAAACAGTCAAAGGTTCGTTATCAAAACTTGGCAGCAACGCAGCAGCTGCCTGCCAAGAGCTTTTACTCCAAGAAGGAGGGGTTGTTCCTCCACCAGATAACACAAAAATACAGACAGTTTGAAGTAGTCCAGTAACAGAAACTCACAACAGATGAGGCGTTGTTCATCCAAAAGTGCAAGTGACTCACCAGAGTTTTTGCTTTGTCCGTCACAGAGCTGCAATGGCCATCACCCTCCCTTATATAGCCTGTGGGGTGTAGTCCAGTGACTCAGCTCAATCTCTGGCACACCTCCTCATCTGCTGTGACCGTTTAGCACGCCGACGCTGGCGTGGATCCAGCCACAACTTGTCTCCCTCATCACTCTCCGACAGATCGGAGACACCTGGCTCCTGGCCAATCTCCTCTCCTTCGGCCAACACCTGAGGAGTTGCCAGAGAGGAGGGGCCGGGAGAGGGAGGCCTGGCCGGCTCCTCTCCTTCATGTTTGGAGCCCTCTTCCTCTGACCCCCTTTTCTTGGGGGTCGGAGCCACAACAGTTACTAATTGAACACTATAGTGATTCACTTAACAACTGTGGCAGGAAAAGTCATAAATTGGGGCAAAATTCACTTAGCAAATGTCTCACTTAGCAACAGAAAGTTTGGGCTCAATAGTCATCATAAATCAAGGAGATCATTTTCGGTTCCGGATGGCAGCAGACGCTGCCTGGGTGAGTTCTTGCCCCAGCGTCTGAATCCCCCCGCCTGGAGGCCCCTCGGGGCTGGGTGTCCTGGTTTTGGGGTATCCGCCATTAAGGGTGGCTCGCCAGGTGTCCCCTGCCTCAATTCCAGGGGCTGGGCGGCCAATGCTGGCGCGCCCGAGGCTCCAGCGAGTGTAGGCGGCACGTAGCGGCCATTCCCAAGGCCATTCCGTGCCTATGTGCCTGTAGGACCCGGTGTATATCAAAATTAAGGCAGCAGGTAAAGAGGCGATCGGAAGAGGAAGGGATGCAGGCCGGAGAATAAGTAGAAAAGGAGAGACCTTGATTGGCGAAGCGACGAGGCGTCCTGCGAGTGAGAGGGGGGGTCGAAGTTTTTCTCCCTCCCTTGTAGCTGGGAAGGGCGCCGTGGTTGAGAAGAAAGAGGAGGAAAAAAGAATGAGACCTCTTACCTCACTGATTCTTCGTGGAGAATGATGGAGGTGGAATTCAGGAAGGGAGGCTAGAGGCCTCTCTCCTTCTGGAGAATCATGGCCGGGGCCTGATTTCCTGCTTCTTTGTACACAATTGAAGACATCACCCACCTCTGGTTTCCTGTTTGACCTACTCTACAAGCCGGACTCGTTGCTCCTGTGAGCGCCCTCTGGTGGATTATGAGGAAACAGTGCTGATTTTTAAGAGAATCTTCTCTCTCTGGATGCTTGTGCCTACCTGAGGACCTCTCATTCTTTATTCCTGTAAGATGGCTAAAGGACAAAGACCAGCTGCAGGTGACATGGAAATTTTTTTGGAGAAATTGGCAAAATTGGATGAGAAGCTTGATAAACTTGATAACCAACCAAAGAAGTAGCACAATCTCCATTCGATCACATTTCTCTAACAGGCAGAAATGCAAATCTGAATTTACAACTATATTTGTCAATATAGTAGCAAAATGGAGGCATGTTGACCATTAATGAATGCATCCATCCACCTTTTTAATGCTTTGATTTATGAAATAATTATCCTAATCAATGAAGGATTTTCATTTAATTAAAATTAATGAACACTTTAAAAAAAAAGGGCAACTGGAAATAAAATCTGAAATGGTAGTTATGAAAAAAGATTTAATTGCTGTTCAACAGGTGGCAGAGGAGAATAAGAAAAAGGTGGGAGGTTTGGAGGGGGAGGTGTGGGCAATCCAGAAGAGGGAAGAAATGAGAGGAAATGTAATTTTAACCTTGCAGCTGGATAGAATGTCTTATTTTCTCAGGTTTCAAAATGTGGAAGAGGTGGACCAGGAAGATCTGCGAGAAGTGATGGTTAAATTGTTGGGCGAATTTATTGAAAGAGGTTTGGACTTTATGAGATGGGATATGGATCTCACAATATGCAATTTTACGTAGTGTCCCAAGAGAGGTCCACATTAAATTTGTGAGAAGGGAAACGAGAGATGAAATACTGAGAACTCAAAGATCGGGGGCGCTCATATACAGGGGCAAGGAGGTCACTACTCGCACCTAGACAGGTTCGAGAATTAAGAAGAAATTATTATTTTTTATCAAGTAAATTGTACCTTAAGGGAATTGGCTTCAGGTGGTTGATGCCGGAAGGTTTGATGATTTTCTGGGAGGGCAGTAGGAAGAAAATTAGTAGTGTGGCGGAGGCTCAGGCATATCTGGAGCAACATAAGACCCTCCTAGAGGGTGAAGATACAGGAACCGAGGAAGGGGAGGTACCAGATGATCAAGGAACGGGGGCGGGCGAGGCCGTGGCAGTCCAGGAGGAGGGGGGTGCTAAGGCCAGAACCTTGAGATCCAGAACCAAGAAATGACGAAGTGGGAGGAATCTATTACTTTGTGCCTTTTATGATATCTCTTATTTTTGTAAACTTTAATATTACTCTGGATACTGAACTGATATTTTTGTATAAATCTGGTTGTTAAATTTGAAATTTTAATAAGGGAAGATCTGCTGTATGTGAAAAAAAGAATATATATATTATCTTTGTAAAAGGATAATGAAAATTCCACATATTGTAAGCGATAATATTGTTTATTTTTAACCAATAAAAACTTTTATAATAAAAAATAAATAAATCAAGGACTAACTGTAGTTACTTCCAGGTGAGGAGCCAATGTTTCATTTCTTTGACAATCTTTCCGAATCAAACATTAGTATTCAATTTTACCTGGGTTTTCTGCTACTATTTAAGAAATTTCTTTAATTGATTGTTTTGTGGTTGGAATCTGTTTGTACTATACAGTATTCTACTAATATATTTAAAACAGCAATGATTTTTAGAACTTAGCAGCTACTGTCTCCACTTAGGGGCTCAATTCTCTAGAAATTTAATAACAATTCAGAAGCTTCACAAGTAAAAACATCAGACAAATGCAACATATGTGTAATGTCACACAAAGAATGTATTATAAAATAAAATAATTAAGCTAAATTCTTCTTTTGACACCCTTTCTCCAGCTTTTCCATTGAAAATGTTTAACAAGGGCTGTTTCTGATCAGTTATTTATCATGTCCTGTGCTAAGCACATTAGGCTACAGGCATACGCCATAATTTAGGTAGTCTTCAATTTACAACCAATCATTTAACAATTGTTTGAAGTTACAATGATCTGTATATTGCACAAACCAGAAGTAGGGCTGAAACAGTATCTGCAAACCTCTTACATTCTGGACATAAAATGTTTCAACTTCTCCCCTCTGGATGCCACTGCAGGACATTGCATGCCAAAACAATTAGACACAAATATGTTTCCCCTATACCATAACTCTGCTAAATACCTAATTCCTGCAGCAGTGTCTTAGACTTTAATATATATTTTCCATGTTGTAAGCTGTATTGATATTATCCTTCCCATCTTCTCATCTTTCCTACTACCGTCTCTTATTGGTATCTATGATTTATCACTTGTTGTATATTATAATTTATGATTGTAATTATGATCTATGATACATGACCTATCACTTTGTTTGTATGTACATTGAGAGCTTATGCACCAGAGAAAAATTCCTTATGTGTCCAATCACACTTGGCCAATAAAGAATTCTGTTCTGTTCTGTTCTGTGCATTTCTGTGCATTTCTGTGCTGTCCCGTGCCGTCCCGTGCCGTCCCATCTCACCCCATCCCATCCCATCCCATCCCATCCCATCCCATCCCATCCCATTCTATTCTATTCTATTCTATTCTATTCTTTAAAAGGAGTGCTTTACAACCTGGAAGTCATGTGATTGCTATCTAGGACCGTGGCAACCTGTTCACATAATGCTTAGAGATTGCTGTTCTGGTCCCAATTATAGTCATAACTTGAGGATTATCTTTTAATATGTGTAATAGAAACCAACTTCTTTAATAATTAAACAATTCAAGAAACACAAACATGCATAGGAAGAATTAAACAAAGAAACAAACAAACCAAAAATCATTTCCAGAACCAAAATATTGTGTAGGAAAATCATTTTTTCCTGGGAAGAAAAGTCTTGTATGTTGCAAGAAATATTGTATCAAATTAATCTATTTTGACAAATGGGCTTTAGTGAACTGGTTTTGTTTATTATGTAAGTTGAAGCGTCTCCAGGTTTCTCTAAATATGCATACAGATTCACACAGACACATAGACACAAACATACTTGCAAATACATAAACACAAATACACGGAGATAGTGTGGGATTTATTTTCTCTTAATTTTTCTCTAATGTGCAGATTGTGAAACTCGGGACTTAATAAGACTTTTTTTTTTGCTATTTTTTCTAACATTCTAAAGGAATAATGTCCATGAATTGTTCTTAGTAATTGCACCTTCCTTATACAATTGCTACTATGATGAAGAAAACCAGGGCTGAGAAGATGTGAATGATATATTATCTACTTATGGTTCCCAAGGACCTATATTTCTGAATTGGGCTTTTCACCACTACAATTATCAACATGTATTTCAACTGCGTATTCTAATCCCACTAGAATTCTTCTAACCACCATGATGCCTGGCATTTCTCTTTTATTCCTTGTTCTCCACTGGAAAAAAAAAAACATAAACAATATTTCTACTGAATTAAACCATGAGATTTCATCATTCACAATTCATTTCATCTGTAATCCTGAGCTAGCTATTCCTTCTCTAATCACTGAATGTCTGTACAGGAATCACTGTCTCCGAAATGCCACACAACGAAGCAAAAGTATCTGAAAAAGAACAAAGTAGCATTCCCTTCACTATTTCAACTTGGAGATAGCAATAGCACTTAGACTTACATACCGCTTCACAGTGCTTTACAGCCCTCTCTAAGAGGTTTACAGAGTCAGCATATCGGCCCCAACAATATGGGTCCTCATTTTACCCACCTCGGAAGGATGGAAGGCTGAGTCAACCTTGACCCTGGTGAGATTTGAACTGCCAAATTGCAGGCAGCCAGCAGTCAGCAGAAGTAGCCTGCAGTACTGCACTCTAACCACTATGCCACTGCGGCTCTTATTTATTTATCATCAGGTTTCTGAACTATTTATAATCACATTTCTGAATCTGAATATTTGTCACTAACAACTAGTAGCATGCTGGCCAAGATTGTGAGAGATGAATCTCAAAAAGGAATTGCTACGTTCAGAGTGACGGTGCTGGAAGCCATGTGTCTGATGATTTGGGGTCAGGTTGAATGTAAGATTCCCAATTCTAAATGCAGCATCAGTGACCCTTTGCCTTTTCTTCACAAGGAATACAAACCAGGAGACCTCAACATTGTAGGCATTCTGTCTAAGATCTACATATTTTATAACATGGTGGAATTCAATGAACCACCCTCTAATAATCTTTTTGATGAAATTCTGTAAGTTTATTTCAGTATTCTTCATAAGTAATACAAGCCTCTAATTTTATACAGGACATGTATGTCTTGTCCAGACTAGGGATTCCTTACATATTCAGTTTTGGCATGACAATAACTTTTTTGGGGGATACCTAGTTGCCTAAACATATTCCATACCTTCAAATGGTGAACACAATTAAATGTCTTTGGATAATCAATGAATCACATACTGACTTTTTTGGTGCAGGGGTTGGGTTTTTTCTTTATCTATGATGCATCAGCAATCATTATTTCCTCCGCTTTTTCCAAAAGCATCTTGAATATCTGGCATCTGCCTTTATACGTTGGATGCCAGTCAGCACTGAATAATCCTAGGGATTATTTTGCTGGCAAATGAAAATAAATATATTGTTTATACACTCTATTAAACTTCCTTTCTTAAGTCTGCTGATTGTGTTATTCTTTGGATGTCCTGGCATTGTTTGGTTTTATAGATCCTTATAGATCCTTCTTGCTTGCCATATTTGCATAGAATAAATTCAATTTGTACCATCTTCAATTTGTAATGACCAGAACACTGATATAAATTTCTCTCCTATTACTAGAGGTTTTGGAAGTGATGAATTTCTTCTAAGAAATCTTGAAGTCTGTCATCTCTACAGCAGAAAATTTCTTATTTCCATCTTTTGATTTTTATCTTCCTTGAATCTACTGGTATTTACTATCTGTCCATTTGTGCTATTTAGCATAGGCATTTGAGGTTGGACTCTCCTTTTGCATTTGAAAATCTTTGCAAAGTCTTCCATTCTTCTTTGTGTCATGCATGCCTTTACAGATATCATTGTAATATTGCTTCTTGTCTCGTAAAACAGCTCACTGGAACTTTTTGTTAAGTTCCTTCCTGAGATGTTTATGTTTCTTGGGTTTGACTACTATTACTTCTTCTCCTTCTCCTTCTCCTTCTCCTTCTCCTTCTCCTTCTCCTTCTCCTTCTCCTTCTCCTCCTCCTCCTCCTCCTCCTCATTCTCTAATGTCTCTTCTGATATTCTTTCTGTTTCCTGTGTTTCTTGATCTTTAGCAGTTTCTTTTCACATTCATCTTTAACTTATTTTTCTGAGTAAACCCTGCCAAAACAATAATTCCTTAGGTAGTAAAAAACCATTCTCTTAATCAAACTTTTCAAATATTGTGTAAAAAAAATATGAGAGAAGTTGGATTGAATTTGAAAATAATTGCTGATGGTCATGCATTTTCATAAAAATCATTTGGAGTTTGCTGAATTGAAATATTCTAAATATGGAATCATCCATGTATTTACTCATTCTTCTTTTAGGGTCATGACACCTCTCTTTCAGCAGTTCCTGGCTTTGCAATTTGCAGTCAAGGAAATCAATGAAGATCCTCATATATTGCCCAATTATACCCTGGGCTCCCATATCTACAATAGTTATTTTACCACAATTTGGATTTATCGTGCCTCGTTAGAACTATTTTCTGCTCAGAACAGATTTACTCCCAACTACAGCTGTGACCAGCAGAACAGACCAATAGCTGTCATTGGAGGACCGACACCTGCAGTTCAGGCCCATATGCCAACCATCTTGTCTCTCTACAAAACACCACAGGTACCATACTTTCATGGAACATAAGCATTTTATAAGAGTTGCATTCATACATGGAATCCCTTTTTAATGTGTGTTTTTTAATGGCACCAGAATTAATTATCTTATGACCAGAACAAGTAAAGTGTATATGTTTATACATGATCCATACATGTCTTACAGACAGATAAATAGACAGTGAGTCATTGTAATGCAATGGCAAAACTGTTGAAGTAGAAATGAGGAGACCTGGGTTACATTTCTCCTTGAGGGAAAGAGTCTACCTAGGTTTTAAATTAATTATTCTCAAACACTTAGAATGGGAAACTGAAAAATACAGTGATGAAATGTAAAATTTGTTACTATCG
This sequence comes from Ptyas mucosa, assembly GCA_012654045.1. Classification (NCBI taxonomy): domain Eukaryota; kingdom Metazoa; phylum Chordata; class Lepidosauria; order Squamata; family Colubridae; genus Ptyas; species Ptyas mucosa. Next base: position 13,587 of record WNWU01013054.1, read on the forward strand.
GTTCTGTGGGCGTTGCTTGGGGGGTAATGTGACTGAGTGGGTGTGGCCAAATTTTTTTTTTAACTTTTAAAACCAATTTTTCTACAACCTCTTTGGCCAAAGAGGTTGTTAAAAAATGCTTTCAAAAACCTCTGATAATCAGACAACTCAGCTGGGATCGTCGGAGGCTTTTAAAAGCAATTTTTCTACATTTTTTTGGCCGAAGAGGTTGTAGAAAAAAATGCTTTTAAAAGCCTCTGATGATCCCAGCTGAGCCGCGTGATCATCAGGGGCTTTTTCTTTTTTAACTTTTAAAAGCATTTTTTCGGCCGAAGAGGTTGTAGAAAAAATGCTTTTAAAAATAATTTTAAAAAGCCTCTGATGATTGCACAGTTCAGCTGGGCATGGGGGGGAGGGATTTTTGCTACCAGTTCTCCGAACCACCCACCGCCATCGCTACCGGATCGGCTGATCCGGTCCGAACCAGGAGCATTTCACCCCTGAAAAAATATATGTACTTACTAACCCATGTAAGCAATATGGAACTTTACAATCCATATCTGTCAGCAAAGAAGTTTTCCTTTTCCTCCTCCTCCTCCTCCTCTTCCTCTGCCTCCTCCTCCTCCTCCTCCTCCTCCTCCTCCTCCTCCTCCTCCTCCCCCCTTCCTCCCCCATTCCTCCATTCTCATTGTTATCAATGTTATTATTGCTAGTTTTGAAGTTTTATTATTCAGCTGAAGAGAAAAAGCTAGGGATAGTATAACCAGAGCAAAATATAACAATAATATTCAGGTTCCAAATAACACCCTTAACAAAAGAAGACTCCAAGGCTAGCAATTCCTCAAAGTTCCATTTTATTAGAGGTATCATATTTGGGAAAACCCAAATCTGTGAAAGTTCCAGGTTTTCCCCACCCAAAAGAAAGTCAAAGATCTATCCCCTGCACCCACAAGTCCATCAATAGTCCAATCATTTCAACGTCCCAACTGGAGACAACCCCCCCCCCATCACTCCCATCTAGGTGCAGGCTGAGAGTCCTTGACTCCCATAGAAAAGGATGTTATTATGGCTAATCCTCCACCGACTCCTTGCAATCCCCCCTCCCACGTTCCCAGGCACTAAATGTGGCAGCCCTGAAGCTCCAACAGAAAAGATGGCTTCCAGGACTGACAGATAAAATATATTAAAACTTATACTTCAAGTAGATGGACAACATTTCTTTGAAAAAGTAATAAAAACACAAAATATTTCATAACGTAGAATTTTCATACCATAGAATTTAGACCCAGAAAGAACTAAAACATTAGTTTAGGATCAGTTCATTTGCAATGTCACGCACACAAAAAACAATGTCTGGAATAGATGAAGAATGGATTTAAAAATAGGCAAAAGAGTCCCAGATTTGAAAGATAAGGATTTTGAGCTTGACAACATATCCAGCATAATCTGCCTCCTCAGAAGATACTATGTTTTCAGAGATATTGCAGGATAGGAGTTATATTATTCTTTATTGTGAGATACATCACCTCCATCAAATATAATATGCATGCAATGTAATGAATTTATTGCTAGTGCATTTCTGAAGCTAATTCCCCCCAAAATATAATGCAATTTTTTTAATTTATTAGTTTGTCAAACATGTACAAGATAGCAGGTATGAATATAAACATGGACATGAACGAAAGAAATGAATACAAATGGGGACAGTAGGACAGGGATGGTAGGCATGCTGGGGTGCTTATGCCCGCTCCCTTTACGGACCTCTTAGGAATGGGGAGAGGTCCACAGTAGACAGTTTAAAATTGAGGCTGTGGGGGTTTGAGGATGTAACAACGGAGTTGGATAGAGCATTCCAGGCGTTGACTACTCTGTTGCTGAATTCCAAGTCTTTCACAGCTACTGAACTATAAACCTGAAAGCAATGTTGAGATTTCTTTTACCATTTCATTAATTCATATATGAAACATGGACTTGAAATTTCAAAGTCACTGGTTCTTAAATTCTAGTTTGGGTCCATTCAGTTATGAGTAAATGTCACCAAATGCAATCCCATTTTTTCCTCCTTTCCCTTTGTTTTCTTCAGCTCATCTATGGCTCAACTCCAGAGATTAATGCAAAAACACAGGACCCTATATACCAACAGATGTTCCCAAATGTGGGCCAACAATACAAAGGAGTTCTCCAGCTATTGCTCTATTTCAGATGGGTTTGGATTGGGGTGTTATATTCAAATAATGATTATGGTGAAAGATTTATACAGGATATAGCTCCCATGTTTTCTCAGAATGGCATCTGCTTTGCTTTCAGCAAAAGATTCCCAGAAATAACTTATTCCAATAATATTCTATCTGCTGTGGAATCTGGGTTAAAAATGTACAGTGTTGTTATGGGAAGCACAGTAAACGTAGTAATGGTGTTTTGTGAAATTGAACACATGATTCTTCTGAGATTGTTTCC
>WNWU01013073.1:0-19787 GCA_012654045.1 Ptyas mucosa
TGTTTAACTGTTTAAAGATTTTGAATTTTTTGGAAAAAGAAAAAAAAAACAGACAGCAGTTTAATGCCAGTTAACTAAGCGATGAGCGACGATGAGGAGGCAACTTACAGCTGTATTGGAATATTTGAGAAGAATAAACAGATCACAGCAATGCTGGTGTATTGGGTTGTGAAATATGCCCTGATTTGAATGATTTGGATTATTTTATTAAGGACTGCAACAAATTTGGACTTAATTGCAATCGCAGAAGTTCTACTGAATATAGCAAATTGAAGTTTCCTGCTTGATGGTAATGAATACAAGGCAAAAGGACTATGGACCTAGGGCAATTGCAGTTGATCTGGTGGTTTCCCTAATATGTCTGACGAATTTATTAATCTAATTTTTGACTGGATTTGATGGATATCATTTCAAATATAATTACAATTACAAAGTCACTCGGGGTTTTTTTTTTTATATATACAGAAGCAATTTTTATTTAGGTGGGTAGACGTAAATGAAGATATCTTATATGCTGTTGGAAGATGTGAAGACAAGAAGATTAGCAATTGGTTCAATCTAGTATGAAGAATTTAAAGGATTGATAAAGTTCTTAAATGATGTTCTTAGCTGATTTGTTAATATGTATTGATATAAGAGGTTTGATTATTAATTAAAAAATTATTGTTAATATTATTTCTTATTAAGTGTTTTGATTATAATTGGACCTTGATGGTTTAAAAGTGAAGGACGGAAGAGTTTATATAGTAATTTTTTTTTATAATCGGAGGTTTTTTGAGTGAGGGTTTCCTTTTTTTTTCTTTCTTTTTGTTGTTGTTGTTGTTGTTGTTTTGTTTTAAATGAAAGAAGTTATAAAATATTTTGTTAAATTGTATAGACCTAATAATTTGTTAAGTAACAATTAGCCAAATTGAGTAATGATAGGTTTGATTAGATACTACTTAATTGTTTTAATTGCTGTAATTATAAATGGAGATAATTTTGTTGAATTAGATGGAATAAGGAGAAAAAAAGACTTGCTTTCCTTTTATCTATTTGTTTAATGATCATGATTATAATAAGTGTGAAATGGAGTTTAATTTAGAGAATTTAAGCTGTATTTTATTTTGTACTTGCTCTGGGAAGTCGGGGGAGGTGGTTGGGGAGGGGGGGAGAAAATGTATGTAAAATTTTTAAAACTTTTTCAATTAAAAAAAAAAATTTGATGTTAAACTTCCGTTGATAATAAGTTGTGCAGATTGTTCATGATAAATTGCTCCAATCGCCTGTATAAACCGCTCCCCCAAATCCATTTTTTCCAAAGTCTTAATTATAAAATTCCAATTCACTTGATCAAAGGCTTTTTCCGCATCCAAAAAAACCAGCGCTGCAGAGATCTGTTTATTCTTATCTAGATAATCCAATAAGTCTATGATTTGCCTAACATTCTCCTTCATATATCTGCCTTCGATAAATCCCACTTGGTCGTGATGAATTACCTCTTGAGTAACTGGCATCAGTCTGTTGGCTAACACTTTTGCAAAAATTTTATAATCTGTATTTAAAAGAGATATTGGTCTATAATTTTCTGGTTTCTTAGGACCTGATTCTTCTTTCGGTGTCAATGAGACAAAGGCTGCTTTCCACGAGGAAGGTATCTTACCTCCTTGTTGTATATTACAAAATAAGTCCTTAAGATGCTCAATCATTTCCGCTTGTAAGGTTTTATAATAAACTGCAGTCAGGCCATCCATCCCTGGAGCTTTGGCTGTTTTCATTTGTTTTATAGCAAAACTAATCTCCTCAACTGTTATTAATTGATCCAAGTTTCCCTTTTGGACTGATGAGACCTTTGAAACTCTTTTTTCTTCTAGATATTTATCTATACAACTGTTCTGTATATTATCTTTAGTGTATAACTTAGTATAATAATCCAAAAAGGCCTTCTTAATTGATTCTTGTTGGAAAACTTCTTTGCCTGCATACTCAATACTATCAATAGTCCGTGTAGTTAATTGTTTCCTCAAAGTATATGCCAACCATCTGCCCGGTTTATTAGCATTAGTAAAAGTATTATGCTTTGCAAATTGTAAGTTAGTTGCTGCCTGATCCGCTATAAGCATTTGAAATTGATCCTTCAAAAGTTTTATAACTGTTTGCAATTTTCTGTCTGCTGGTTTTTGTATCAATTGCTGCTCTTTTTTCTTTATCTCTCTTTCCAAGTCTAATCTCTTTTTCTGTTGATTCTGTCTATGTTTAGAGTTCATTTGAATCAGTACCCCCCCGCATATATGCTTTACTTGCATCCCAGACTATTTCAATAGGGGTACCTTTATTTAAATTCAGTTTAAAAAACTCCTTTAAGTGCTTTTTAAGTTCAATTATGTTTTTTTCATATCTGAATAAATTTTCGTTTAATCTCCAAGATCTTCTTTCTCTTTTCCCCATCTCAATTTCCATCCAGACCGGACTGTGGTCAGTCAAAGTCCTAGGAAATATCTTTGTCTTCTTTACTTTAGGAAGTAAGTCAGTAGTTAACAAAATAAAATCTATCCTGGAAAAGGATTTATGCCTGTCCGAGTAAAAAGTAAAGTCCAATTCATTTGGGTTATGAACTCTCCAAATGTCTTTCATTTCCAAATCTTCTTGCATTTCAAAAAAAGCTTGTGGTAGCTTAGCCCCTAATTTAGCCATACTTTTTTTTGTCCTTTCTAGGTTGAATCACTCCATTCCAGTCCCCCATAATTAAAATAGTTGTATAATTCCAATCCAAAATTTTTAAATGAAGCATTTTGTAAAAACTTTCCTGTTGCTGGTTTGGAGCATATATTCCAACCAACAGAATTGGACCATTTTCTGTAAGAAGTTCGATTGCTATATATCTTCCACAATCATCTGCTTCTATAATTTTAGCTGAAAGTCTTTTATTTATATAAATCATCACACCATTCTTCTTTTCCGAATTTGAGGCAACAAATTGCATTCCCAATCTTGAATTTATCAAATATTTCTGGTCTTGCAATTTTATATGGATTTCTTGCAAACAAATAACATCATTATGAAATTGCTTCAAATAGTGAAATACTTTCTTTCTTTTTTGTGGAGAGTTCAATCCGTTCACATTCCAAGACAAAAATTTAAGTGTCATTTAATCCAGTCTGAAATTTTGAGAGCAATTGCCAAAGATTCTTTTCCACAGAAGTAATCTTCGGTTTAGCTCCTCCCATGATTTCAGCTTGCACGTTTCCTTTAGCCTTTTTTGCTCGTTGTGGTTTGTATTGCTCCTGTTGTTGTGCTTCCTTCATTTGTCTGGACATTGCTCTGGTTATACGTTGCTCTTCCAGTTTAGGTGTTCTCGATTCAAGATCCAATGCCTCCTCTGTAGGCCATCTTTAAATAGCCAGCAACCAATGGGAGCCCAGGGTTCGAATCCGATGGCGCGAAAAAATCTGAACCCCGAAATGGATGAGGGACAACCCGGGGGCAACCCCAAGCAACGACCACCGAACAACCGAGGCCCACCGACCGAACTAGAGATCGAAGGGGGCCTAGAGATACTGGCTGCCACGCTAGGCCCCAACACCACCACCAGGCCTACAGTGCAAAACGTTAGCCCTGAAGAAGCCCACGAAGGACTTGGGGCAAACGAAAGGCCAGCCACCGTCAACAACAACTACCAACCTACAACGACCGATCCGCTACCTACGTGACGAACGCCAACCGAGCCCTGCCGCCCGACGACAGCCCTAACCGCAACCGAGGGAGACCAGGCCAGATACCTACCGTTCCAGCATCCACCGCCGGGATTCGCACCGCATCTGGGATCCAGCCCACGTGCATCGGGATCGTCCGCCGCCGCCGCCGCCGCCAATCCACCGTTGGGCCTATGGAGGCCCCAACCGTCGTCTGCCGCCTCCAGCTGATCATCCGGAGAAGAACCAGCAGCGTGGAGGGAGATCCAAGGACTCAGCGCCCGGCCCAGGTCACGTAGAGGCGAGTCCGACCTTCAGCCAGCAGGCCTGGGCCTCCAGCAAGGAGCCCCGGACAGGAGCTCCTCACCCGGCGAGATCCAACGCAGAATGAACTTCACGCATGCGCAGTCGCCACCTGCAATGAAAAAAACTGTGAACATAGAGACAAGTCAGTTCAGACTTATCTCAACCATACCCCAGCCTTATTGTGAGTTCAATCACATCCTGGACCATGGACAGCTACATTCTGTGAGTAGCAATTGCAACCATTCTGGGCTAATGAACATTAATTTACAAAAATTACAGGCAGATGGGGGGAACCTAGTGGAATGGAGCCAGCAGTTGCAGGTTGCCTTCATGAAAGAAAATGTGTTTTTCCTGATTAATAACCCCCCACCAAAGCCTTGGTCACTAGAAATTGACTGCCTGCATCATAAAGCTTTTACATTATTGTTAACTTCCATTCCCACAACTATGTATCCCACTATTGGTGACAATTTTACTGTATCTGAGGTAATGCAAAAGCTATACAACTTGTTCTACAGTCAGAGCAGGGCAACAACTACAAGGATTTCCAGGGAGTTTTACTCTGCCAGACACAAGGCAGGGATTACCATGAGTGAGCATATTCTCAAATTAAATGCCACCAGAGCTGAACTCATGCAAAGGGGGAATTGATAACAGATGAGAGCATGATGAGCATCATCATCAGTTCATTAGACAGCAGCTGGGATAATTTTGTGACCCAGCTGGATAGCCTAAATTTAGAACACCTATCCCTAGGCACACTCACAAATAGGCTAATAGCTGAGGACAGCCTGAGAAGGGACCGCCATCTATCCAGAAGGGAACCCAGACCCATAAAGAGGGTTGAGTTCCAGGATAGAGCTAGGAACGCCCCTGAATGCTTTAACTGTGGTTCTAGGAACCACCTAAAAAGAGACTGCCCCAGAAACAACAGAGACAGGAGGCATGACGATTATAGAGGGAGACATTCACCAGAACATAGAAGGAAACAATCCCCAGAGCATAGAACATTCAAAGGGAGAGAGCGTGGGTGGTCCCCCAACCCCAGAAGGTCACAAGAGCGTAGGGACAGCTCTAGAGACAGCTATTCAGGGCACATGTATGGCTTCAAGTGTGATGATTCAGGAAGTGAACCAGAGGCAAGGGAAAACATGTGGCTTCTAGATTCGGGAGCCACAGATCACACAACGTATAACCCTAAACTATTCAGCACACTCAACAAAGCAGACTTCAGGCTAAAAGTAGCTAACCAAAGCAGTGTTCAAGTGGTAGGGAAAGGGATCATACACATACCACAAGTTGGGAAAATAGAGGGGGTATTGTACGTACCGGAGATACCTCATAATGTACCGTCCACCACTAAACTCACACGGGACACAGGCAGCGAAATAGTATTCAGAGAAGGGGAGGCCCATTTAATTAGAGAAGGGAAAGAGGTCGGAGAAGTGACTATACTAGAGGGACAACGTTATTTTTCACCCAACAAAGGAAGCATTAACACAAGTGCATTAAATGAGAGTTAAAGAAACTCAGGGTCTGAGGGAGTAAATTCGGGGAACGACAAGGTTGAGAAATCTAGTAAGAACTCCATCCACATTGGTAAACCTATGCATGATAATTGTGCACACCTCCTACATAGGAGGCTAGGGCACATTAGCTTTCCTGTTGTAAAGAAAATGCCTGATTGTACTGAAGGGCTTAAAGTAAAGAACTGTGTTAATTATTTGGAATGTTCAGTTTGTAAGCGCTCAAAAATTAAGGTAAAAGCCAGGCCCAGAAAATCAGAGAGAACCACAGAATCCCCATTCCAACTGGTACATATGGACATTGTAGGCCCCCTGAAACCCTCTATAAAACATAAGAAAAGATTTTTTCTAAACATTGTAGACGACTATAGCAGGTATGGGTACGTCTACTCACTTAGGCATAAAAGTGAGGTACCGCAAAAATTCAAGGAATTCCACAAAAGGATAGAATTACAGCATAACATCAGAATAAGACAGATAATGACTGATAGGGGGTCAGAATTCATGGCAAAGGAATTCTCGAGGTGGTTAAGGGAACAAGGCATAGTGCATTACTCCACTTCGCCTTTTTCGCCATTCCAAAATGCGGTTTCAGAGAGAAAGAACGGAGTACTCCAAACTATGATGAGGTGTGTATTGGAGGACGCTGGACTAGGACAATCTTTTTGGTCCGAAGTACTGCATTACTCAAACTACACCCTTAATAGACTGTGGTCAAGCTCCATCAACAAAACACCATATGAGATGCTATACAAAAGAAAACCAAATCTATCACACCTACGAACATTCGGTGCCCCAGCAGATGTCCACATTCCCAAACAACTGAGGAGAAAGGGAGATAAAATATCCAAAAGGTTGAGGTTCATAGGATACGAACCAGGGACTAAGGGCTACAGATTTATAGATAATAACAATAGGTTTATAGTATCCAGATCTGCCAACTTCCACGAAAATTCCAACTGGTCCAGACTCCACTCCAATGAAATACCCTACAACAGAGTCACCCACAACCAGGGGAGAATTGAACCAGCCATAACACAACCAAAGGGGGCTAATCTGGACAAATCAAAATGCCTTAAAGCGTGCACAAGGGGATGGAAAGAGGGACACCCCACTCTAAAAATTGACTGCCTAACAGACAAAGAGGCTGGGCGCATGCACGAAGCAGACACAACCCCAAGCCGGCCCATAAGAGAAAATAGAAATAAATTACCCAAAAGGTTAGAGGACTACGTGATGACCTTGCAAAGTGACAATACCATACCCAACTCCTACGAGGACATAATAAAACTTCCACATGAGGAGAGGGAGAAATGGGAAATAGCCATGAAAAAAGAGATGGATAGCCTAAAAGACCTAAATGTGTATTCACCAGCCCAAGTGCCTGAAAACAAGAAACCCATTGGGACAAAATGGGTATTCCGGGTTAAAAAGCTGGAAAATGACAAGACCTTATACAAAGCCAGGTTGGTAGCACAAGGGTTTGCCCAAAAATACCCAGAGGACTACACAGACACTTACTCGCCCACTGTCAGGGCTGAAAGTGTTAAAAGTGCGTTGGTCATGGCAACCGTGTTGGGGTTTGAAGTATTTCAATTTGATGTGCAGACCGCATACCTCCACGCCGAACTGGATAAGGAGATATACGTTAAAGCACTCCCAGGTTTTAATGAAGGAGGGAACTGCACCTGGCTCTTAAAAAGGAGCTTATATGGACTTAAACAATCTGGAAAAAGGTGGTACGACTGCCTAGCCAAAGCCCTCAACTCCATGGGTTTTACTGCCACTTCAGCCGATAAGTGCTTCTTCACAAAGAAAGAAAATAATTCATTCGAAGGCATACTCGTCTACGTTGACGATATCTTGTACATAGGCAAGCATAGGGATAGATGTGAGAAATTCGCCACTGAGTTAGGAAGTCATTTCTCCCTGAAGTCACTAGGCAAAATCGACAAGTACCTGGGGGTCCACGTAACAAAAACTGACAAAGGATATAGACTTTCACAAAAAGAAAAAATCACAGAACTACTCTGTAAATGCAACATGTCTGAGGCAAAGCCCAGTGACACGCCTATGCAACCAGACTTCGTGAAGAACATGTATGGCGAATACGAACCTTTCAAAGATAATCAATTGTACAGGTCCACAATAGGTTCGCTCCTATACATCGCCAATTGGACCAGGCCCGACATCGCCTTGGCAGTCAATCTATTATCCCGGCATGTGAGCAAACCCACTTCTTTCCATTGGGATGCCATTAAGAGGTTACTCAGGTATCTCAAACACAGCATCGATGCACAGCTTTGCCTTGAACCAACAATAACCACAAAACCAGAACTAATGTGCTTTGCCGACGCTGATTGGGCGGGGGATATTCAGAGTAGAAAGAGTACTTCAGGCTATGTACTATTTCTCAATGGTAGCCTCATCCATTGGTACACTGGGAAACAGAAACTCGTGGCCACCTCTACCACAGAGGCAGAGTTCGTCTGTCTGTCCAAAGCCACCAATAATCTGATATGGTTCGACGACTTACTAAGTGACATTTGGGGGGGAACCATCCTACCCCATAATAATACACGAGGACAACAAAGCCGCGAAAGAAATATCAAAGGCCGACGCTGTAGGGCAACAGTCAAGGCACATTGATATAAAATGCAAACATGTCAGACAGTTTACTGAATTAGGTTTCATTAGAGCTGTGCATTGTGACACCGAAGAGCAAACAGCAGATATATTAACGAAACCCTTACCACTCAAACAGCACTCATACCTCAGGTCTAAAATTTGTGTTTATATGTAACCCATGTGAATAACCTGTATGTACTCATAAATTGTGTATATGTATTCAGTTAGGCATTTAGAGGGGGTTTTGTCAAGGTAAATGCCTATCTTCATTGTAACAACTGAGCCTCAGTCATGTAAGGGTTAACTCACCTACCACGCATCCCATCAACCCCATAGCCACTCCTTACCTTCTGGCTCCTCCCCCAGGGTATAAAGGGTCCTCCTCCACGTGGAGCATGTGCTTTTCCAGATGTGTACCTGTAAAGGAAGGTCAAGAGGTCAGTACCTGAGATACTGAATGGGCCTAAACTCAACTAAGGCCTAAATAAAGAATTGATTGAAGAATCATCTTGTGTTCTGAGTCATTTGGTAAGATCCATCCCTTTAACATGAACAACAGGATGCATCTGTCTGGGTCAGCATGTTCCAGGGAGATAAAAATACCTTGCAACATTTCAGCAACTCCTTCCCGACAGCGAGGGGAACTTAAGCCTTGACCAAAGTTTTGGGCCTATAATAGCAAACATTTGGCCTAAGACAAATTCTAGCCCAGCTCAAAAGAGGATAAAAAACCACCATATACCATCACAGAAACCAAATCATAATTAATCAAGAAATTCAATGCGACCGAAGTGGATTACACCATCAAAGTTAAGAAAATTATGGAGGTAGAAAATGCAATCAATGCAATGATTAGGCTAGCAAAAGAGAAGGGAAACTACAAAAAAGGAGATAAATTAACCATTGTGGTCAGCAATCCAAATTTCTACCACAATATTTCAACTGTGGTACAATCTGACGTTAAAGCAAAGGAATTTATGAATCATGTAAGTAAGATTCTTTCTTCAAACGAAAACATAAACATCACTCAGACCAGGTTTAATATAAAAGTTATCAATATGCCTAGAGGGCAAGGAAAAACCAAGAAAATCATAAATCTAGCTGAAGATGTAAAAACTAAGAGATGCATCACGCAAATAAAAAATGATGATAAATTGTGCTGTCCAAGAGCCATTGTCACTGCATTAACCTATAGTTCAAACAATATTTTTGGTAGATCTCTCACTGATATGGATATTAAACAGGTCAGAATGGGCAGGCACATTCAAACGGAATTGACTCAAGAACTGTGCAAAAGACTCAGGAATTACAACGAAGAAGGTTTTACACTAGAAGATATAAAGAATGTAGAGGAGCTACTGAATGTACAGATCAAAGTTGTGTGTGCGGAAAACTTTAACTCCATAATCTACTCTGGTGCAGAAAAGGAAACAAAAATTTACCTCTATAAAAATGGCAATCATTTTGATGTAATTAACAGTATGAAAGCCTTCTTAGGAAGTATCTACAATAAAGACAAGCACAAGTGTGAGAAAAAGGCTAACGTCTGTACACTGTGCAGGAAACAGACACATTCCAACGCCAATAAAAACAAAATTTACTGCGGTAATTAAAATAGGTATTGTTACAACCAAGATTGTTTAGATAATCATGGGAAAGTTTGCAAGAAAGTCTACAAGTGCAGAGAGTGTAACAAGATTCTATTGAGGTCTGAAAACCACAAGTGCGGGTATTCCTTTTGCTACAACTGTAAGAAAACTTGCAAGATGCATAACCAATGCTTTATCCAATACAAAAAACAAAAGGGACGTAAATGTGATCATAAATGTATTTGTAATGCTGACAATAAAAAGAGGTTTGTGGACTGGTTTCTAAATTAAAAAAATGTGTTAAAGTGGTTGGTTGTAAGCGGATGTATTGGAAAGACATTGTCATGCCCCCGTCGGAGTCTGAATCTGCGGCGGAAGATGAGCTGGAACAAGAACTGACAGAGAGTGAGAGGGCAGCTCCGTTGGCCTTGGAGGAAACTGGGGAAGGGTAGAGTCAGTCCAGCCAAGGCTGTTTGGAATTAGCAAGGCCTGCAGGCAGGGAGGAAGGACAGAGTTCAGACGAGGAGCAAGAACCACCCCCTCCTGATGCAAGGTCTAGGAGAGTGCAGAGAAGGCGAGATCAGTGCAGGCAGAGAAGGCCACATGTAAGGAGAGTACCACACCCAGCTTCACCAGGAACACCTGGGGAATGAGACTTTAAGGAGACGCCGTGGGGAGGGACATTTGTCAGGAACAAACAGAGTTCCTGAAGTGTTGTGTGCCAACGTTTGAACTTGCCAAGAGTCCTTGCATTCCTTGTTGGCGTTCTGGACTAATTATCTGGATCTTCTGCTCCCTGAACTCCTTGCTTGGCACTTGTTTTGCCAAATACATTTGGGATTTTTTTAAAATTGATTTTACAACAACACAACACAACACAACATACAAAACACAAACACACGATATGTGTTTCTTTTTACATATCAGTTTTGTTCCTCTTACTTTCTACTATATACATTCCCCATTTTTCCTATCCTTTATTATCATTATCTTTATCATCCCTTTATTTTTAATTTTCTTCATTTACAATATTTTACACATTTATCACTTTCTTCTCTCCATCGTTTATTCACATTTACTTTCCCTAGTCTCGAGCCAATCATACCACTTATTCCATACTTGATAATATTCTGTATCTTCCTTTTCTTTTATTTCTTTCGTTAATTTATCCATCTCCGCACAGTCCAGGATTTTCTTAATTATTTCTTCCTCTGTTGGGATCTTTTCACTTTTCCAGGACTGTGCGTAGACCATCCTTGCCACTGTAATTATATGCAGAATCAAATATCTAATTTCTTTACTGTAAATTCTGTTCAATATCCCCAGTAAAAACGTTTCTGGTTTCCACTCCACATTATAGCCAATTATCTCTTCTATCCAACTTCTAATTTTAATCCAATATTTTTTCGCATTGGGGCATGTCCACCAGAGATGATAATAAGTTCCGGGGACTTTTTTACATTTCCAACAATTTGGAGAATTATTTGGAGACATTTTAGCAAGTCGTACTGGTGTGCAGTGCCATCTGTAGAACATTTTAAACTGGTTTTCCTTGAATGCCGTTGAAAGAGTCAATTTAATGTTTATTTCCCATAATTTTTCCCATTTCTCCAATTCTATATTGTAGCCAAAATTTTTGGCCCATCTAATCATGGTATCTTTAACTTCCTCTTCTTCCATTTTATACCTCAGTAGATATTGGTATATATTACTAATTAATTTCATCTCTGTTCCATGAATAATTTTATCTAATTATTGCAGCTCCTTTCGTATTTCATATATCTTTTTATCTCTTGCAAATTTAGATTGCACTTGTGCAAATGTCCACCAATCCATCACCCTACCGATTTCTTGTTCCAATTCTTGTTTTGTTTTCAAATCTCCCTGATCATTTACCAATTCCTTATATCTAATTATCTTATTTTTCTCCAATAAATTTGTGTATATTAATGCTTCTGTTAGTGATAACCACATTGGGATTCTAGTATAGTGTTTTGTTTTGGTTTTTTTCCAAATCTGTAGCAATGCATTCCTGACCAAATGTGTTTGAAAATATTTGTGTGATTTATATTTCTCATCCCACAGGAATGCATGCCACCCTGCTTGCAGGTCATGGCCTTCTATTGTTAGTACTCTGTTATTTTTCAGATCCATCCAGTCTTTTAACCATACTAAACTCGCCGCTTGGTGATAAATTTCCCATTCTGGTAACGCCAATCCCCCTCTATCCTTTGTGTCTTGCAAAAGTTTTAATTTAATCCTGGGCTTTTTCCCTTGCCATATAAATTTGGAAATTAATTTATTTAATTCTTGAAAGAATGTTTTCTCTAGTGTTAATGGTATCACTTGGAACAGAAATAAAATTCTCAGCAAAATAATCATTTTCACTGTTGCGTCCTCCCTAGAAATGAGATTTGTAATTTTTCCCAGTTTCCTAAGTCTTTTTTTTATTTGGTGTATCTATTTATCGTAGTTGTCCTCCTTAATTGAGGAGCATTTCGCTGTAAGCCAAATTCCCAGATATTTTATTTTCTTAGTTATCTTCGTTTTTATTTTGTTCTCCAATTCCTTTTCCTGACCCTTTGTAAGATTTTTTGTTATTAATTTCAACTTATCCTTATTAATTTTGAGTTCCGCTACTTCACCAAATTCTTCTATCTTTTGTATCAATTTAGAACCCATTTCTAATGGATCTTCCAAAATAAATACCATGTCATCGGCAAATGCTTGAGTCTTGTATTCTTCCTTCCTAATTTTTAAGCCCCTTATTTCCTGATCTTCCCTAATTTTCGTTAGAAGAGTTTTGAGTGATAAAATAAATAGAAGAGGAGAAAGGGGACACCCTTGCCTAACCCCTTTTGTAATATCAATTTTTTTCTGTCAACCCCTCATTTATAACTACCCTGGCTGTTTGTTTGGAATCTATTTTCCACACCATTTTTTCAAATCTTTCCCCCAATTCCATATAATTTAATTGTGTTGTAATGAAGTTCCAATTCAAATTGTCAAAGGCTTTTTGAGCATCAAGGAAAGCCAGTGCCGCTTGCTTTTCTGGATGACTTTCATAATATTCGAGAACATTCATTATTATCCTCGTGTTATTTTTAATTTGCCGCCCCGTCAGAAAACCATTTTGGTCCGAATGTATATAATTATTTTAAAAAAAATAATCTCTCCACTATTATTGTTGCAAATGTTTTATAATCTGTGTTCAGCAAAGAAATTGGCCTATAGTTTTGGATTTGTTGTATATCCGTGCCTTCTTTGGGTATGAGGGTAATGATTGCCTCTGTCAAGTATTTGCAAGCCATTGGCACATGTGTCATTCAGACACTAGTGGAGGCAGAAAGTGTCTCCACCCCTTTGTGGAAAGGAGGGGCTTACACTGAGTATAAAACCCCCTCTAACCTTTCCACCAAGCTCTCTTCTTACGTTTGTTCTCAGTGAGAGATGATCTTTGATCAGGGTGGTCACACATGCTGTGTGCCCCCATACTAAAATGAACATTAAGAAAGCCTTTGTAAATAGTTAATGTTTTGTTACATGATTAAATACATTCAAGATGTTTGTTTATGCATCTGCCTTGGATTCTTCTATGCTCCTGGGTGTTTTCTACGATCCCAATTTCCACATATCTACAATTGAAGCTTTTTCTCATCCAGTGGTATTTAGAGGGGAACAGATTGTTAGATATAATGAATTATTGGATGAAAAGGGTGAACTTAAATTAAAACAAGACTTAGAAGATCAGGGATTTAAGATGGATTGGTTTTCATACATGCAAATACTTTCCAGATATCGAGAAGACTTCAAACAAGAAGGTATTTATAGTGTTTTGACTGGTTTAGACAAGATATTAATGGGTTCTGATGACCATGTAATTAAAAAGTTATATGGATATTTACTTGAAGTAAAATTGGAAGAAGAACAAGTTAAAGAATCAATGATAGCATGGGGGAAAAAATTTGGTTATAGTATTGATTTAGAGAAATGGCAAAAATTGTGGTCACATAATTATAAAATGACAATGTTGATGTGAATAAAGCAGGAATTATAATAAATAAGAAATAATGTGAATAAAAGTAGAAATCATACAAAGTCAAATACATGAAGTCAGATACATGAACTCTAAAAGACCCTCTCTATTCACATTATTATAAGAGAGAAACATGCTGGTTGGAAAGTATATTAAAGGCAGCTGAACCCCATTAGTGGTAATATATCTTCTGATGAGGCCTAGCTGTCACCCATCAGGAAAGCTAAGAGTAGTATTCTGGTAGATGACCAACTCTGATAATGAGAAGAAGCTAAGCAATTACATTATAGAGTTCCTCATAGTTACCTGACCTATGACCCTGTGTCAAACACACTGATTCTACACAGAACCAGAACTATGGAAATACAGCCATATGGAAGGGAAATGCATATGAAACAAAGTTACTTATACTTAAGATAGAGCCATAAATTTCTGCATTTGACCATTACAGCTTTTAAAGGAAAGTTGTAAACTATAAAGTGATGGGTTAGTAAAGTTATTAACTAACATGTATGGTTTTATAATTAGTAAATATAATGTATGGTAAAGTATATTGTAAGTAATGGTTTTATAATTAGTAAAGTATAATGGAAGTATAACATGATTATAATGTAACGAACTATGTAACCATATATGGAGAATGAATGAGTTCATCGAATCCTGTGTCTTAGAAATGTATAAAAACAGAGAAATCAGAATCATTCTTTGTTCAGATTTGCTGGAACCAAAATCGCACTGAACCTTTGCGCAAATAAATGTATCTGTCTGACCCAGGAAGGTTTTTCAGTCTTTCATTTCTATAACAATGTCGACGGCATATAAAGAGAATTTGTATAAGATGTTTTACAGGTGGCATCTACCCCCAGCGAGGATAGCCAGAATGTTCAAGAATAAATCGGAGAAATGTTGGAAATGTCATCAAACTCCAGGATCGTATTACCATATGTGGTGGACATGCATGGAAGCAAGGAGATTTTGGACTAAGATACATACGTGGTTAGAAAAAATGACAAAGAGACATATTGACTTTAAACCAGAGATATTTTTATTAGGGATTTTACCAGAGACATTTAATAAAGAATTGCAATACTTAATTGTGAACATTTTAACAGCGGCCAGAATTGTATTTGCCAAAAACTGGAAAGGAGAGAAGATAATTACTGATGAAGAAATTATTATGAAAATGTTGGACTGTGCTGAAATGAGTAGATTGACATTTGACATAAGAGAACAGGAAGATAAACAATATTATTTGATATAGGAGATATTTTATCAATGGTATGACAAAAAAAGTATGGAGATGAGATAGCATATATGAAATGCTTAAATATTTATCTTCTGTTCAAGTAAAGAATAATTGTTATATGATGAGATTCGGAAAATTGTATGCACGAAATGATTTTAACCGATTGAGATGCTGTCTATAATGGTTTGTAAGGATGATATTTTTATGTTGTTTTTCTTATTTTAATCTAAAATAAAACTTTTTTTCAAAAAAAAATTGTAAATAATCAATCATTTGAAGCGTTTGTTTCGTATTGGTCTTTCAGGTAATACAATTATACTTATTCCCCTAAAACTTAACTTAATAGTTTCTTTTTACCTTTTCTCTCTCTCTCCTCTCTTCTCTTCTCTAAGCCTTCTGCTTTAATAGTCTATATATTATATATTTGGATTATACCTTTACTTTTTGGGTTTCTCTCTGTAAGTTTGTCTGCCCATAAGAAAATATTTCTATACACACTTGTATTTCTATTCTATCTTACTTCTGGTTATGTTTCTTCAGTAGTAGCTTTATGCCATTGATACCATTTGTTCCAAACTTTGTAGAATTCTGTGTCTTCTTTTTCCTTTAGTTCTTTTGTTAGCCTATCCATTTCAGCACACTGTGTAATTTTATCCATTATTTCTTCTTCCGTTGCGATTTTTTCCAGTTTCCAATTTTTAGCATATATTAT
Source organism: Ptyas mucosa (assembly GCA_012654045.1). NCBI lineage: Eukaryota > Metazoa > Chordata > Lepidosauria > Squamata > Colubridae > Ptyas > Ptyas mucosa. The sequence continues at coordinate 15,715 of WNWU01013073.1, forward strand.
CCTCGCTGTCGTTAAAATATGTACTAACAAGTATTTTATTTCTTTGGGATATGTTTTTGTGAAAATTCCTAACAGAAAAGTTTCGGGTGTCTTGTCTATTTGTGTTTTGGTGATTTGTTCTAGCCATTTCTTGATCTTGGACCAAAATTTCTTTGCCGCTGGGCATGTCCACCATAAATGGTAAAAGGTGCCTTGTGGGTTTTTACATTTCCAACACACTGAACTGTTTTTCGGGTTAATTTTGGCCAATCTTGTAGGCGGCATATGCCACCTATAAAACATCTTTAGCTGGTTCTCCTTGTATGCCACCGCTAATGTTGTTTTTGTGTTCAATTGCCAGAATTCTTACCATCTCTCCAAATCTATTGAGTATTTAAAGTTTTGCATCCATGTAATCATTGTGTTTTTAACTGTTTCCTCTTCCATCTTATATTGCAGCAGGAATTTGTAGATTTTACTAATTAGTTTCTCTTCAGAGTCTAATATAATTTTGTCTAATTCCTGTTTTTCTTTACAGATTTCATACGTTTTTATATATTCCTTATGTTTCGATTGAATCTGTGAGAAGGTCCACCAATCAATTTCTCTGTTTAACTCTGTTTCCAATTGTTGTTTGGATTTCAGTTTTCCTTGATGATCAATTAAGTCTTTATATCTAATTATATTTTTGGGTTCTGTAAGGTTTGGATGTTTTAGGGCTTCTGAAGGTGAAAGCCAGATCAGAATTTTTGTATACTGTTGTTTTTTAATTTTTAACCAAATTAGTAGAAGAGCATTCCTAAGTGTGAGTCTTTTAAAATAAGTGTGTGATTTATACCTTTCGTCCCATAAAAAGGAGTGCCAGCCCGTTTGTAAGTTGTGGCCTTCAATGGATAATATTCTACTGTTATTCAATTCCATCCAGTCTTTAACCCATACTAGTCCCGTTGCTTGGTAATAAAGTTCCCAGTCCGGGAGTGCTGTTCCTCCTCTTTCCTTGGAGTCCTGGAGTAATTTTAATTTTATTTGTGGTCGTTTCCCCTGCCATATAAATTTGGAAATCATCTTATTTAAACTCACCAAAAAAAAATTCTCTAATTTTATTGGAGCAACTTGGAACAGGTACAGCAATTTTGGAAGGGTATTCATTTTGATAGTGGAGATTCTTCCCATAAATGAGATTTGTAAATTTTTCCAGTTGTCCAAATCTTTTTTTATCTGTATTATTAATTTATCGTAGTTATTTTCTCTTATAGAGGAGGTTCTTGGTGACAGCCAGATACCTAAGTATTTAATTTTATTTGTCGATTGAATTTGTATACTATTCTCCAATTCTGTCTCTTGAGTTTTCATCAGGTTTTTAACTAATAGCTTTGATTTATTTCTATTTATCCTTAAACCAGCCACCTCTCCATAGTCTTCTATTTTCTTAAGCAGTTTTGGTACTACTTCTAACAGTTCCTCTGCTATAAGTACAAGATCGTTGGCAAAGGCCTGGGTCTTGTATTCTTCTCGTCTTACTTTTAACCCTTTAATTTCTTGGTCTTCCCTAATTTTTTTTAACAGAATCTCTAGAGATAGAATATACAGTAATGGGGAGAGTGGACAGCCTTGTCTGACCCCTTTTGTTATATCGAATTGATCTGTCATATCATCGTTCAAAATTACCTTTGCTGTTTGTTTTGTGTAAATTTCTCCTATAATATTTTCCAAATTTGATCCAAATTGCATTCTCTTTAGCTGTTCTTTTAGGAATTTCCAATTTAAATTGTCGAATGCTTTTTGGGCATCAAGGAAAACCAGCGCAGATTGTTTTTCTGGGTGGGCTTCGTATTATTCAAGTGTGTTTATTATCACTCTCATATTATTCTTAATTTGGTGGCCCGGTAGGAATCCATTTTGGTCCAAGTGAATGTAGTTGTTCAATACTTTTTTGAATCTGTCCACTATAATTATGGCAAAAACTTTGTAATCTGTGTTTAGTAAAGATATCGGTCTGTAGTTTTGAATTAATTGGAGATCGGTGTCCTCTTTGGGTATGATGGTAATTATTGCTTCCGTCCAGGTTCGTGGGATTTTTGTCTTCTCTAGGGCCTCGTTGTATAACTCCAGCATGGTCTCTCCTATTGTTTCTTGCACCGTTTTATATAGTTCCACCGGTAATCCATTAGGTCCCGGAGTTTTGTTGTTTTTTTGTTTTTTCAGTGCTGAATCCAATTCCAACATAGTTATTGGTCTGTTCAACATTTCTCTTTGTTCTTCTGTAATGTGAGGCATATCCGATCTTTGTATGTATTGTTTTATCTTTTCTAGTTCTACTTCTTCTTGTTTGTATAAATTGGCATAAAATGTCTGGATGATTTCTTTTTTCTCTTTCCTGGTATAGTGGATTTCCCCATTTGAATCTCTAAGTTGATATATCATTCTTTTATCTTTGTCTTTTTTCAGTCTGTAGGCCTGCCATCTACCTGTTTTATTCGCAAATTCGAAGTAATTCTGTTTGGCCATTTTTATTTTCTGTGCTAATTCTTTTTGATTTATCAGGTTTAAGTTATGTTTTAACTTAAACATACGTTTATTGCTTTCAATTCTTCCTTTATCTTTTTGTTCTGGGGATATTGTTGGAGATTATGTTCTATATTTTTTAACTCTTCCTGGAGTTTATTTAGCTGTTGTTTTCTTTCTTTGTTCTTTTTCCCTGTATATGCTATAGTCAGGCCCCTTATATACACTTTTGCCGTGTCCCATATATTCTGTATGGAGGTGTCTTCTTTCTTGTTTATTTTGAAGAACAGATCTAATTCTTTTTCTAGCATTTCTTTAAATTCTTTTTGTTTACAAATTCTTTGCTTCATTGTCCACCTTCTAAGCCTTTTAACTCCTTTCCAATTTACCAGGATTGGGTTGTGATCTGCCCATTGATTTACGTCTATCTCTATTTTATCCACCCCGTTTCTGATATTCGTGGTCATCCAAGCCATGTCAATCCTGGACCAGGATTGGTGGGGGTGAGAATAGAAAGTGAACTGGTTCTGATCTTCGTGAGTTTCCCTCCAAACGTCTCTCAAATTTATTTCCATGGCCATGTCAAAAAAGTCTCCCTCCTTTATGTGAACTCGGTAGTAGGCTTCTCTTAGATCTAGCTTGGTGAAAATTTTTCCTTTCGATAGGTGGTTCAGTAAGTCCTTCATCAGTGGGACGGGGTAGGTATTTTGTATGCAAATGGCATTGATAGAACGAAAATCAATACATAATCTTAAGGTACCATCTTTTTTTTCTTTAAACAGTACTGGGGCGGCCATGCTGGATTTTGCAGGCTTGATGAACCCTCTGCCTAGGTTGGTGACAATGTAATTCCTCAACTTGGTCATTTCAGCAGGTGTCATGGAGTACATTCTAGGTTTTGGCAATTTTGTCCCCGGTTGTAGCTCGATGGCACAGTCTGTGGGCTGATGAGGTGGGAGGAGGTTACACTCTTCCTCACTGAAAGCTTTAGCTAAGTCTGCATAAACTTTAGGGATTTGGTGTTCGCCTGGAGGCCCGTCTGAACAAGCTGCAGCTGTCCCTGGCCCCTGGCCATTATGGGTGGGTTGCTGTTTGGGGGGAGGGGGAGGGGGTGATGGGCCAACCGCTATCCTGATTTTTTGGTATCCATCGTCCCATGTGATGGTGGGGCCCCATTTGTCCAGCCAAGCCAGGCCCAGCATGATAGATTCTGACATCTTTGGGGTTACTATAAATCGTATAAGTTTTGGGCTAATGACAGCGTTCAAGAAAAAACCCCATTCCAAGTGAGAAGGTGGCAGCATTGGAGCTTCTGGCCTAATATGGCTTCCAAAGCTGACAACTGTATTTATTGGTATCTTACTAATAGCAATTTTGAATCCCTAGGAAATTCAAAATTGCAAAATTCCCCAGTCTGGTTTATTGTGTGGTCATCTGAAACATATGATCAGGATGTCAGCACTGCAAGTTTCTTTCTTCCCAGTGCTGCCATGAAAGAAGAAATAAAAAGGGGGAGAGAGAAGAAACAGGTTACCTTTCACTCAGTTGCTAAATCGGCAGATAATGTTCCTAGGAGATGAGATGGGAGG
>WNWU01013073.1:26060-55144 GCA_012654045.1 Ptyas mucosa
ATCTATCTATCTATCTATCTATCTATCTATCTATCTATCTATCTATCCATCCATCCATCCATCCAATTTTTTGGCCACACATCTTACCACAGAGTAACTTGGGGCAGCTTATACTATTAAAAATTAAAACTTTATAAGTAAAATACTACAAAAGTAGTTTTGCGCCGTGGAGAGGGCGTGCAATCTGGGAGTCCTCCTGGATACGCAGCTGTCCTTAGAGGAACATCTGACAGCTGTGGCCAGGGGGACCTTTTATCAGGTACGCCTGATTCGCCAGTTGCGCCCCTTTCTTGATCGGGATTCCGTGTGCACGGTCACTCACGCCCTCGTCACCTCTCGCCTGGACTACTGTAATGCTCTCTACATGGGGCTCCCCCTGAGGAGCACCCGGAGGCTCCAACTGGTCCAGAATGCGGCCGCGCGGGTAATTACGGGGGCTACATGGCGCTCCCACATAACACCGCTCCTGCGCGAGCTGCACTGGCTCCCAGTGGTCTTCCGGGTGCGCTTCAAGGTGTTGGTTACCACCTTTAAAGCGCTCCATGGCATAGGGCCCAGTTATCTACGAGACCGCCTTCTGCCACCGACAACCTCCCATCGACCCGTGCGCTCCCACAGAGAGGGTCTCCTCGGGGTGCCATCAGCCAAGCAATGTAGGCTGGTGACCCCCAGGGGGAGGGCCTTCTCTGTGGGAGCTCCTACCCTCTGGAATCAGCTTCCCCCTGAGATAAGAAAAATCCATGACCTCCGTGCCTTCTGCCGGGCCCTTAAAACATTTTTCTTCCAACAAGCCGGGCTGGCCTAAGCAAAGCCTTTTAAATGATTTTAAAGTGGGGTGTTTTTTAAATTTCTGGGCCAAATTTAGATATTCTTTTTAATTGGTTTTTAATTGTTTATATTATGTGTTTTTACTTGGCTGTACACCGCCCTGAGTCCCCAGGGAGAAGGGCGGTATAGAAATCTATAAATAAATAAAAAGTATAGAAATACAAAATATAATAGCTAAAAGATAGGGAGGGAGGGAGTAGGATGAGAATTACTTTAGAAATAGCATTATTTTAGTTTATGCTGATTGAAATGATGATGCTGCATTCCACATTTTACAATGCTGAGAAAATCATATTAATTCTAACATTTTGAAGTGTTCGTCTCAATTATAAAAACTATAAACTGTCAACTTTCAAAACGACTTTAGCTGAAGCCATATTCCTTTTACTTCGTTTCCTAGTTGCCATACATATGTTGCTCATAACAGCCGGAGGGTGTAGCTGAGCAACCTGCCATCCACCTGGTTTGTTAATGTAACCAGTGACACTAAGGGGGTGGGTGATATCCATTCTTTTTATTATAACGAAATGCGGGAAATATTTAGAGTTGGTTTCACATTTGAACGTGCTGATATGATGTACCCAATAAAATGGATCTTTGAGAAAAGCCATGGCTTCAGAGTCCTGAATTGATTGGGCCATTACTCGGAACCATGACATAAACTATAAAACTATTCTCTACTCTCCGGAACCAGTAGTTAAAAATGCTTTAAAAAGTAAAAAAAAAAAGTTCCGAAGATCATGCGTTGCTCAGCTGATCGTCGGAACTTTTTTTTTTTTACTTTTTAGGCATTTTTTACTACCAGTTCTCTGGAACCGGTAGTAAAAAATGCTTTTAAAAAAAGGCTCCGACGATCACAGCTGTGCCGCGCAATCGTCAGAGCCTTTTTTTTTACTTTTAAAAGCATTTTTTTACAATCTATTTGGCAAATACGTTGCAAAAAATGCTTTTAAAAGGTAAAAAGAAAAAAAGAAAAGAAAAAATGAGTAAAGAAATTCAATACCTCATACTCCACATAATTACAGCCGCCAGAATTTCATTTGCCCAAAACTGGAAACAACAACATGCTCCAACAAACACGATGATTATAAAAAAGGTGGTGGAGTGTGCAGAATCAGATAAGCTAATGATGGAACTTAAGGACAGAGAGGAAGCGGTTTATTATGAAACATGGAACAGATGGTATGATTGGCTGGAAAAGGAATCTAAAATTAATGGATAGTGTATAGCAAAAGAGAAGATATTATAATGGAATGTTATATTTAATGTGTAGTAGGTATGTATATAAAATGTATTGATTATATGAATAAGTATGTAACAAACAAAATGTATATGTATATAGTTGGCTGAAAGATAAATTGGATATTACTAAAAATGCCGGTATTGGAAAGCTGTAAAAGTGTAACTAAGATTTAAAGATGTAAACGTTGAATAAAAACAATTTTAAATAAATAAATAAATAAATAAATAAATAAATAAATAAATAAATAAATGGTAAAAAAAAGGCTCTAACAATCACAGCTGTGTCGCACGATCGTCAGAGCCTTTTTTTTACTTTTAAAAGTAAAATAAAAGCTCTGACAATTGTGCACCACAGTTGATCACCCCACCGCGTGCTGTTCTACTTACCCCATGCCTCCTTTGGTGTGTGGTGCGCACTGCACATTTGATGCATGGTGCGCACTGCGCATGCACACACACAGCCAGCGAACCGGTAGTAAACTGGTTCAGATTTCACCACTGGAACCGCCCATCTTCCATCAACAATGAGGCGATCGACAGAATGCCCCAGGCGGATATCAACCACAGCCTGGACGCCCCACCATCAAAGACTGAAACCCTATAGGCCATCAGGCAGGTGTCCAGTGGCAAGGCCCCAGGATCTGACGTGATCCCAGAGGAAGTCTATAAGGATGGCGGTGCAGTGCTTGTCGACAAACTCACTCTGCTGTTCCAGTCCTTCTGGAATCAAGGATCCATTCCTCAGGAACTGAAAGATGCGTCCATCGTACACCTCTACAAGAGGAAAGGGAATCGACAAGTCTGTGATAATCATAGAGGAATATCACTGCTTTCCATCGCAGGCAAGATCCTTGCATGAGTGTTGTTGAACCTCCTGACTGACCACCTGGAACAGGGTCTATTACCTGAGACACAGTGCGGTTTCCGCAAAGAGCATGGCACTGTGGACATGATCTTTGCAGCCCAACAGCTCCAAGATAAGTGTAAAGAGCAGAATTGCAAATTGTACACCACTTTCGTGGATCTCACCAAGGCTTTTGACACTGTCAGCTGCGAAGGTCTGTGACACATCATGTCGAAGTTTGGGTGCCCTGACAGACTCATCCTAATGGTACATTAGTACCACGACAGCATGACAGCTCGTGTTTTGGATGATGGAGAAGCTTCAGAGGCCTTTCCTGTTACAAACAGCATCAAGCAAGGTTGCGTGTTGGCACTGACCCTGTTCAGCATAATGTTTTCAGCCATGCTGTCAGACGCCTTCCAGAACAATTCCTTGGGAGTTAGCCTGAGATATAGGACCGATGGGAAACTGTTCAACTTGCAAAGACTCCAGGCTGTCACCAAGATAAAGGAGACTGTGATATGAGACCTCCTTTTTGCTGACGCTTGTGCCCTGAATGCTGGATCAGAGCAGGAAATGCAAGCCAGTGTGGACAAATTCACAGCAGCATGCGACAACTTCGGACTCCTCATCAACACAAACAAGACCAAAGAGCAGGCCTGCCATCAGTTCACTCCCTGCTGATGAAAGCCCAGACACGCTGGGCAGGCCATGTTGCAAGGATGTCAGACCACCACATCCCTAAACAGCTCCTCTGTGGTGAGCTGTCTCAAGGAAAGCGATCGCACAGGGGACAAAGGAAGTGATACAAAGACACATTGAAAGCCTCCTTCAAGTCCCTGGATATTGACACTACCTCCTGGGAAACCCTGGCACAAGATCAATCAACATGGCACACGTTGATCCACCAAGGCCGCCAGACATTTGAAGACAGAAGAACAACCATAGCACAAGAGAAGCAAGCACTCCGCAAAGCCAGAGCTGTAAATGCTGCAACAATGGTGCCCACACTTGTCTGCCTGATATGTGGCAGAACATTTTGTGCCTGTATAGGCCTTTACCACCACTTGGGGACACACCGTGGACAGCCCACAACCTGTTAGATGTCAAGGTCCTCTTCTAACACGATGGACGAACATCATCAATAGTGGACCCAATTACCAAGCAAGGTATTGAATTCTCATTTGCGGAAGGTGTTCAAGAGAAAGGGTGACTAGCCATTTATCAGGTATATTTTTGGATGCCTGCACTAAGTGGAAGGTTGGACACATTGGCATAAATGGCTTCTTCCATCTGAATGAGTCCAGGATTCCAGATGTACATAATACAGTAAACTGATCTTTACACATGCTGAGATTCTCTCTCTCTCTCTCTCTCCCTCTCTCCCTCTCTCCCTCCCTCTCTCTCCCTCTCTCTCCCTGTGTTTGTGTGTAAAGAAATGTTGCATATTTCTGGCAATCAGAAATGACGCAGTAGACTAAGGGGTCTGAGTGGCGCAGTAGACTAAGGCACTGATTAACATTCAGCTGCCTGCAATTACTGCAAGTTACTGCAAGTTCTAATCTCACCAGGCTCAAGGTTGACTCAGCCTTCCATCCTTTCTAAGGTAGGTGAAATGAGGACCCAGATTGTGGGGGCAATAAGCTGACTTTGTATAAATATACAAAAGTATGAAGGCTATTGCTTAATGCATTGTAAGCCGCCCTGAGTCTCCAGAGAAGGGCAGCATATAAATCAAATTAAAAAATAAATTTAAAAAAATCAATTTTGTTGTATCTTTTTCTAATGCTTTATGAGTAGAATAGCCAGGTACAGATTTCAAGATGGACAGGCAACTCCCAAAACAAAGGGCGTTCTATTTTTATGTGTTTTACCTCCTTGAATGTTGTGATAAAAAGAATATATAACATTATCTAGTCTGTAATATCAACATACTAAGATGAATATATTCACATGCAATTTGAAGTTTAAAATCTGAGAATTTTCCCAACAGCCCATTTTCCCTTCAGCTTCATTATCTAATCTTTGCTTTCAGAGAGCAACATATACTGTACCGAGTGCTCATATGGCAATTGAAAGCCAACCAAGTAAGGTGTGAGGTTCTGAAATGGCACAGTGAAATAAGACTCCAGACAGCCAGGGTCCTAGGTGTAGAGTTCTTTATCTTGCGCTCTGGCACGATCCAACAATCACCCGTGCAAAGTGAGATATTGTCAGCGCTATCGCGCAGTGCTCCCCACCACCGTTTTAAAGCCTCCCGCGTTCCACCCTGTGACTCCACCCCTCGGTTCCATCCCTATCACGTGCTCTGCCCGCACTCTCAGCTAGCCCACATCAATTGAAGCAATCCATAGTTCTGCCTCCTCGCACTCTGCTTGTCATACATGCTGAGGCTCAGATCAGTGCAGGCGTAGGCCCCGAACGTCAGCTGTTTCTGGGCCCGCCTCTTAGCTGTGTGGCGGTGGAAGCTTTGGCAGTGAAAATGATGGAAGCCACAGTGACGGCGATGGCATTGGTGCTGCATTGAACATGGCGGCGGCCACAGCGTGGTGGCGGCCGCTGGATAGCCAGGCTGGCCCAACACACACCCTGGTCACCACTGTGTACTCGGGTCAGTCAGCAGATCCCTTCGCGGTCTCCCTGGTTCTGCCGGAATGGCAGCCCTGGCATGTTGGGGCTGACATGCAGCCCCCCTACCATGAAGCTGGCATCTAGAAGACAAAAACCCCAAGTAAGGTAGGTCATGGTGCCCGTGCACGCATCCCCCCTGGTTTGTTCAGGTGTTTCCAGTGGAACCCGGTGAGTAACTGTGCCCCATTAACGTCCTGGCAGGGTACCCAGGAAGCCTCCACTAGCGGGTACCCCTTCCATAGGATGAGGTATTGCAGATGGCCTTGATGCCAACGAGCATCCAGGACCTCTTCCACCACATAATGATGTTTCCCACCAATGTCAATAGGGGGAGGCGGAGGAGGAGTGGTTCCCTGTAACAAAGATGTCCTGAGTGGGTGTAGAAGGCTACTGTGGAAAACCGGATGTGTCCTCCCTAATAAAGGTGAAAGCTGTAACCGAACAGCAACAGGATTTATGACCTTTACTATCGGAAATGGTCCAATGCATTTGGGTGCAAGTTTTTTGCAGGGTACTTTCAGGCTGAGGTACTTTGTGGATAGGTATACTTTTTGGCCCACATGGAAGGGGGAATGTAGTCTTCTCTTTTTGTCAGCCTGGGATTTATACTTTTGTGCCGCCCTCCATAAGGCTTCCCTGACCTTCTCCCACACACATTGCATTTGTGACACCCATCCCTGCAATCCCAGACCCTTGGGCTTCTATTGGGGACACTCAGGTATGGGGACAAATTCAGTCCCTGTAGCTACCTGGAACGGGGTGAGTCCGGTGCTGCTATGGATGGCATTGTTATATGCCACCTCTGCGAAGGGGAGCAAGTCCACCCAGTCCTTTTGCTGGTGCTTAACGTAGCACCAGAGGTACAGCTCAACCATTGCATTGGTCCTTTCAGCCGCCCCATTGGTAGCCAGGTGGAACACTGAGCTGAGACCCTGGGATGACCCTATCATGGCCAGGAATTTACACCAAAACTACTTGGCTGTAAACTGAAGCTCCCGGTCAGACACAATCCTTCGTGGTACCCTGTGTAAATGATATATAAGTGCGAGAAGTAGCTTAGCCAATTTCCTGGCTGAGGGCAGACCTGAAGAAGCCACAAAGTGGGCCTGTTTTGAGAAGAGGTCTATGACCGTCCAGATTAGCGTATTCCCCTGGCTCTCCGGTAATTCCACAATGAAGTCCATAGCTACCTCCTCCCATGGTTTACTAGGAGACACCATGGGTTGTAGTAGGCCGGGAGGTTTGCCCGGTTGCTTCTTCATTGTGGCACAGGTTACGCAACTGCGCACATATTCTTCGGTGTCTTTTTTGAGCCAGGGCCACCAGAACTGGTGGTTGGTCAAATGTAACGTCTTAAGAAAGCCAAAGTGACCGGCCGCTCGGACATTGTGACACTGCCGCAGCACCTCCATCTGGAGGGCGCTGGGTAGATAGACCTTGGAGCCTTTCCATGCCAACCCGGCCCTCCGACTGAGGGTGTTTTGATTGGCCTGGAACCACTGATCCTTCATAAGAGCTTTCTGAATGTCCCGGGTTATGTTGGTCACCTGTGTTCTGTCCCCGTCTCCCACACGCACAAACACACACGCAGACAGCCGTGGGTTAAAGAATTGGCACAAACAAACCAGGTCCGTTATCGGAGACTTGGCAGCAACACGAGAACCAGCTGCCAAGTGATTTACTATAACAAGGAGGGGGGTGTTCCTCCACCAGATAACAGATACAATACACACCGGTTGGGAGAAAACAGTCCAGTTCAAAAGCCTTCAGCAGATTTGCAACAAAGGGACTCGCAGAACTTAACTTTGTCCATCACAGAATCCGACTGGCCACCCCACTCCCTTTTATAGCCTGTGGGCTGTGGTCCAGTGACTCAGCTTAATCCCTGGCACGCCTCCTCATCTGCTGTGAACGTTTATCACGCCGACGCTGGCGTGGATCCAGCCACAACTTGTCTCCCTCATCCGCACTCTGATCGGAGACACCTGGCTCCTGGCCAATCTCCTCTCCTTCGGCCGACACCTGAGGAATTGCCAGAGAGGAGGGGCCTGGAGAGGGAGGCCTGACCGGCTCCTCTCATTCATGTTTGGAGCCTTCTTCTTCCGATACGATGAGCTCGGGGGTCGGAGCCACAACAGCCTGAACCTTTGACCAGGAGGTGCCTACTGCTTGTGCTAGCCTTCCTGCAGAAGCAACGCTGGAATTATGGCCTGTACGACCTCCTCACGGTCACTGGCATATTGTGGCATACGGGACAGGGCATCCGGCAAGAAATTTCTCCCACCAAGGATATATTTCAGCCAGAAGTTAAAGCGTCTGAAATATAACGCCCTGTTCTGCCCCAGCTACGGACCCCAAAGAACGCAGCACACACAAAGTCTGTACAAACCTTAGTTTACTAAATTAAATCAGTCTTTTTCAAACAAAGGCTGTTAATTAACTTTCTTAACAGCCTACAAGAATCCAAAGAATAAATAATTGTAATCTTACTATGGTTGGCAGAAAGCCCAGAAGCAATTTGCAGAGAACTAAGATCAAGAAACGAAGGAGAGTGAATGAAGTTGTTTCCTGCAAATTGTCTCAGTCGTCGTCCTTCCTTAAATAGGCTAGGGGTGTCAGGGTGGCAATTAATCCCATTCCCCTTTGGGTAATTGCACCTGATTAAAAACGAATCGTGGCCTTCCCTTGAAGCATACTTTATAAGCAAAATAAATCCGAGATATATTCTAAGAAACTCATTTTATTGTAAAGAAATAAAAACATCTTACTAGCTAATTAGTTACATCTTGGCAGCGTTCCTGCCGGACCTCTTGGCAGACGAACAAAGAAAGTTAGAAGGAAAATGAAAGAATGTGGACATGCACAGTTAGCTTAGAGATAAGAGTTCTGAGCATCTACGGTAAGTGTTAGAGTTCAAGCACAGCTGGCAAATTAAAAAACGCAGTGACAGTTCCCTTCTTTGCCAGTTGAGCGGACATCAGGTACATCATCAAATAAGGCACATCTTCTTACGCAGATACCCGTGTTGAGCTGCTGGAAGCGGTTTGTTGAGCATATCAGCAATCTGATCATGTGTAGATACATACTGCAATTTAACAAAACCTTGTTTCACTAATTGTTTTATGTTTTGATAACGGATGTCAATGTGTCTGGACCTAGAACCTGTGAAATGTGATTCAGAAATATAAACCACCGATTCATTGTCTTCCATCATGGTGATTGGTTGGATCGGATGTGTCCAGATATCTGTGACCAAAGCATCAAACCATGTTAGAGAATTACATGCATCTGAAACACAAGCATATTCAGCTTCAGTAGATGAACAAGAAACAAAATTCTGTTTACGCACTTGCCAGTAAACAGGACATCCATTTAAGAACATCATATAACCTGAAGTACTTTTATGTGATTTCTTATCACTCGCCCAATCGGAATCTGCATAACAACATAATTCTGCATAATCAGTATGTGTTGGTTCTAACAATAACTTCATATGTTTAGTGTGCTTTAGGTATCTCAATAATTTCTTAACGCATGTCCAATGAAACTGTTTTGCCTTACCTACGTGTCGAGACAAGAGATTAACACTAAGTGCAATGTCGGGTTTGGTCCAACTACTAATGTACAACAGTGACTCAATGACTGAACGATAAAGTGTTTGATCCTCGAACTCAGGACTTGGTTCATGTGTCAAGTTGTGAAAATGTGTTTCCATGGGTGTCTTTGTTGTGTTAGCATCCTTCATGTTGCAATGATGCAAAATTTGTTCAATTTTATCTTCTTGTGAAAGACTAAACCCCTTTTGTGTTTTGTCAATCTGAACACCTAAATAAGTGCTAACATGACCTAAAGATTTCAATGTGAAGTATCTCTGCAAAGCTTTGGCAAAACTTTCACTCATTTGCTTATTTGGACCAATATAAACAATATCATCAACATAAACAAGAACTATCTCATATGCATTGTTAGATCTTTTTGTGAACACGCACTCATCAGTTTCGGACTTAATAAAGCCCATTGAATTTAGTTTGTCAGTAAGACATAAGTACCACATTAAACCAGACTGTTTCAGACCATAAAGACTTTTTTGTAGAAACCAGGTATCCCCTTCTTGCTGTCGGAACCCTGGAGGACCTCTTACATAGTTTTCTTCATCTAGGTCAGCATGCAGATAAGCCGTGTCAACATCAAACTGGAAAACTTCTAAACCAAGAATAGTTGCAGTTGCTAAAGCAATTTTTACACTCTCAGTTTGGACTGTCGGTGAGTAGGTATTTGTGTAGTCCTCAGGATAACGTTGAGCGAAACCCTGAGCTACAAGTCTGGCCTTGTACAATGACTCTCCATTTGGCTTCTTTTTGATTCTGTAGACCCATCGAGTGCCAATGACCCTTTTGTTTGCTGGAGGTTTTGCAGGTGTAAATACTTTAAGTTTATTTAGACTGTCCATTTCAACCTGCATTGCATCATACCACTTCTCTTGCTCTGAATCAGGAAGATGCTTGATTTGTGTGAACGTATCAGGTGGAAGTGTAACATTGCAAATCAAAGGCAAGGGTGCTTTTGTCAGTTGCCACGAATATCGCTGTGGAAGGATTCCCTTTGTGGCCCTCTTGGAACGTCTCGGAACAACAGTCCATTCTTCTTCTGCTTCGTCCTCGTCCCCACATTCGTCGCTAGTGTCAGCATTCGCGGCTTGCGAAGGTGGAACATCAGGTTGAGAAGAATTAGTGGATGGAACATTTGCCTGTGAATCTTGATCATCAGGCTGTGTGGCATCAACAACATCATCTCTAGGAAAATAAACTCCAGGATCATTGGAATGAATCCCGGACCAGTCAACATCTTCCTCAAAATTAGCAGATTGGGAAATCACAATTACATGTTTAGAGTCAATAAATTTGCTCCATTTTGAGTTATAATCAATACCCATAAATCTCAGTCTCTTTGCTACTGGACCTCCTTTTCTTCTTTGAGCTAAGGAAATGTTCACCATAGCGTATGAACCAAAAATATGGAGGTTTTTGAGATCTGGCTTGTAACCATACATCATGAAGAAAGGAGTCTGATTTATTACACTGCTCCAAGTACGGTTGACAATGTAATTTGCATATTTGATAGCTTCACCCCAGTATGGCATACTAAGATTGGCGTCTTCTAGGAGACAATGCATCATGGTTTGCAGGACCCCCTGTCATCGTTCTACGACTCCATTATGAGCAGGTGTGTAAGGAGCCGAGGTCTGAGGAAGAATTCCATTCTTACACATCCAGTCCTGGAAACGCTGAGACATGAATTCAGCACCACGATCACGCTGGATTCTGGCGATGCAAACTTGGTGTTGGGTAGAGACAAGAGCTGCAAAGTCTTTAAAGATCTGAAAGGTCTCAGATTTTTCTTTCATAGGATATACATATCCATATCTAGAATAATTATCAACAATTGTTAAAAAATATTTTCTTCCACCAAGTGTTGGCGGAAAAGGACCAACTTTTTCAGTGTGAACCAAGTCAAAAATGCGTGTTGACAGGTGTGTAGTGCGTTTGGGAATGGCTGCTGCTTTGGATTTGGTTTTCTTGCAGACAGCACAATCCAAAAACACCTTACACCCCTTTAGATCCAAACCTTTTGCGAATTCCGGCATTTTCCTAAGAACACGGAAACTGGCATGCCCCAATCTTCTATGCCACTTATGGATACACCTGTAATGCAAAGGTTTACCAGTTAGTGCATTTTCAAGATTAACAGTTTTATGAGGAACCTCAGGCTTGCTCTGAGCAACCTGTTTCCTAATTTTCTTTTTGTTGGCTTTAGGAGCCTTTGGAGTAGCAACAGGATCTCTCTCTAGAACAGTGGTTCTCAACCTTCCTAATGCCGCGACCCTTTAATACAGTTCCTCATGTTGTGGTGACCCCCAACCAGGGGTGGGTTCTAAATTTTTTTACTACCGGCTGTGTGGGCATGGCTTATTTTGTGGGTGTGGCTTGGAGGTCATGTGACTGGGTGGGCGTGGCTAGCTGGTCATGTGACCGGGTGGCCATGGCTATCTGTATAGGGAATACTCAGAGGGCTGAAAAAGTCATTTTTGACTGGTCCTCACACTTATGACCATCCTCACATTTATGCCTGTGCAGCATTCTTAACAACCATGTCACTCATTTCACAACTGCTTCTCTTCACCATGGTGACAAGATAGGGCAAAAAACGTAAAATGTGAGGACAGTTGTAAATTTGAGGACTGGTCAAAAGTGCGAGGACCAGTCAAAAATAACTTTTTCAGCCCTCTGAGTAGTCCATATGCATAAAAGGATACAGCAATAGAGAGGGATAAAGGAAGGGAAAGGAAATTAGAGTAGGAGTGAGGGTAAGAGTGGGAGGAAGAGAGGAGGAGAAGGAGAAAGGAAGAGGAAGTAGGGAGGAGAAGAAGAGGGGGGGAAGAGAAAGTAAGAAGGAAAGAAAAGAGAGAGGTGGTAGGTTTGAGGCGAAAGATTGCTGTACAATAAAAAAGATGAAAGGGAAGAAAACCAACGCCAAACAAATATAAAGATATTAAGCTAAAGAATGAATTGTTAAACTTTAAAGAATAAAAGAGAACAAATAGCAATAAATAGCAATAATTAGAAACACACATACAAACATACAATGTATTTTCTTTGAACAGAGTATTTGGCCTGTTCACAAATTTAAACAGTGTTTAGTCATTTCACTTAAATTTACAATTTCTATATTTCCTTTTTGCCATATTTATTCCTCATCTATTTTTTAAAAAAACCAAAATTACCCTTCATCCTCATCTCTAATCTTAATCAAATTCAATTTTTCACTTCTATTCTATATTATACCCCTTCCCATTGTCATCTATTTTTATATCCATCCTCACATTGGTTAATTATGTAATTATGTAATACAGTTGTTTAATACAAATTCAATATTTTAATATAAATCAATTAGTTATATAACTATCTTTTTGTATATTAATCAATATGAACATGAATATTCCAATTATTTCCATGCAATCCAATTCCTTAAAAATCAATTAATTATATTCACCAATAATAATAAACCAAATAATTTCCCCCATATATTCCTCCAAACCACAACTTAACCATTTCTGCTTTCAACACAATATACAATTAATAGTATCTCAATTATTACAATTCCCTAGTTAAATAGAACTTTTTTTCTTTTGTGTTTTAAAATCTTGAACTCTCCCCTTTTGCCCTAAATTTCCCATTGTTTGCAGTTTTGTACCTACTTTTTTGGTGGGGAAAAAGAAAAAGAAATCTCTCTCCCTGCTTCATTTTGTCACGTTGCAGCAAAGACCCTGCTTTACTTTCAGTTTCCTTTTTGCTAGGGGAAAAAAAATTGCTCCAGCAGGCAGTTTGCTGCAAAAATTGCAGCAGGCAAAGAGCTTGCAAAACAAGAGCTTGCAAAAGAGCCTGCGCAAAACAGCTGAGAGCAAATCAGCTGAGAGTCGGGAGGCGGATCTAATCAACTTATGGTAATTAACCTATGCTGAAGCTGAAAGAGGCTTTTTTTTCTATTTTTGCAGGCACCAATCTTCTCATTTGTTTTCTTTTAACACTGATCACCTGTAGGGCAGCCCTTTGACGCCCCGCAGCAAGAATTTAAACAGCTTTTTTCCCTCTAGCCATCAGCTGGGACTCAGGAGGCAGCAATAGATTGGGAGTGGGCGGGGTAAGTGACCGGTGACCCGTAATCCAACAGAGGCAGAGGGTGAGGGTGAGTGAAGGTGTGGGGGGGCGAGAGAGGGCTTTGGCAACACCTGTGAAATGGCCGTTCGACCCCCAAAGGGGTCGCGACCCCCAGGTTGAGAACCGCTGCTCTAGAACATCTCTCTCTGAGCCCGTGCTCTCCTCTTTTGGGGTTTGTATACTTGCCTGTGTCTGTGATTTAGGCTTTGGCTTTAAGTAATAGACACCATCAATTAACATGGTTTCAGCAACAATATCTCCATTTTTAACTATGTAACTTGCCTTCTCGAGGTGGTGAACCTGGAACTTTAAAACTCTAGACAAATGACCCTGACTAAGCAAATTACTATTTGCTGTTGGTATGTAATAAACATCAGGGATGAATGCATCGAGCTCTTCAACATAAACAGTTCCTTTTCCTCTGACCTTACAAGGATGATTGGAAAAAGAATAAAGTTCACGTAGTTCAGGTTCAGGCTCGTGCATCTCTGTGAAAAGTTCCTTTCTGTAGGTAACATGCAACACTGCACCACTGTCCAAAGTCCACAAAAGCCATCTATCGTACTCTGGATGAGGTTGTGGATCTTTCGTTAAAGCCAATGTGGCAAGTGGAGCTTGCGGATCACGCCTTGGACCACGACGACCTTGTCTTCCACCTCTGCCTCTGCCTCCTCTGGAATCTGTTCCTCTGGGCTGGTATGAGACGGGAGCTGGAACTCGTTGGGGACAATCCCGGGTGGCATGTCCCACACGATTACAGATGTAGCATCTTGGCATCCTTGGAACGTAGGCTCTTCCTCGGAAGGGACGCCTCGCTGGAGTTCTTGATGTGGGTGGTCCTCTCAAATGTGGCGTGGCTAACATGAGTGCTTCTTCTTCAGTTAAAAGTCTGCATACATAGTCCACTGTGCGTGGAGCAATGGGCACTTGGTTAATCCTTGTAATGGCATCTTTCCATTCATAATTCAATGAGTTAATGATAATGCTGATCATTTGAATATCATCAATAAGATAGCCTCTTTCTCTCAATTCTCTTCTCATTCCTTTCAGTTTGGTTAAATGTCCTCCAATTTGTTCACCAGGTTTCAATCTCGAACCATGGAACTCAGACATGAGCAAACATGAAGATTCAATTGAAATAGGCCTGTAACAATTTTCCAATTGGACCCAAATTTGTTGGGCTGTTGCATCAGGAGGAAAAGTAACCTGCAGTTCAGTATCCATGGACATCAATAATGTTGTGCAAGCTTTAGTCTCTAAGTCTCTTATTGCAGGAGTCCATGGCTGGGCAGGAGGATTAAAAACCATACAGTGGGTGCCTTCTCTGCGAAGCAATAGTGTAACCTCACTGACCCAGGCTTTATAATTCTGTCCTGACATCTTTAGTTTTGACTCACCAGCCAGTGGAGCAATAGAAGATGCCTGTTGAGGAATATGCATTTGGTATGCTGGCTGTGCCAGTAAAAATACTTGTTGCGCTTGTTGTGGACCAAAAAATGGCCCTGGTTGTGCCACTGGAGGTGGACCAGGAGCTGTTCCTGGTTGTACGGCTGGAGGCACTGGTGCATGCACTTGAAAATGTGGCTGCTGTTGCATTTGAGCTGCAATATTAACATGGCCTGCTGGAGGCGCAGTCATTTGCCTTTGCTGCATTAAGTATTGTTGTGCTCCATCTAAAAAGACATCAGTACCACCAGGGGGTGCTGAAGATTGGGCCTGTGGAGACACTTGTTGCATTGCAGTCTGAATAACTGAGTGAGTTAAGGACAAATTTCATAAAGTTTGATGCAATACTTGTAAATGTTCCTGCAATCTGCAATGCATGTCGGCTCTCTCTAGTAAATTACTTTCGCCAGCAGATGGTGCTGCAGCTTTAGTTTCAGGTATCGCAGAAAACTTCGCTTCTCTATCAACATCATGTGAAATCTGAGAAGGGACAACATCACTAGGCACATGTGACATGTACACAGCTCTCTGTTCTGATTTGCCTGACACAATATCCTCTTGGGGTTGTGGCTTAGGCTTCGAAGAAGAAGCTAAGATGGCGGAGTCAGGAATTCGAAAAACAAGAGACTCTCTCTTATCTGGCTCGAGCATAGATAAGGCCATTTTTGCCTGGAATAGCTCACATTCAAAACATTCTATTTGATCACGATAGCTTTTCACAACTTTCTGAGGCCGGGAGAGCTCAGAGCTTTGAGGAGAATGATAAATTATTTCTCTCTCTGCGTGGGAGGGAAAATGCTCGGCCGTTTGTGAAAACTTTGGCCTTGCACCAAGCGTTTCAAATCTTTGGGCTTCTGCAGGAATTGTTTGTGAGCATGCATAATTAGAAGGGGACACCACTGACCTCAGTTGCACGTCGCCTTCAAAAACAGCTTTTCTATCTTCTTCTTCCTGAAGCCTCTGTAAGAGCATTTGATCCGTTTCTCCTCCCATGGCTGTTTCTCCTAGTGGGGTTGCTGAAGCAAGCGGCCGAAAACTTGAAAGCCTCCTTTCTATCTCTTCTTCGTCAGAGAGGTTCAAATGACTTGTAGAGAAAGCTCTGAGCTTCATTTTTCTCTTTTTCTTTTTTGGCATCTTTGCAGTTAATCAGCGTTTCGCAGTCACCGAAAAATAATTGCGTAAATAGCCTATTCACTTATCAGTTAAAGTAACTAGCAAGGAAAAAGCCATAATTCAAACTGTCCTCCTGCTACCACATGTCAGGGTGGCAATTAATCCCGTTCCCCTTTGGATAATTGCACCTGATTAAAAATGGATTGTGGCCTTCCCTTGAAGCATACTTTATAAGCAAAATAAATCTGAGATATATTCTAAGAAACTCATTTTATTGTAAAGAAATAAAAACATCTTACTAGCTAATTAGTTACATCTTGGCAGCGTTCCTGCCGGACCTCTTGGCAGGCGAACAAAGAAAGTTAGAAGGAAAATGAAAGAATGTGGACATGCGCAGTTAGCTTAGAGATAAGAGTTCTGAGCATCTACGGTAAGTGTTAGAGTTCAAGCACAGCTGGCAAATACAAAAACTCAGTGACAAAGGGAGTGGCCAATTAGCCCCAAGCCTTACTCTCAAGGAGACCTCCTCCTGAGGAGCCACTCCTGCCTTTTGGCAGCTCTGCGTGCCCGTGCATCGAGAAGAGGCTCCTCCTCGGACTTCCAGTTGGCACCGCTGTCGTTGTGGACGGTCTTCTTTAGACCGCCAGCCCCGCGATTTCGTAAAGCCGTTTTGACAGCGCGTATCAGCTGTCTGACAGCTTCTAATCCTCACCCTCGGGAAAAGAAGGTGAGGAGAGCCGGTGGGCGTGGGTAGAGCTCCCCGAAAGTCCCTGCATTAATTCCAGGGGCTTGGAGGGTGAGAGCCCCCCTTTTCGCCTGCTGAAGCTCTGAATCCGGGACGACTCTGTAAATTACAGAGCCAGACATCGCGACCGACTCTGCTTTCAAAAGCAATTAATTGATTACAGCAGCAGATGGAGCGGAACCAGAGAGACAAGTATTAGCAAGTATTTATCCCTAGCTCCGAGGTTGCTTTGTTGTGATTGGAAACTTTGTGAATGGAGGCTTAAAGATGGTGTTTTTGAACTGGCTGTGAAAGTGAAAGTGGAAACAAAGTGCCTCTTGCTGTTTGTGAATTGTGCTTTTAAAGACACGGCTGCCGGATGGTGGACTTGTTGAAATAGAAGAGAGACCCTTTTTTTTTTTATTTGACAAATTATAAATTACTGGAACTAAAAGAGGCTTTGGCAAATTTAAAAGAATAAGAAAAGGATTTTTTTTCTCTTTTTTTCTGTTGGTTAAAGATGGCTGCTAAACAAGTTAAAACAGTGGCTCCTAAGGGGGGAGGAGGTTCTCCAGTAGTTATACAAAAAGTTCAACATCCGGTGGAATCACAGAGTCAGGAGACCTCCTTGAAAGACCTTAAGGAGTTTATAAGGGAAGCTATGCTTAGTCAGACTGCAGCCATGAATGATCAGACAACAATTATAGATGGAAAACTTAAAGAGTTTGCAGAAGAAATAAAAGCAATTAAAGAGGTTGTGGAACAAAAACATGATGAAATAAGAGAAGATATTATTGTAGCTGTCTCAGGATTGTCAAAATCGATTGTTGAATTGGAGGATAGAGTAGAAGAACTCAATGAGGCTAATTTGAACCTGGAAAATAAAGTTGGAGAGATAGGGGCCAAAACAGAAAAGGTGGATGAGGAGCTAATTATGATGCAATACAGATCAATGGAGTTCGCCTTGAGGTTGAGAGGGCTGAAAGAAAATGCTGGAGAGAATTTAAGAGATACTTGTGCTGAAGCCCTATCTGTGATAATTGAAGAGAGACCAGACCACATTGCAATTCAGATTGACAAGATTTACAGGGTTAATTCCTGGGTTGCAAGACAAAGACAATTACCAAGAGATGTTGTGATTTACTTTACATCCAGAAGGATTAGAAATGACATTTTACAAGCCTCATACAAAAATAAACTTCAAGCGGATGGAAAAGAAATAATTGTTTTGAAAGAAATTCCCTCAAAGATGCTGAGAGATAGAAAAGACTTTGGATTTTTGGTCAATGAGCTGAGGAACCGACAAATTCAATATAGATGGGATGTTCCAATTGGCTTAATTGTGAATTATGGAGGTGAGAGATATCGTTTGAACTCACCTTGGAAGGCAAAGGACTTTTATGCTAATGTTTTAAAGGCTGGACACCCACCCTCATCTGGAGAAGGTAGAAAGGGGGGAAAAAAGAAGGAGATTTCTCAACAAGAGATAGAAGGAAAGCAGGTTCAAACCTATGCAGAAGTTGTGGCTGGAGGATGTGGATTGGAGGAGGATTTAACCCAAGCTGAGCAAGCAGGTCCACTTAAACTATTGGAGGATCCAGGAGAACAGCGATTGACACGAGCAACTTATAGACCTCAAGAAAAACGGAGGGAACAACAGTCTCAAGTAGTAGTTCAAAGTGTTAAAAAAACAGAAGCAGTGGGAGGAGCGAGGCCCAAGAGTAAGATCGAAAAAGAACTTCAGGGCATGCTCACTAAGTTTCAAGGGGCCAAAGATGGCAACTAAATTTCTATCTTGGAATGTTAATGGCTTAAATTCACCACAAAAAAGAAAAAAGATATTTCATTATTTGAAACAATTTAAGAATGATGTTATTTGCTTGCAAGAAACGCATATTAGAACTTCAGATCAAAAATATTTGATAAATTCAAGATTAGGTTCTCATTTTATTGCTTCAACAACTGAAAAGAAAAATGGCCTTGTTATATATGTCAAGAAGGGTATATCAGCTAGCTTAATTGAAGCAGATACTCAAGGTAGATATATTGCAATTGAACTTTTGACTCAGAATGGAAAAATGCTTTTAGTTGGAATATATGCTCCTAATCAACAACAAGACAAATTTTATAAATTTTTGCATAACAAGATATTACAATGGGACTATAGATCTTTTTTAATGATGGGAGACTGGAATGGCGTGATTGACATTAGGAAAGATAAAAGAAGTCTGTCTACAATATCAGTACATTCTAAATTACCCAAATCCTTTTTTGAAATGATGGAAGACATGGAATTAAGAGATATTTGGAGAATACGGAATGTGGATGATGCAGATTTTACTTTTTTTTCTGACAGACATCAATCTTTTTCTAGAATTGATTTTATATTAACTACAAATGATTTTCTTTCTAGGGTGAAGAAGGTGAAGATATGTCCAAGAACCTTAACAGATCATAGTCCAGTTTGGGTGGAATTACAACAGGAAAGGGGAGAAAGGAGATCTTGGAGATTAAATGAGAATTTATTTAGATACGAAGAGAATGTGAATGAGTTTAGAAAACAAATGAAGGAATTTTTTATTAATAATATGTATAAAGGTACATCTATGGAAATGGTATGGGATGCCAGTAAGGCCTATATGAGGGGAGTTTTAATATATATGAACAATAAATATAGGGTGAAACAACAACTGAAACGGAAGGAGATAGAGGAGGAAATTAAAAAGAAAGAGCAACTACTGGTGGTTACTCCAGGAGATAGTAAAATTAGGGAGACAATTAATATATTGCGACAGCAACTTAATATGCTTATGGCTGATCAAGTGGCAACTAGCCTACAATATGCCAAGTATAATACATTTTGCAATGCTAATAAACCAGGTAGATGGTTGGCTTATACTTTACAAAAAAAAAACAAAGATCAAGAGTTATTGAAAAGATTGAATTTAGAGGTAAGGAAGTATATCAACAGGATATGATTAAAAATGCTTTTTTAGAATTTTATTCAAAGTTATATTCAGGGGATTTTATTCAAGATATAGACATAGATAAGTACTTAAAAGACAAGAATATTCCTGAGTTAACAATGGAACAAAGAGAAGGGTTGAATTGTCCAATAGCGTCTGAGGAGATTGTTGTAGCTATTAAACAGTTAAAATTAGGTAAAACTCCAGGGACAGATGGATTAACAGCTGTTTATTATAAGAAGTTACAAGATGAAATGGTAGAACCGCTTAGAATTTTATTTAGTAAAATTCAATTGGGGGGGGAGTTCCGCCATCTTGGAGAACGGCCTTTGTTTCATTGATTCCAAAAGAAGATCAAAATTGTGTCAGACCAGAAAATTTTAGGCCAATATCACTTTTGAATACTGATTATAAAATTTTTGCGAAGATATTAGCAAACAGATTAATGCCAGTGATGCAACAATTAATTCATACTGATCAGCCAGGGTTTATACAAGGAAGACAAATGAAATACAATGTTAGGCAAGTTGTAAATTTATTGGAATATTTGGAAAAAAACAATCAAATTCCTGCAGCATTTGTGTTTCTGGATGCAGAGAAGGCATTTGATCAATTGAATTGGCAGTTTTTGTTTAAGACAATAGAAAAAATGCATTTTGGAGATTATTTTATACAATCAATTAGGGCAATATATCAAGAACAAGCTGCACAAATAGTTATTAATGGAGGTCTGACAAAATCTTTTAAAATTGAGAAAGGAACGAGACAGGGTTGTCCCCTGTCTCCATTATTGTTTATTTTGACTTTAGAAGTTCTGTTGAATAGGATACGTGATTCGAATAAACTAAAGGGAATTGTAATTAGACAACAAGATTATAGATTAAGGGTGTTTGCGGATGATTTGGTAATTACTTTATCTCAACCAATTGAATCAACTACATCTATGTTGGATATTTTGTCTCAATATGGTAAGGTGTCTGGTTTTAAGGTAAATCAGCATAAGACAAAAGTGATAACTAAAAATATGTCTGTATCTCAATGTGAGGAATTAGGAAGAATAACTGGATTTGAAGTAGTTAAAAAAGTTAAATATCTTGGAATTTATATTGCAGCTTCAAACACGAAACTTTTTAAAAATAACTATGAGGTGCTCTGGCAAAAATCCAGAGAGAAATGGAAACTTGGAAAAAACCTCAGTTGTCTTTGTTGGGTAGGATAGCAGCAATAAAGATGAATGTATTACCTAGGTTTTTATTTTTGTTTCAAATGATACCAGTGCTTAAGAAAGATGGAAACCTGAGTGAGTGGCAAAAAGGGGTTAACATGTTTATTTGGGATGGGAAAAAGCCAAGAATAAAAATGAAAATTATACAGGATGTACGTGAGAGAGGAGGTCTTAAGATGCCAAATTTAAGATTGTATTATGAAGCAGCTGTTTTAACACTAATTAGTGATTGGTTTAACTTAACTGAAGAGAGAACTTTAAATATAGAAGGTTATAATTTATTATATGGATGGCATGCTTACTTGTTATATGAAAAAAAGGTGGATAAGGCTTTTAAAGGTCATATACTTAGAAATGCTTTATTGAGGGTATGGAAAAAGTATCAATATAAGTTAAATTATAAAATTCCAATTTGGGCAAACCCTAGACATGCAATAGAGAATATAAGTATAGAGCAGAAACAGGAGGTGATTACTTATAAAGAGCTTCTGTTTATGGAAAGGGGTAAACTGCAGTTGAAATCTTTAAATGTATTGAAAGAAGAAGGTATAATTTATACATGGTTTCAATATGGTCAATTACAAGCTAGATGGAGGGAAGACCAAAAAGTTGGTTTAATGCAATATGAGGAAAATTTGGTAAAACAAATTAGAGACCAAAGTCAAATGCATATTAAAAGGTTATATAATGTTTTGCTGGAAATGGATTCTGAAACGGAATTGGTAAAAGATTGTATGATAAAATGGGCACAAAATTTTCAAAAACCGATAAAGTTGGAAACTTGGGAAAAGATCTGGGTTAGAAATGTTAAATTTACACAAGCACAAAATCTGAGGGAAAATGTTTACAAAATGTTTTATAGATGGCATTTAGATCCTAAAAAATTATCATGTATGTATCCAAATGTGCAACCTAAATGTTGGAGATGTGATTGTGATGATGCTACTTATTTTCATATTTGGTGGTCTTGTAAGAAAATTAAAGCTTTTTGGATAAAAATATGGTGGGTGACACAGAATGTTCTTAAAAAAAGGCTGAAATTTACTCCTCAAATATTTTTGTTGGGTATTACAACAGGTTGTACTACAATAGAGACTAAATTGATCTTAAACTTAATATCGGCAGCGAGACTGTTGGTGGCGCAATATTGGAAGGACTTTTTGCCTACTATTGATGAATGGATACTGAAAGTAACGAACCTGGCGGAAATGGCGAAGATTTCAGCTTATTTGAAGGATATTACTCAAGAAAGATATATAGCGGAGTGGACAAAATGGATTGAATATATTCATAACAAATATCAGACAAAGAAATACCAAATTGCTTATGGATGAATGTAAACTTTAGATGTATATTATACGTAGCGGAGTTATGGTTCTATGGGCGAGTTGTTATTATAATTGAAGTTAGATTAATTTAG
Source organism: Ptyas mucosa (assembly GCA_012654045.1). Taxonomy (NCBI): domain Eukaryota; kingdom Metazoa; phylum Chordata; class Lepidosauria; order Squamata; family Colubridae; genus Ptyas; species Ptyas mucosa. The sequence goes on from WNWU01013073.1 coordinate 48,215, forward strand.
CTTATGATTGTTACATGCAATACTCTGTATTCTGCTCTGGGAAGTCGGGGTGGGTGGGGAGAGGGGGGGGTTAGGGAGGGTGGGGGGAAGGGAGGGGGGAGGAAGGGTGATAACAATTGTTGTAAAACTTTTTCAATTAAAAAAAAAGAGAGAGAAGAGGCTCCTCCTCTTCTTCCTCTTCACTAAAGGGAGCTTCTGGAGGTTCTGAAGGGCCTGGCTGAATCCCTGCTTCTGGCACCATAACTTCTCCAGCTTCCTCATTGTCCGACTCGAGCGCCAGCTGCACAGGCTGCTGGTGCAGCACCACACCAGCCTCCTCACTGTCTGAATCAGCTACTAGCTGCACAGGCTGCTGATGGGCCACAACATACCCATCTGACCTGCTTGGGCGAGAGCCAACGCACTATGACGACATGTTCTTCTAGGGTTTTTATGTAAATCAAGATGTCATTCAGGTACATACGTACACCGTTGTATAGATGATCCTGCAGGACTTCATTGATAAGCTGCATGAATACAGCGGGTGCTCCCTGTAGCCCAAATGGCATCACCCTAAATTGATAACTCCCAAGCGGGCAGTTGAATGCCGTTTTCCACTCATCGCCAGGCCTAATCTGCACCCTATAATATGCCTCCTGGAGATCCAACTTTGTAAAGACTCTACCCTCTACCAGGCGGGCCAGCATGTCTTTCATCAACGGAAGGGGGTACATATGTTCCACACATACAGCGTTGATCCCCCTAAAATCAACTCAAAGATGCAGTCATCCGTTCTTCTTTTCCCCAAAGAGGACCGGAGCAACTACTCTTGACCTAGCAGGTTGTATAAAGCCCCAGGTTTTTTTCTATGTAAGCCCTCATCTCCGTTAGTTCTTGGGGGGTCCTTGAGTACATTTTAGGCTTTGGTAGCGCTGCCCCTGGGATGATTTCAATAGCACAATCAGTAGTACAGTGAGGGGGGGTTAGGTTGCCGTATTCCTGTTCACTACAGACCTCTTTTCAGTCATCATATACCTCAGGGAGCCTGACCGACTCATTGGGGTGCTTGTCTGCCATTCTGGTACACCCTACCCCCTTGGGGTGTTTCTCATGTGGGGGCGGGTCAGGTCCTACTCCTATCCTCAAGTGCCTCCTACCCCCTCCCCACCAGATCATTGGGCCCCACTTATCGGGCCAGGCTAGACCCAGCACAATGTCTTCCGTTATCCTCGGGACTATGATGAAATGGATATGCTCTTAGTGGGGCCCTATCTCTAATGTGAGCTGCTCCGTGATGTGTGTCACTGATTGGCCTCCTAACAAGGACCCGTCCATCTGTTCAAAACAGATGGGATGTGTTAATGGTGTACCCCAACCCGTATACTAGCCACTGTGGCAGCGCTCATGAAACAACGGGTGCAGCCTGAATCTACGAGTGCTTTGCACTTCCGCCACCGTCCTGCTGTCAAAACCACCGGAATGAGAAAGGGCTTAATACCTTTGCTTACCATGGGGTTGGCTTCCCCCTTGTCTTCACTTCCACTGGTTGTCTCCCCTTCATTCGGGCTAGTGCCGTTTCCCACAGGGGTGTGATGGCTTGTTTGCTGCACCCCTCGCACCGAGGTTTTCCTGATGCTCTTCTGTCTGGTGCTCTGCTGGGGCCCTCCTGTTCCGGTTGAAGCCTTAGGCCCTGTCTCAGAGCAGTCCAACACCCGATGGCCCAGCTTCCTGCAGCTGAAGAGGTTGTAGAAAAAATGGTTTTAAAAGTAAAAAAAAAAAAAGTTGGCCATGCCCTCCCAGTCACATAACCCCCCACCAAGCCATGCCCACAGAACCAGTAGTAACAAATTTTACATTTCACCACTGCCTTAAACCCAGCTGGACCGAACATCTCCCTTAACACATCCAGGGTCTGGCTCCCCAGCACAGTGGAGTAGCTCCACTCATCCTCTGATATGCATCTCTCCCACCAATGAGTGAAGTGGCTCCTGGAGAGGGTGAGAGTTGGTGGAGCAGGTGGGGGTGCCTCATAACCCCCCGGGCCCAGGGTCTCTAACCACCACTCTTCCAGACCGCCTGGCCTCGGCAGCATAACCTGGTTGGTCTCAACCGTCTCCTGGTCCATACATGGAAGAGGCAGCGGTGCTGTGCGCTCCTTACAATCCAACAATCACCCGTGCAAAGTGAGATATTGTCAGCACTATTGCACAGTGCTCCCCACCACCATTTTAAAGCCTCCCACGTTCCACTCTGTGACTCCACCTCTTGGCTCCATCCCTATCATGCGCTCTGCCCGCAGTCTCAGTTAGCCCACATCAATTGAAGCAATCCATAGTTCTGCCTCCTCACACTCTGCTTGTCAAATATGCTGAGGCTCAGGTCTGTGCAGGTGTAGACCCCGAACGTCAGCTGTTTCCGGGCCCATCTCTCAACTGTGCGGCGGCAGAAGCTTTGGCAGCTAAAATGACAGCGGCCACAGTGATGGCGACAGTGTTGGGGCTGCATTGAACATGCCTCCGGATGGCCAGGATGGCCCGACACACCCCCTGGTCACTGCTGTGTACTCGGGTCAGTCAGCGGGTCCCTTTGCGGTCTCCCTGGCCCTGCTGGAATGGCAGCCCCGGCGCATCAGGGCTGACATAAGGATATCCAAGTCAATCATTTCTTTCTGATCACATTTTCAAATGAACTTAGTTTGTTCACATTCTGGGCAGGAAATGAAATGTATTATACTTTTTTTCTATCCAAGCTACATAAAAATAGAAATAGATTAGATTTTGTGGCTCTATAATGTTAGGCATGATTTTATTTTTTCCCTCAAACTACAAGGTAAAATGTTCAGATAGAACTTCACCTGCTTGAAACATTATAGAAACTCCCAGTTTAATATCCAGGTACTGGAAAGTAACTGCTGCTAGCTGGCTTTCAAAAATATTTTGTTCACATTTGAACCCTCTAACTTGAAATAATTGAGATAATGCAAAAAGCTTCAAAAAACAATGTACACATGGGACAGATGTAGCTTAACATCTTCCTACTGAAAAGGAAAAGTTATTTCAAGCTAATATATTTTAATTTAACAAGTCTACAGGCTAAATGTTCACAAAATAATTGCTACTACCAATAGGTACATACTCCCTTACCCAAGAGAATCAACAAATCCATTCACTTGATGAAGGTGGTTCAACTGATAATGCTCTGCACTTCTATGCAGAAGTGACTTCCAATCAGTTTAGCAGGTCATCTTCTCTGGTAAGTATCAAACGATTGCATCCAGGTTATTCTGATCTTAATTGGATGAATGGGGATGTTATGGAATGATGGGACCAAACAACATTCCGGATCAGCCAGAGACAGATTTATTATTGCGCAAGGTTCAGAGCAGATTCATCCCTGAAAGTCTGAACAACCAAGAGCTTTGACACAACTGCTTATATATGTTTTCAAGACAAAGGAGTCGGTGATCTAATACATTTTCCATATATGGTAAAATTACATTTGGTATCAAATACATGAGCTCATACATTTATTCCATATATGGCTAACATACATTTATTATAAAATAACGGACAGTTCCTCATTACTAAACCATTAGTTTCTAGTTTATAAGATTATTTTCAGCTAGATCACTTTCCTAAGTTCTGTAAGTACTAATGGAGTTTTTACTGCTGTTCTTAGGTAATAATTAACTCTTTGCCCCATACATGTCTTTTGTGTGGATGACAGTGAGCCTTTTCAGACATTCTCTATATGGCTGTCTTCCTGTGACAGCTAGGCTTCCTCAGAAGATATATTACCAATAATGGGGTTTAACTGCCTTTAATATACTTTCCAGCAAACACGTTTCTCTCAAACCAGCACATTTTCTTTCTTACAATACTGTGAATAAAGAGGGTCCTTCAGTGGTCATCTAGCTGAACCCGCATCATTTACATTAGGGAGGGGGAGCAAGCATCATATGTAATGGAAACAAAATAAATAAATAAAAAAGGCAGTTTGTCCAGTTGATCAACTTGTGGAGGTTTAAATTTACCCAAAATGATGTCCCTTAGTCATGTGGAACATCTAGATCTAGTCCAGGGGTCAGCAACCTTAAACACTCAAAGAGCCACAAAGGTCCTAACTGGAAGCTCCCCGTTCAATTCTGGAGCCAACCGGAAGTCCGGTTCCCCCACCATAGAGTCTCCTCCTAGCGTGGTGTCCTTTTTCCTCTACTTGTCCTAACCGAAAGCCCTATGAATTGTGGAGCCAACCGGTGACAGGGAGCTGCAGCAGAGGGATGAAAGAGCCACATGTGGCTCCAGAGCCACAGGTTGCCGACCCCTGATCTAGTCAATTAACCTGTTTAGCTTACCTAATCCTCCAGGAAAAAGAACCAGAAGGAACAGAAGGAATGGCTGAAATAGGATGCCTTTTGTTTGTTGCTGCGTGGTGGGTTAGTGGTGAAGATGCTTGTCTCCCACTTGGAAGGTTGAGAGTTTAATCCTAGTTAGCAGCAAATATTTCTCTCCTAGGGAGCAAATAAACAATATCTGCTATGAACTCTGCATAGGTGTCAGTAAATGTTCAGCTCTGTCCAGTTGCCCTGACTCTATCCCGAATACGGATTACAGGGACATAAAAAGGGAGGGTTTTTTGAAAAAAAAATGTGATTGTTTCTTGTCAGAACCACTAGGAATCTGACTGGGTTAATGACCAACTGAGTTAAAAGGGCTTTGAGAACAGGACCGATGAATTAGTTTTCATTAAAAATGGATCACAGCCCATTGCTTTATTATGGCACTATTATTAATCTTCTCTCACTTTCATTTTTGGTATTAGAATTAGGTGAGAGTTAGAGAAAAACTAGAGGAAGCCAACATTAATTTGTCAGCACATAATTTTAAGGGGGAAGAAACCCAAGTGGTACTGCACCAAGTCTACAGCTGTGTTAAAATTAGGGGAAAGGAGAAACTCATTATCTGTCAAACCTCTGTGAGGTGAATACATTGCACTATAACCTTGAAGTTGGTTGGTGGACAGAGCACTATCTAACAGGGGTGATCTTACAATATATTGAAAAAATTGTACATTAAAATAATAGATCTTTGTTATATGAAATACATCATATTCTTTTTTTGTTATCTAGGAAGATGTATGATTTCAGCTACCTGAGTAGTATGCAGTAGTATGCAAATCCAGCTGCTCCCTGGACCAGATGCCATTTACCGCTCCGAGTCCCAAGCGGCAGGAGATGAGGGCTGCCTTGCGCCACCAGCTGGCGCAAATATACTGAGGCAGAATGCTGTTGTTGCGCAAATGAAAGTAGTGCTTCGCTCCCGCAGCTTCCAGCCATCACAACCGCTGTTTCTGCCTGCTTGCGCCGCCCCCTCCCCTGCCACTGCAACAGCACCATTATTTCATTCTGGACGGTGAGGGCTTCGCTCCTTTTTTCGTATTGTACCACCTGCAACGTTGCACATTGCACGTGCCACCCCAGGGCAGATATATCCACCCTGCCACGGCCAGTCCCATATTCCAGAGCTGTAGTAGTCTCACTCACAGAACTGGCCCGTTGGTCATCCTGGAGCAGCTCCTCCACCTAGGTGCACCGGCCTGCCGGCGAGCAGGCAGCTCCCCGGCAGGCCGGTGCACTCAGGTGGAGGAGCTGCTTCGGAATGACCAACCGGCCAGTCCTGTGACTACTACAGTCCCACCCAGAGGCCTTGCAGAAGGAGAGATATAGGCCTGAAAGGCAGCTGAACCTCCCCCCCTTCAGGCAGCCATTCGGCTGAGCGCAGCGAGCTCTTGGTCTTACCTTCCAGTTCCAATTCGTGTGGCTCACACCGCTCTACTCAAGGTGAGGTTTGCGCTCGGCCTTAAGAGTGGCGGCTGGCGTGTGTGTGGGGTGATGTGGGCGGTGCAGCCAAGTGTTCCCATGCACCGGCTAGATTAATTGCTCTCAGGGGCCATATCCGGTCCAGGGGCCATAGCTTGAGGATGAGTGCAATATAAAAAAAAAAAAAATGAAAATTTCTCCACGGACCACCAAAATTTTCTCCAATTGGTGACCACTGGTCTAGCAGTCTTCTGAGAAATGCTTGTTATGTCCAGTATGGGTATAGGAGGCCTGTTCCGGGGACTTTTTCAAAAAACAATGCCCTTACTGAGGAGGGGGCTAGATATCATTAAGCCTCACGTTAAGGCTGCAGCTAAAAATATTGCCAGAGACATGTCAGGACATCTTGTATCTCGTGTTGTTGGGGATGGTCAGGAGGGGTCTGGTATGGCCATGATCAGAAAGAAACATTCTGGGACTTCCGGGTTGAGTTACGATCGTCGCTGACGGTCTTTTTAAGACCGCCAGCCCCGTCGCCTGTTAAAGAGCCGTTTTTTCGGCTCGAAAACCCCCGAATCCATTAGGATTCGGGAGAAGAACTAGCACTGTACAGGTAGAGCCCCTGTGAGACCCCCGGAACGCTTTTCCTGCTTCTGGGGAGGCAACAGGGTGTGCTCCCTTTTCAAAGCGCAGAAGTTCTGGGCGAAGGGGAAACTCTGCTATAATTGCAGAGCAAGACGTCATACTCAACGTTAAAAGAAAAAAAGAATAAATAGCAGGGTGGAACGGATCCTCTACAAATGCAAGTATATATCTGCTAGCCCTGCGAATTAATTTTAAAGAATTTTGAACAAGTTGAACCTGAGAAAGTTTAAGACAAAGGGGGGAAAAATGGCGCTTGCTTTCAGCGGAAAGAACAGCTGAAAGTGAAAGTAGTTTGCTTACAAAGTAACAGACTTGATTGGAAGATAGAATACAAAGTATTTTGGACTTATTGATTTTTCTTATTGACTTTATCTATTCTGGAGAAATTATTAGCAAGATTTGGAGCAATTTGTGCTGGAAAAAGAAAAAGAAATAGTAAAATGTCTAAACAAACGAAGTCAGACCCTAAAGCAGCAGGGGGGGGGGCG